>CM050439.1:34375180-34398764 GCA_027562315.1 Costus pulverulentus
ACAACCTGAATAACAACCATGCCTTTTATAAACATACCAGTTTATTACATGATACAGTTTATAATCCCAAGGCCTCAAACATTAGCCTTAAGGGCATACCCCAACATTTTGGTGTCATCAATATCCACTACGGAGGTCGAGCTTGGAAAACCATGACACGCCAAAGATAAAGTCCAACATGTCGTCAAGCCAAGGTATGGGGAACCTCCATCAATGACGATCTTACACGAGTGCCGGTTGCACTTTATGTAAGTCATGAAATTACTTGAGCGCCTCCAATCCTAGGAGGGCATGGGCTGAACAAGGTTGCAACGCACCACAAGTGTGGACGGGCCTGACTCTTCACCACTCGTGTAGCACTCGGCCTTGACATCGTGCTCAGCAGGGGTTATGGTAGCGACACAGGCTGGACCTGCATCAGCTCGGGTGAGTTTCTTGGGGCACTCATGCGACAAATGGCCCGGTTGCAAACAATTGTAACAAGTGACACGGCTTGAGGACCCAATCGCAGGGGCTTTTCCCTTCTCCTCCCAAGTGGGCCGGGAGGGTGAGGCCTCGAGGTATGGGCGCCTAGGGGGCTGATGGACCAGGGGTGTGGGTCGCGGGTCCGGACGAAGCTCCAGACGCTCAGGTCGGGGTTGCGGGGGCCCGCCCGCATGAGGACACCTATGGGGGCCGAGTGATGACACCAAAATTTATAGTAAATTTCATGCCATTTTATATATCTTTTCATGTCATATTTATGAACTTTTGTTTGTTTTTAAGCATTATTTGTTAAATATTATGGAATCTACACAATTTCTTATTTTTCATGAATTTTAGGTTAAAAGTGCCATATTTTGATGGATATTGGAAGATCTGAGTGCACCAATGGATTCCAGACGTCGAAACGAAGTCGCTCGCCAATTTTCATGATAATCGGAGCAAGTTTGAAAAATACACCCCGGGTGTAATGGATATTACGGCTGTAATTTTCTGCCCAAAATACGGCACTATCGTAAGAAATAACACGGGCCATAATTTAGAGTAATTTCCGACCAGAAAGTTCAGTTGAAAATACAGCACTGTCGTTGTTTAAATACGGTACCGTAATTGTAATCTGGACACGCGAGTTTTTCAGGCCAATTCTTGCGCGGACCATATCTTTTGATCCAGAGCTCCAAATTGAGATCCAAAAGATGTTCCAGACTCGTCTTTAAGAGGATAAGACGCAAGAAGTGAAAGGGGGGAATTTTTATCTAGTATTGAGAGAGCAATCGATAGAGAGGTGGTTAGGGTTTGCCCTCACGCCGAGAGGCGTAGAGGGCACCTCAGGCAATGATTTTCACTTAGAAGCTTTGCCTAGATCAAAGGAGGATATACCAGAAGTTTCAGAGCAAAAGGAGTTCGATTGGAGGAGGAATCAACAAAAGAATGCCACCGGCACTATTCATATGCGTGATTACGGCTGTAATTTCTATTACAGTCGTGTTGTAACCTCTATTCTCTCCTTCTTTTTTATTTCTGACGCTTTGAAACTATGGTTGATTGTATTTCTTTCTCCATGCAAGCTTAAACATATTTGGGACATGGGTGTAATCCCTTTGATTTTATATGATTAGATAACTTTTTATTTCGTCAAGATAATTTTGCCACGATAATTTTACCTATGAGATTATTGTTCTAAATTTCTCCTTAGTTTACTTGTTGTCATCATGTTTAGTGTTCTCGCAATAAGGACCGAAAGGTGACTTGCTTGAGAATTGGAACCCTAAAATTGATAAATAGGAACTCACTGTAAGAGATTAGGTTAAAGGTCTTATTTCTTTATTTTAGTGACGTGATTGCCATGTTGATAATTATGAACCTAGGATTAAGTTAGTGTGTCAAACGTGGAGATCTTGCATGAAAGTGAGGATCGAAACGTTGGAGAACCATAGGTAGAACTTGTGTTGAGTCTCATATGCACGAAAGCGATCCTTGAGATTCCGCTCGAGACAATCAACTTAGAATTCGGATGCACGAAAGTGATCTTTGAATTCTTTGATTGATGGTTTACTTATTTACAGCCTTGGGATAAATCTTGCGCGAAAGCAAGGATTGGTCCCTGCATGATTGTCTGCACGAAAGTGAGATAATCCTTTTATGAAGTACATTAAGTCTTTATCATGATAGGATTTGATTGATGACCTTTTATTATATCTAATCATTGAAATTAAGGTGGATGAAACCCTAGTCCCAGTTTATCTCTCTAATTATTTTCCTGTGTGTTTATTGTTTATTCGCATCATACTCGGTTTGCTTAGCTAGTAAGAATACAACTATTTGGAACTTAACACGTAGGTCTCTGTGGGATCGATATTTTCTTTATTACTTCGAGTATCCGTGCACTTGTGGACACTACAAGTTTAGGGACAACAAGTTTTTGAAGCTGTATCAGGGGGTGACAGATCCCTGTGTGCCAAACAAGTTTTGGCTGCGACTCCTTAAATTAGTCTACCTACTTGTATTTAAAAGTGTGTCCTTTTGGATCACATCAAGATTTTGGCGCCGTTGCCGGGGATCTTAGTTTTGTTAATATCAAAATAGTTGTTAGTATTGCTAGACTAGGTTTTATTTGTTTTAGATTTAACTTTGTTTTCCATTTTTGCAGGTTTTGGATATTCACAGTTGTGGCAGAACTGTGATTTTTGAAATTTTGATTTGCTTGTGTTTTTTCTGTCTTTATATATTCTGAAAAAAAAAATCTCTAATTGATTGGTGTTGGATAATCTTTCTGTTTTGAAGAGATGTCTTTTAATCACTACTCATGGGCAACTGAAAGAGATGAGGTATACATGCAACAAGGTGAGAATAAAGATTATTCACAGATGACTCTTGAAGAAATAGCGAAATTACACTCTTATTTTGTTACATGTAATATTTGTAAGTCTTCTGATCATAATACTTCTGATTGCCAATTTTTAATACCTCAAAATTCTAATTCATCATGTTATCAAGATGATTCATGATGCACTGTTGGAGATAAGTTAGATTATTTGGCTCATAAATTAGACACTTTTAATATGCACCCTATTATGAAATCTTGTTCTCCTGTTAGATGTGATATCTGTGGATATTTTGATCATTGTTCCTCTGATTGTCAATTTCTAAATCCTAATTTATCATGGGAAGAATATAATCAATTGTATTCTAGATGGGAAAACCAAACTTCTTTTTATGGTAATTGCTCTAATCATGTTTCTGAACCTTATTTTGGGGACAATGAAGAATCTAGGTTAGAGTCCATGCTTGAAAATTTCATGTCAAATCAAAACCAATTTATGACAAGTCAAAATAAAAAATTTGTGGGAATAATAAGTCAACTTGCCTCTTGGGTAGAATCTTTAACTGCTAATTCTGAATTTTTAGAGACCCAGATTGCACAACAAAATTGTTTTTTTGATTTTGATTGGGAAACTAAAAAACTTGATTTAGAAAATTCCCCCATTGATTATGATTGTTTTGAGATTGAGCCTTATGTGGATATTAGTGCATCTCACTCTGATTTTGATTACTGTAAATCTGGTTTATCTGATAATTTATTTGTTGAAAAGTTTAAAAAAATTGATTCTGAAAAATGAGCTCTTGATTCTAGTGATAGTTTTGAAATTGATTCTTTTGATGTAAATTTATATATGGTTAAATCTGATGAGCTTGATAAAGGGTTGAAAATTATGGACATTGATGAACCCCACTGTGATTTTGGTGATATTGATGAAATTTATGATAAAACTTCTGAGGTTAACTCTGATTCTATTGTAAACATTGATAAATCTTATTTCTCATATGATTCTGATTTTGACTCTTCTGATGATGAATTATTTGTGTGGAAGCATGAGGAAATTAATTTTGAAGAGTCTCATCTTGACCTTAATGATGATTTTGAGATTGCTAAATTGTTTGATGAAATGCATGAAGAACCTGTAGATGATTTGAAAATTATGAAAATTGATGAATCTCATGTTTTGCCCATATCTAATGTTTAATCTCCTCATATACTTGAAAATTGGTGCTTTATTGAGGAATCTAATGTAGAACAGAAAGACTACTATTATGATGATCCAATGCTTGATTATTTTGATTTAAGTCCTATTGCAATTGAAGATAGAAATTCGAAGAAAGGACTAATGATTTTACTCTCTGATAAATTTAGGAAGATCATTGAATATCCTTTTAGTGGAGTTGAAAATATTGATTTTGATTTCTGTATACTTGAGAAAGCCACATTAATCATGATTTATATGCAATTCTAGATTTTTGGATTAGTGGCTAAAATTTTTGGACAAAGGAAATGGAGAAAATTGTTTGCTCTTTACTTTGGAACTGATTCACCTGCTTCACCATGATATTTGATTTTTGGTCAAGCTATGGACCTAAAATTAGCGCTTCTTGGGAAGCAACCCAAGCATTTTTGCTTAGTTTAGTTGCTTTTATTTTAGTTTATTTTTAGAATTAATTTTGCAGGGAAAATAAAATTTTGTGCAAAATATAGCACTGCCGTAATCTACTTTATGGTACCATATTTTTTATTTGATTTCCACCCGAGAGTTCTTTGTAAATTACGGCACTGCCGTAAGGAGTTTAACGGTACCGTATTTTAAGACTACATTATGCTTATTTGAGTAGGTATTTTCTCACTACGATTTTAAGAAACTGGGTTGGGAAAATTTTTGATCTTTGGCACCATCACGAAGTACTCATCTTTGTCTATGATCTGGATATTTTTGCTGAATTTTAAAGTCGATGAATCATTTTAAAACTCATAGTAACTTTTCGATTCTGATTAATTTCTGCAGTAGTTTTTTCTGACTATTCTGAGTGGCACTTTTGCTGCCACTTTTTAAAATGTTTCGGTGACTTGAAACCCAGATTTTTCAGTTGGAATTAAAAGAACATGTGTCGTTCTATCCAGTGGAATAGTTTTTTTCATGAAAATATTTTCGGATCATTCTAGGACAGATAGCAACTTTTCGAAAATGATTAACTTTTGTGCAGTTTTTGCAGTTTTGTAATCTGAGTAGCCTTCTTTCTGCTGATGCCCTAAATTCCTGACAGATTTTGATCCTTTGATTTTTATACTTCTGAAAATAACATATCTTATTCTATTTCATGGTTCTGTCCATTTTCTATTTGGATCATTAAATTTTATTCTAGGGTATGGCTACTTTTCATAAAAAATTCAAAAACTGCACTGTTTGTTTTCTGCTTGTTATTGCTTATTTTGCCTCCAGATCTAGAAATCTTCAAGAGCAACTGTCTTCCACCTCTTGCGGAGCATCACCAGCGGCTTCTTGCTTCTTCTACTGCCTCTTATTTCCATTGATTTGATTTATTTATGCAGCAGACTCTTCATTACTGACTGATTTTTTTTTATCTATGCAGCATTATTGCGGAGCACTAACACCGACGATCTCACCTCCAAGACTGTAGTCTCCTGCAGGCCACTGGAGATTACTCACTCTAATGTCGGCATCACCATCATTGCTAGGAGCTTTTCAGCTAGCATCTGTTCACCCTCTGCTTCTCAGCTGCATCAGCTTTTTTTCACCGGCATCCGCTTCAGACCTCCGGCGACATCTCAGATTCTCCCTGGAGAAGATTATTTTTTTGTAAAATTTTCAAAAGGCACATCTTTGGACTTAGCAGCATCTGCCCCGACACTATTTTTTGGTCTGAGCCTTATTTATTTTCGGTCAGAGCTTGCTATATGATTTTGTGAGTATTGTTTGCACTATCTTGTGATTCGATATGATTATCTACACTTTTCTTCTCTTAGATATATCACTTTACACCCTCTGCATTGTTCGAGCCTTATGTGATTATACGGATCTACCACTTTACATCTTTTGACTTGTTGAGTTTGATGCTTCACACCTCTTGCACTGATTTTGATGTTTAAAATTTTTTATCCATGCGATGAGAAGTCTATGGATTTTTTATGATGATGACTGAATTCATGCTTGTAATTAGGTCTAGATCTATCATGTTGAATTTATTTCTCTAATGCATATCTGCTTTTGGAATTCTTCATTGATTGAAGAATGAAATTTTGGGTAGATGTGTTATTTGAGGAATAAGATCTAAAGGTGAAACTACTCCTTTAAATAAAATGAGCATATGAGTATGATATGTGAATTGATATCAATTGTCAACCTAGTAGATGTTTAGTCTATTTTGCTACTTGTTGGGAAGGAAGAATCCAAGATCCACAAAAAGAGTGAGAGACTCCCCTACTTGGCACTATGTAAAATTGATAGTGGTACCTAAGACATAGGTTGAAGTCTGTAAAAAATAATGAGAGATAAAAAGAATAAGACTCCTCTACTTGGCACTATGCAAAATTGATAGTGGTACCGAAAATAAGAGTTGAAGTTAAAAATAAAAAGAATGTATCTAAGTGGGTACATGTCATCTTTACAAAAACAAATAAAATACATAAAAAAGAAAAAAAGTTATGTGTGGAAAAAGATCTTGGAAACCTAATTCCTGTAAACAAAAGCATGATAGATTTGAACTGAAAATTGGGTGAAATCATGAGATTGAAAATTCTATTTATTGTACAAGTTGTGAAATTTTATTTGATTGAGTTGTAGATCTAGAGGATTGAGTTATAAGATTGATGTGTTTATTTGAAATTTTATGAAGCAATTAGAGTAATTTTTCATTAGTGATTGTATTTTTGAAATTTATTCTTTATGAGAAAGTCTGTGCTTATGTATTTGATCAATTTTTGATTTTTGCTTGAGGACAAGCAAAGTTTGAGCCTCATGTATTTGATGACACCGAAATTTATAGTAAATTTCATGTCATTTTATATATCTTTTCGTGTCATATTTATGAACTTTTGTTTGTTTTTAAGCATTATTTGTTAAATATTATGGAATCTACACAATTTATTATTTTTTATGAATTTCAGGTTAAAAGTACCATATTTTGATGGATTTTGGAAGATCTGAGTGCACCAATGGATTCCAGACGTCAAAACGAAGTCGCTCGCCAATTTTCATGATAATCGGAGCAAGTTTGAAAAATACACTCCGGGTGTAATGGATATTACGGGTGTAATTTTTTGCCCAAAATATGGCACTGCCGTAAGAAATAACATGGGCCGTAATTTAGAGCAATTTCTGACCTGAAAGTTCAGTTGAAAATACGGCACTGCCGTTGTTTTAATACAGTACCGTAATTGTAATCTGGACATGCGAGTTTTTCGGGCCGATTCTTGCACGGACCATATCTTTTGATCCAGAGCTCCAAATTGAGATCCGAAAGAGGTTCTGGACTCATCTTAAAGAGGATAAGACGCATGAAGTGAAAGGGGGGAATGTTTATCAAGTATTCAGAGAACAATTGACAGAGAGGTTGTTAGGGTTTGGCATCACGCCGAGAGACGTAGAGGGAACCTCAGGACATGATTTTGACTCAGAAGCTTTGCCTGGAGGAGAGGAGGACGCACCAGAAGTTTCAGAGCAAAAAGAGTTCGATTAGAGGAGAAATCAATGAAAGAATGCCACCGGCACTATTAATACGCGTGATTGTAATTTCTATTACAGCCGTGTTGTAACGTCTATTCTCTCCTTCTTTTTGATTTCTGATGCTTTGAAACTATGGTTGATTGTATTTCTTTCTCCATGCAAGCTTAAATATATTTGGGACATGGGTGTAATCCCTTTGATTTTATATGATTAGATAACTTTTTATTTCGTCAAGATAATTTTGCCATGATAATTTTACCTATGTGATTATTGTTCTAAATTTCTCCTTAGTTTACTTGTTGTCATCATGTTTAGAGTTCTTGCAATAAGGACCGAAAGGTGACTTGCTTGAGAATTAGAACCCTAAAATTGATAAATAGGAACTCACCGTAAGAGATTAGGTTAAAGTTCTTATTTCTTTATTTTAGTAACGTGATTGCCATGTTGATAATTATGAACCTAGGATTAAGTTAGTGTGTCAAACATGGAGATCTTGCACGAAAGTGAGGATCGGAACGTTGGAGAACCATAGGTAGAACTTGTGTTGAGTCTCGGATGCACGAAAGTGATCCTTGAGATTTCGCTCGAGACAATCAACTTAGAATTCGGATGCACGAAAGTGATCTTTGAATTCTTTGATTGATGGTTTACTTATTTACAGCATTGGGATAAATCTTGTGCGAAAGCGAGGATTGGTCCTTGCATGATTGTCTGCACGAAAGTGAGATAATCCTTTTATGAAGTAAATTAAGTCTTTATCATGAAAGGATTTGATTGACGACCTTTTATTATATCTAATCATTGAAATTAAGGTGGATGAAACCCTAGTCCCAATTTATCTCTCTGATTATTTTTCCGTGTGTTTATTGTTTATTCGCATCATACTCGGTTTGCTTAGCTAGTAAGAATACAACTATTTGGTACTTAACACGTAGGTCTCTGTGGGATCGATATTTTCTTTATTACTCCGAGTATCCGTGCACTTGCGGACACTACAAGTTTAGGGACAACAAGTTTTTGGAGCCATATCAGGGGGTGACAGATCCCTGTGCGCCAAACAAGTTTTGGCTGCGACTCCTTAAATTAGTCTACCTACTTGTATTTAAAAGTGTGTCCTTTGGGATCACATCACCTAGCCGCGGTGCGAAGGTCGTGCTCTATGTCTCTAGCGCGCTGGAAAGTTTGGTCGAAGGTCTCCGAACCATACGTAGGCAAACCTCAGCGGATATCGGCACGGAGCCTGTTCTTAAACTTGGACAAGACCAACTAAAGATCCTCCTACAGGTTAGAACAGAGTTGCAATGTCTCGAAAGTGAGATGATACTCCTTTACGGTATCCGACCCTTGGTGTAGGCTATTATAATGATCAAGGAGACACTGCATATATGAAGGGGGTACGTATCGCTCACAGAGGGGATATCGCATTTCCGCCCACTCGGTGATCAAGGGAAGGGCTTCCTGCGCATTTTGGCACTCCACATTTTCCCAATGTAAACGTGCAGGCCCCTCAAGTAAAGTGCGCACATACCGGACGCGTGAGTGCTGAGGCCACTCGCTAAGGTCAAAATACAAGTCAACAGATGCGACCCAATCGAGGAACTGAGTGGGGTCAAGACCACTGTGAAAGGTGCGGGGGTGTTCCGAATGAAGCGGCGGAAATCGTCATCCACTCGGGGACATTCAACACGGGTTTGGGCTGGGGTTCGAGGTGTGGCCTAGTGATGACACCAAAATTTATAGTAAATTATGTACCATTTCATTCGTATTTTTGTGTCATATTCATAGACTTTGCTTATTTTTTCGCCTTTTTTATCAATATTTACGGAATCCACACTCTTTTCTATTTTTGATGATTTTCAAGCAGAAAGGCATGCTTTTCAGTCGATTTCGAGCAAACCAGATGCATAATTGAATTCACAACATCAAGAGGATATCACACGTCAAATTGTAGAAGAATCAGAGCTTCAGAACAAATTTCGGCACCCTCATAAAGGATTTTATGGTACCGTAATTACACCACAGAATTACGGTACAGCCGTAATCCCAGAGAGGTGCCATAATTTGGGAAGATTTTGACTAGAGTTTTCATGGCGATTATGGCACTGTCATAAATAAGATCATGGTACCGTAATTGCAGATGATTTTCCACCCGAGAGATTTCCAGAATTACAGCACCGCCGTAATGATCTTTACAGGCCGTATTTTGGTCCAGAAACATACAGAAGCAAATATGGCACGGCTGTAAATATTTTTATGGGCCGTAATCTTGACAAATACTTCACAGAGCCAAAATTACGGCACTACCATAATATTCATTACGGTACAGTAATTTCATTCAAAAACGCAATTTTTACAGGTCCGAATCTTGCGAGGACCATATCTTTTGATCCAGACCTCCAAATTTTGATCCAAAAGTTGCTATGGACTCGTCTTAAAGAGGAGAAGATGCACGAAGTAAAAGGACAAATTTTTATTAAGAATTGAGAGAGTAATTGAGAGAGGCGCTTAGGGTTTGGCCTCGTGCCTAGATGCGTAGAAGGCACCTCAAGTAGTGAAATTTACACCGAAGCTTCATCTGGAGTAAGAGAGCACACACCACAAGTTTTAGAGCGTTTGGAGTCCGATCGAGGGAGAAATCAATAAAACAGCGGTGCCGGCGCTGTTCAAAGGCAATTACGGTGCTGTAATTTCGTTACAGCACCTGTTTTGTAACTTTTCTTCCCTTTTTTTGATTTTTGATCCTCTAAAATTATGGTTTATTGTAATCCTTTCACCATGTTAGCTTAATCTTCTTGTGGGGCATGGGGTGATATCCCCTTAACTTCTTAATGACTAGATTTCTTTTCTTTTGTCATGATAGTTTTGTTATGATAATTCTATTTATGAGATGAATTTCCTTAATTCTCCTTAGTTTTATAAATACCAGCATGTTTTAGAATTTTATGAAATAGACTGAGAGGTTGATTGAGAAATTCGGAACCCTAAAAATCATTGAGTTTGAAACTTATCATAAGAGATTAGGTTTGTTCTTTGAATTCTGATTTTTAGTGATTTTAATGTCATGTTGATTTTCTAATTCTTTGGATTGAGTTAATGTGTTAGACGTGAAGATCCTGCACGAGAGTGAGGATCGGAATATTGGAAAACCGTAAATAGAACTTGTGATGAGTTTCAGGATGCACGAGAGTGATCCTTGAGTTTCCACATGAGATGATTAACTTAGAATTCGGATGCACGAGAGTGATCCTTGAGTTCTTTGTTCAATGATTTACTTATTTTCAACATTGGATAGATCTTGCACGAGATTGAGGATTGGTCTTTATATGATTGTCTGCGGGAGAGCGAGATGATCCTTTTATGAAGTAAATTAAATCATTATTGTAATGAAATTTGACTGACAACCTTTACTTCCTTCTAGTCATTAGAATTAAGGTGGATGAACCCCTAGTCCCAGTTTCTCTCTGATATACTTTTCCGCGTACTTTTTGATCGATTATTTAACACTATTCGATTTGCTTAGCTAGTGAGAAAACATCTATTTGGTACTTAACACGTAGGTCTCTGTGGTTCGATATCTATTTTATTACTTCGAAATATCCGTGCACTTGCGGATGACAACAAGTTTTTGGCTCCGTTGCTGGGGACTAGTCCAAGGTACACGCCAAACAACTTGGGATACAACAAGTTTTTGGCACCGTTGCCGGGGACCTTAGTTTTGTTAATATCAAAATAGTTGTTACTATTGCTAGACTAAATTTTATTTGTTTTAGATTTAACTTTATTTTTTCTTTTTGTAGGTTTTGGATTTTCACAGTTGTGACAGAACTGAGAATTTCTGAAATTTATGAATTTACTTATGTTTTAGATTTTCTATTTTTGTTATATATTCTAAAAAAAACAATTTGATTAATTGGTGTTAGATTATCTTTCTGTTCTTGATAGATTTGATAAATATGTCTTTTCATCACAATTCATGGGCATCTCAAAGAAGCAAGGTATACATGCCACAAGGTAAGTATGATTCAATGAGCACACTCCAAGATACGTTTAACTCTTATATGCACTCTGTTTCTTCTAGTAGATGCGCTATTTGTGGATATTTTGATCATTATACCTCTGATTGTCAATTTTTAAATCCCAATTTATCATGAAAAGAATCTTATCAATTGTATTCTAGATGGGAAAAATCATCAAACTTCTTTTTATGATAATTGTTCAAATCATGTTTCTAAACCATACTCTGAGGATACTGAAAAATCTAGCTTAGAGTTGATGTTTGAAAAATTCATGAAACAATATGAGGAGGCACATGAGACCCATAAACATAGAATGGATAATATGCATGCTCATTCTGAAATTCTAGAAACCCAACTAGCACAACAAGCTTGTTTATTTGAATTTGATTTGGAAGCTGAGGAAGTTGATTTAGAAAAATCCCCCTTTGATTATGATTGTTTTGAGATTGAGCCTTATGTGAATATTAATAAATCTCACTCTAATTTTAATGATTGTAAAATTGATTCTTCTAATAACTTGTTTGTAGAAAAGTTTGAGAAAATTGATTTTGAAAAACCCTCTTTTGATGAAATTGATTCTTTTGATGTTGTATCATTTATGGTTAAATCTGATGAGTTTGATAAAGGGTTGAAAATTATAGACATTAATGAGCCCCACTTTGATTTTGGTGATATTGCTGAGATTAATGATAAGTCTTTTGTGGTTGACTCTGATTCTATTGATTATGATAAATCTCATTATGATTTTTTGTATGATTCTGATTTTGATTCTTCTGATGATGAATTATTTGTGGAAAGACATAGGGAAATTGATTTTGAACAGTCTCACCTTGATTTTGATGATAATTTTGATATTGATAAATTATTTAATTGTGGGAATGAGGAACTTGAAAAGGATTTGAAAATTACAAATATTGATGAATCTCACCATGTTGATGTTTTGCCTATATCTATTATTGACTCTTGTGATTTATTTGAAAAATTGTACTTTATTGAGGAACCTGTTTTGGAACAGAAACTTTATTTTGATGATCCAATGCTTACATTTTTTGATCAAAGACCTATAGCCATTGAAAATATAAATCTGAAGAAAGGACTTATGATTTTGCTCTCTAACAAACATAGGAAAATCATTGAAAATTTTAATTTTGATTTCTGCATATTTAAGGAAGCCACTTTGATTGTGATTTATATGCAATTCTGGATTTTTGGATTAGTGGCTAAAATTTGTAGACAAAGGAAATGTAGAAAATTGTTTGCTCTTTATTTTGGTACTGATTCACCTGTTTCGCCATGATTTTTTAGTTTTGGTCAAGCTATGAACCTAAAATTAGCGCTTCTTGGGAGGCAACCCAAGCGTTATCAATTAGCTTAGTTTCTTTTATTTTAGTTTATTTTTAGAATTAATTTTTCTTTTCTTTTTATAGGGAAAATAAAATTTTGTGCAAAATACGGCACTGCCGTAATCCTCATTACGGTGCCGTAATTCTACAATTTTCTTTCCTGAGAGTTTTTAGAGTTTCACGGCAGCATTGTATTGATTTTTATGGTACCATATTTTTTGGATAATTCTGACCCGATATTTTTTGTACATTACGGTACTGCCGTAAAGGATATTACGCCCGTAATTCTAAAGCTACATTCTGCTTATCTGATTAGGTGTTTTCTCGTAGCAATTTTAAGAAATCGGGTTGGGAAAATTTTTGATCTTTGGCACCATCACGAAGTACTCATCTTGGTCTATCAACTGGATATTTTTTCTAAAATTTAAAGTCCATGGATCATTCTAAAACACATGGCAACTTTTCAATTCTGATTAATTTCTGCAGCAGTTTTCTTTTGACTATTCTGATTAGCATTTTTGCTGCAAGTATTTAAGGTGCTTTAATGACTTGAAAACCTGATTTCTCACATGGAATATGAAGTTCGTGTGTTGTTCTATCTCGTGGAATAGTTTTTTTCATGAAAATATTTTCTGATCATTCTAGGACACATGACAACTTTTCGAATCTGATTAACTTTTATGCAGTTTGTGCAGTTTTTAATCTGAGTAGCCTTCTTTCTGTTGATACCCTAAATTCCTGACAGATTTTGATCCTTTAATTTTTCATACGTCTGAAAAGAACATATCTTATTCTACAACTCGGTTCTGTCCATTTTCTATTCGGATCATTAAATTTTATTCTAGGGTATGGCTACTTTTCATAAAAAATTCAGAAACTGCTAGGTTTGTTTTCTACTTGTTACTGCTTCTTTTGCCTCCAGATTTAAAAATCCTCAAGAGCAATTGTCTTCCACCTCTAGGCACCACTGCATCTGCCTCTGACATCACTATTTACAGCCGTCGACATTGGATTATACCATCTGCAGATTCTTACTTCTTCTACTGCCTCTATTTCCATTTATTTGATTTATTTATGCAGCAGACTCTTCATTAGTGACTGATTTTTTTATCTATGAGTGCTATCTCTCACACCCATCGGCCGACGATCTCACCTCCAGGACTGTAGACTCTAGCAGGCCACTAGAGATTACTCACTCTACTGTCGACATCGCCATCATTGCTGGGAGCTTTTCAGCTAGCCTCTGTTCCATCTCTACTACTTGCCTGCATCAGCTTTTTCCATCAGCACGCTTTTGGACCATCGGTGATATCCCTGATTCTTCTTTGAGAAAATTATTTTTATCATTATTTTTGTTAGGGACTATTTTTAGAATAAGCCTTATATATCATAAATTGTACGAGTAAAATTTTCAAAAGGCACACCTTTGGACTTTGCAGCATCTGCACCGACACTATTTTTTGTCTGAGCCTTATGTATTTTCGGTCAGAGCTTGCCATATAGTTTTGTGAGTATTGGTTTCACTTTCTTGTGATTATTCGATTTGATATGATTATCTACACTTTTCTTCTCTTAGATCCATCACTTTACATCCATTGCAATGTTTGAGCCTTATGTGATTATACGAATCTATCACTTTTCATCTTTTGACTATATGATTTTGATGTTTGAAAATTTTTATAGAAGTGCAGAACTTTCTTGATGATAAATGAATCCATGCATGAGATTAGGACAAGACCTATTATGTTGAATTTATTTCTCTAATACATGTCTGCTTTTGAAATTTTTCATTGATGGATGAATGAGATTTTGGGTAGATGTATTATTTGATGAATTTAGTTTAAAAGTGAAGCTATTTCTTTGAATAAAACTAGCATATGAGTATGATTTTTGAATTGAAGTTGATTGATCAATTTAGTTGATATTCAGGCTATTTGCTATTTGTTGGGAAGAAAGATTCCTTGATCCAAATAAAGTGAGGACTCCCCTACTTGGCACTGTGTAAAATTGAGAGTGGTACCGAAGGACATGGGTTGAAGTACAAAAAAAAAAGGGAAAGAGAGAAAAGAGAAAAAGAAAAAGCATGTGTCTATGTGGGTGCATGTCATGAGAGGGATCGATCCACATTAACTCTGCTATCTTTGGTAAAAATCTTCCTACTAAAAAGATATGAGTTCTATTACATTGATTATGTGATCAGTGTACTCTAACTTCGTCACCAGAAAAAAGGTGGTAATCGAATTAGAGAATGTGGATGATACAAAAATAGAAAAAAAAATTTTATTAGTGGAAAAAGATCTTGGAAATCATATTCCTATAAACAAAAGTTGATAGTTATGAATTGAAACTGGATGAAATATTGAGATTGATATTCTACTTATTGTACACGTTGCGAAATTTTATTTGATTAAGTTGTGGATCTCAAGAATTGAATTCAAAGAGTGATGTGTTTATTTGAAATTTTATGAAGCAATTGGTGAGATTTTTCATTGGTGATTGTATTTTAGAAATTTATTCTTCATGAGAAAGTCTATGCCTATGATCAATTTATGAATTTTCTTGGTTTTTGCTTGATGACAAGCAAAGTTTGAGCCTTATGTGTTTGATGACACCGATATTTATAGTAAATTCTGTGTCATTTCATTAGTATTTTTGTGTCATATTCATAGACTTTGCTTATTTTTATGTCTTTTTTATCAATATTTGCATAATCCACACTCTTTTCTGTTTTTGATGATTTTCAGGCAAAAAGGCATGCTTTTCAGTCGATTTCGAGAAAACCAGATGCATAATTGGATTCACAACATCAAGAGGAGATCACACGTCAAATTTCAGAAGAATCAGAGCTTTAGAGCAAATTACGGCACCCACGTAATGGATTTTACGGTACCGTAATTACACCACAAAATTACGGTACAGCCGTAATCCCTGAGAGGTGCCGTAATTTGGGAAGATTTTGACCAGAGTTTTCATGGTGATTATGGCACTGCCTTAAAAAAGATCACGGTACTGTAATTGCAGATGATTTTCCACCCGAGAGATTTCCATAATTACGACACAGCCGTAATGATCTTTACGGGGCGTATTTTGGTCCAGAAACATACAGAAGCAAATATGGCACGGCCGTAAATATTTTTACGGGCCGTAATCTTAACAAATACTTCACATAGCCAAAATAATGACACTGCCATAAAATTCATTACGTTACCGTAATTTCATTCAAAAACGCGATTTTTACGGGTCCGAATCTTACACAGACCATATCTTTTCATCCAGACCGCTAAATTTAGATCCGAAAGTTGATGTGGACTCGTCTTAAAGAGGAGAAGACGCATGAAGTGAAAGGACCAGTTTTTATTAAGAATTGAGAGAGTAATTGAGAGAGGCGCTTAGGGTTTGGCCTCGTGCCGAGAGAGGTAGAAGGCACCTCAAGTCGTGAAATTTACACCGAAGCTTCATCTGGAGTAGGAGAGCACACACCACAAGTTTCAGAGCGTTTGGAGTCCGATCGAGGGAAAAATCAATAAAACAGCGGTGACAGTGCTGTTCAAAGGTAATTACGGTGCTGCGTTTTGTAACTTTTCTTCCCTTTTTTTGATTTTTGATCCTCTGAAATTATGGTTTATTGTAATCCTTTCGCCATGTTAGCTTAATCTTCTTGTGGGACATGGGGTGATATCCCCTTAACTTCTTAATGACTAGATTTCTTTTCTTTTATCATGATAGTTTTGTTATGATAATTCTGTTTATGAGATGACTTTCCCTAATTCTCCTTAGTTTTATAAATATCAGCATGTTTTAAAATTTTATGAAATAGACTAAGAGGTTGATTGTGAAATTCGGAACCCTAAAAATCATTGAGTTTGGAACTTATCATAGGAGATTAGGTTTGTTCTTTGAATTCTGATTTTTAGTGATTTTAATGCCATGTTGATTTTCTAATTCTTTTGATTGAGTTAATGTGTTAGACGTGAAGATCCTGCACAAGAGTGAGGATCGGAACGTTGGAAAACCTTAAATAGAACTTGTGATGAGTTTTAGGATGCACGAGAGTGATCCTTGAGTCTCCACATGAGATGATTGACTTAGAATTCGGATGCATGAGAATGATCCTTGAGTTCTTTGTTCAATGATTTACTTATTTTCAGCATTGGATAGATCTTACACGAGAGTGAGGATTGGTCCTTTATATGATTGTCTGCACGAGAGCGAGATGATCTTTTTATGAAGTAAATTAAATCTTTATTGTAATGAAATTTGACTGACAACCTTTACTTCCTTCTAGTCATTAGAATTAAAGTGGATGAACCCCTAGTCCCAGTTTCTCTCTGATATACTTTTCCGTGTACTTTTTGATCGATTGTTTAACACTATTCGATTTGCTTAGCTAGTGAGAAAATATCTATTTGGTACTTAACACGTAGGTCTCTGTGGTTCGATATCTATTTTATTACTTCAAAGTATCCATGCACTTGCAGATCACAACAAGTTTTTAGTGTTGTTGTCGGGGATTAGTCCAAGGTACACGCCAAACAACTTGGGATACAACACCCAGGCGTGGCCAAAGCTGCCATTGGGCTAAGGCCCTTGGGCGGCCCAAACATCGTCCTCATCAAGTGGGTCATCACCATGACTCGGGTCCTTATGGGCCTCGTAAGGCCGTGTGCGACCCCATTCATCCTCGTGGACACGCCGCCAGGCAAGCACGGCCAACGGGGGCAACTCTCTA
This sequence comes from Costus pulverulentus, assembly GCA_027562315.1. Classification (NCBI taxonomy): domain Eukaryota; kingdom Viridiplantae; phylum Streptophyta; class Magnoliopsida; order Zingiberales; family Costaceae; genus Costus; species Costus pulverulentus. The sequence continues at coordinate 34,392,765 of CM050439.1, forward strand.
GTGAGGGTTGGGTTTGCAGACGCCGGGGGGTTAACCGAGTTTGGGCGTCCATGCTTCGCAGACCCGGGGTGACCAATGAGGTGTTGGATCCTAGCCAAAATCTGCTGGACCATGGTATCCGTGCTTGCTTGATGGGCGTCCATGCGTGCAGGCGGCGCCTCAAGCTTCGCATCAATTCGTGCCTCAAGCGCAACCATAGACCCTAAACAGGTGTTAGCCCCTTCCGAAGGCTGAACCGACTCTTAGGTTTCGGGAATGGTTACCGGGTATTGGGAAAACATGATTTGGCACCTCGTAGTCACCATGCACAAACAAGGGAGACACGACTAATGCGAATGCGGAAAAGCACCGAAAGAATGCAGAAATATACAATGCGATGGAGTGAGATCGTGTGAATGATAAGAATCGAACGCGCAACCTCCCTCTGATACCAGAATTGATGGAGCAACTAATAGGATGGGGGTCCTTAGTGCCGTAATCTAGGATCTTACACGATGCATGCGAAAAACGGGAGAAGGTCGTGAGACGAGGGAAGTGAAAACGCGCCGGAAAGTGCAGGGGGAAACCGATAGAAAACACGATGAAACAGCGTAGAGCTCAATCGGGGCAACACAAATGCGAATGAATGGCAACGGCACCCAACTACTTAATATAACGCACTGACCTCATAGCGATTTTAGAAATTTTAGTACCTCACTTAGCATGTTTTAAGATCAGCATGCGTTGAGGACGGTGATTGCGCGGGGTTCAGCTCACACGCCTATGGAGCTGAAACAAGCCAAAGAAACAAGAGATGCGACCGCGCCTCCACAGCGGAAGGGTAGAAGGAACCACAGCGGAAAAATACACAACCGAATGGAAAAACAGGCGAACCTGACCCACTGGAAAGGTGGGATTTGCTTCTTGTAAAGCAGGAAACGGGGAAACAACTTAGAATCGAGGAGATGTCCTCGACCCGAACCACTACGAAGGCGAGGCACCGGCTCGACTTACATGCGCTGGAGGCTCTTGATGACACCAAAATATATAGTATATTTTGAATCATTTTATGTATCTTTTCATGCTAAATTGAAGATCTTTTGCTTATTTTTATGCTAAATTTATTAAATATTACAAAGTCAACTTCTATTTTGGTTTTTCATGATTTTCAGATAAAAGGCACTATTTTGAGGTATTTTCGAGCAAAATCAAATACATGGAAGAGTTACCATCATCAAGAGGAGATCACCCGACAAATTTCAACCAAATCGGAGCAACACGCCAAAATACGGTAGTGCCGTATTTTATATTACGGTACCGTATTTCCGTACGCTACCATAATATCAGAGCACTGCCGTAATTTGGTGAATTTTCTGAATAGAATATTTTGTGTAAAATATGGCACTACCGTAAGAAATTACACGGGCCGTATTTTGAAGCACATTTAGAACAGAGAAAATTGCTGAAATTACAGCACTGCCGTAAACTTTGACACGGGCCGTATTTTCCAAACGAATTCAACCAGAGAGTTCAGTCGATTTTACGGCAGTGCCGTGAACCATTTTACGATGTCGTATTATACAGACAATATCAGATCAGAGAACGTGACAAATTTTACGGCACTGCCGTGAAATATTACACTGTCGTATTTCCGCTTTCGAACACGACTCCAAGGTCAATTTTGAAGCCCAATTTTTGTGGAGAAAGATTGCGGACGATCTAGGGCTTTAAAGATGAAGCCGTAAGAAGGAGAAAGAGAGCCTTCGATCAGAGGAACACGAAGACACCGAAAGCCCCAATTTTCATCGACTCTATAGAGAGAAATCGTCTTTCACGCCGCCGACTAGGGTTCTGCCGCCGCAACGAATCCAGAGCATCTCCGGTAGTGAAAATCACACTAAAGCTTCACTTGGAGGAGGAGACAACATCTCAGAAGTTTCAAGATAAAAGAAGATCAATTGGAGGAGAAATTAAGGAAAAAGGAGGCACCACCACTATTCATCGACGCCTCTTCTACAAATTACGGCTGTGTTTATTTTCACAGCTGTGGTGTATTCTCCTAAACACTCTTTTCCTTTGATTTTTGATCTTCTAAAATTATGGAATATTGTATTTTCTTCACCATGTTAGCTTAAACACTCTTTGGGAGATGGGGGAGTAATTCCCTTTGATTTTCTTAATGACTAGATACTTTCTACTTTCATCATGATTATTCTAATTTGATAATTTTACCTATGCAATTATTGCTTTAAGATTCTCCTTAGTTTACTTTTTGTCATCATGATTTAGAGTTTTCGCAATAAGGACCGAAAGGTGATTTGCTTGAAAACTTAGAACCCTAAAATTGATTAATAGGAACTCATAGTAAGAAATTAGGTTAAGTTCTTATTTATTTATTTTAGTAGTTTAAATAGCCATGGTAATAATTATGAACCTAGGATTAAGTTATTGTGTCAAATGTGGAGATCTTGCATGAAAGTGAGGATCAGAACGTTGGAGAACCATAGGTAGAACTTGTGTTGAGACTCGGATGCACGAAAGTGATCCTTGAGTTTCCGCTAGAGGCGATCGACTTAGAACTCGGATGCACGAAAGTGATCCTCGAGTTCTTTGTTCGATGAACTACTTATCAGTAGCTTGGGATAAATCTTGTGCAAAAGCGAGGATTGGTCTCTGCATGGTTATTTGCATGAAAGTGCATTAATCTCTTTACCAAGTAAATCAAGCCTTTATCAAAATAGAATTTGATTGATGAATAATACCTTTATATATCTAGTTATGAAAATTAAAGTGAGTGAAACCCTAGTCCCAGTTTCTCTTTGATAGTATTTTTCCGTGTGTTTTCAATCTTTGCTTAACTTTCATTCGATTGCTTAGATAGGATGAAATCAATTATTTGGTACTTGACAACATAGGTCTCTATGGGATCGATATCTTCTTTATTACTTCGAGTATCCGTGCACTTGCGGAGATAACAACAAGTGTGGTGACTCAACAAGTTTTTGGAGCTGTATCAGGGGGTGACAAGTCCTTGTGCGCCAACACTTAGGTTTTGGCTGTGACTTCAGAAATAAGTTTTGTTTACCAACTTGTTGGGATACAACAGCTCTCAGCTCACCAGGAGGTCTCTACACACTAAGAGAACTACTTCACACACCAGCCCAATCTCCTCTTTTATAGAGTAAGAGGGGTAGGAACCAACAAAACACACAAAAGACAACCTACTTTAACAACCTAACAACCCTTGCAGGCCACTAAAGTGGTCAAGCTGCAATTACAAGACAAAAATTAACAAACTACTACTTAATATTCCTCGAAGTTGGTAGCACGATCCTGCGTCTTCGTATGGGGGTGGTTTAGAGGCGCTCAGAGCACATCGCAACAAAGCAGCAGAATTTGGATGTTGTGGGTTGAGCTACCACCATTGCAGCCCGGTCTTGGGCCATGTTGCTGATGAGATTGAGCCGCCCATTTGGGGCTGGGTCCTCAGGCGGCCAGCTTGTAGTGCTCTTGGGTTGAATCACTTCGATGTGGATGGAAAGGGGGATGATGACGCCCGTGACACGGTCCGGAGGCTTGCTTTGGCGTTGGGATCGCCAGATTGTCACCTTGTTGGGCTCCTTTGGATCATCATGAGGTGGAGCAACATAGTAGGGGGGGTGATGTACGTCGAAATGGGGTCGTCGGGGCTTCATCAGGTCTTCAGGGGCGAACACGGCCAGCCCATGTTGGCGAACATGGCCATGTTCGGTAGTTCCAGGATCCGTCGAGGAGAATACAGGTGGTGGCACGGGCGTGCTGTGGACCGTGTCGGCATTCGCGTCCCGGCTGGATCATGTCACGGCCGTGTTTGTCTTCATGGCCTGGCTATGCTGGGGTTGACCGGTAGGAATTAATGTGGGGTCATAATCTGGTTCACGGGCCATAATTTCGGGTCCAAAATCCACAGAATGTTGATCCCAAATTACGGTGGGGCCGTAATGAATATTATGGGCCGTAATTTGGTGCTAAGACTCTGCATTGTTTTCTGGCGACCTGATCACAGCCTAGCCATGTTCCTTGTCATGGTCGTGATCGCTGAAGTCGAATTCCGCCGAACCCATCACAGTGGGTGCCACAGGGGTGTTGAGGGTAGTGCTTGCATTCACGTTCTTCCTCGACCGTGTCACTGCCGTGTTTTCCATCACGGTCTGGCCGTGTCTGGGTCGGCTGGGTCTTGCGGCATCGAACACCGCAGAGGGAACGGGCGTGCTAGTGGTATGCGGGCTTGTCACGGCCTGGCCGTGTCGGAGTCTGGGAAGCTTTGGTCGGGCTGAAAATTCCTCAAGTCCTGGGGAAGTCTACCCAAGTGCCTTCTAGAGGGGTTGGACTGCCCTCATGTGTGTTCATGGGTCTGTCTTCTACGTCATCGATGTAAGTTGCTCCTGCATCATCGATCCTAAAGAAAGTTCTTTAAACAGCTCTTTAAAGCAAACTAGACTTTGAACGGTTTTTGGCCCTTTTCTGTTAGTACGATAATATTATTCAAAGTACACCGTGAAACAGTGTATTAGAACTCATAGCATAATCTTAAGTAGTTTGCGGAGTTGTCCACTTGACCTACAACTTTCTTTTTTTCTTTTTTCTTTTTTTTTATTGCCTTTATTCTGGAGAGAGCCGGACAAGGGCATGGTACTTAAATCATTATCAATCTTTTTGCTCAAGCGTAAAATAATATGTTACTTGATTGAAACAGACTTAAAGTATACCAAAAAGGTATAATATAACTCATGACTACAGTCCATCATACTAGAGGAGTTAAAGCAGGTTATCTACAAATAATCTCTAGTTTCTCTTTATGAAAATATTTCCATCAAGTAAATCAGAAAAATTAAAATCAAGCAACTTTCATTCAACTCATATTACAAGAATGCAAAATATTTTTCTCATGAAAATCTTTATCATACTAGGACTAATTTTATCCAAAAATTTCATTCCACAAGTAATTTGAAAAAAAAATCTCTAATTCATAAAATCATTGACACATATCATTTCTAATCATGTTATCAAAGAGAATAAACATCTCACAAGCATTCGATTCACACACAGCTTATCACATAAATTCAAGTCATACATGGACAAAATTTCTACAATATCAATGCAAATGGGGTGAAGCCGCATACTCATATAATCAGTGCAACCACATCGAATAAAAATTTCATGAGAAGAGAATAGGTAATACAATCATATCAAATAATCAAGCAACAATAATACAAGATCACTAGAAAGTGCAAACAATACTCACCCAATAATACTATATCAAACTCAATCGTCTTCCGGGGTGTAGTGTGATAAAGAATGTTAGCTCTCTCCTACTCAAAGTTACATATTCTGAAAATTTCACCTGTGCAATTCTTAGGTACGTACGGCTCAGCCCAAAAATAGCATCTTACCTTAGCTAAAAATGCCTTCTTCCCCAAGGGCAATTAGAGACGTCGCTAGAGATCTAAGGAGGGTGCCAGTGGAAGGAGCTAATGTAGGTAGGAAATAGAGGTGGAATAGATGCCGACTGAAGAGCTGCCAGCAGCAAAGATGATGGTGCCGGTTGGTGTCAGCGACTGGCTAGAAAAAGAGGCGGCAGCAGTTGAAAGCGGGGCATAGTGATAGCTGGAAGGAAGCTGCTAGCTGCAAAGGATGAGTTGCCGAAGGCAAAAGTGAGAATGAGTAGTCTCTAATGGCCTACTGGAGATGACTGATCTAGAGGTGAAGTCATCGGCTGGCGGGCGGCAGGAGATGATGCTCCCCAGCGGTGCTAGTGGTAGAAAGCAGGGGTGGTGACAGATGCTGCACAACGGTGATTGATCAAATGTGTTAAACATAAATCCAAAAGAAGAAGAGGCTACTGTGGGCTAGAGACAGAGGGGGCTAGTGACGATGGCCCAGTTTGGGGCGGCTGGAGCTTCTGGCTGGTGGCTGGTTTGAGTAGAGCTGGTCTGGGTAGAGCTGGTCTGAAAAGCTGAGGCTGTTTGGGTGTATTAGCTG
>CM050439.1:34423518-34443317 GCA_027562315.1 Costus pulverulentus
GTGAACGTTTGGTTCGAATGAGAGAAGGTTTCGATGGTTCAATGCATGAACGCATGCATTGAGGACTTGCCTTATGTGGAAGTCGGTTTTCCAAATGGAAAACGCTTCGACGTCGTCTGCGTCGTCTGAGACCTGCGCCCGAGACCTGCGCCCGCGTTTTGTCTCTGCTTCGACGTCGTCTGCGTCGTCTTCACCGCCTTCGACCGAACGCGAACGCCGCCTGCGTTCAGAAAGCTCGCCGTACGCCGCCCACACTTTGTCCACGCCACCCGTCGTCGTCGGCCCGGGAATAGTCGCGTCCGTCGGAGCCGCCACAAATCACCGTCGAACCAAGCCGAGAACGGAAAAAACTGGGGAGGAACCGTCGCCGGAGAAGACAAGTTCGTAGGGGAAAACTTCCTCTTTATTCTCAACAATAAACGAGTACAAAACCCCTCACCTCCGCTCGTCGCTCTTTCTCACGCCGGCGGCGTCGCTTGCCGCCGTTCACAGACACTCGCAGAGCTCTCTCTCTCGAATCCCTCTCATGCAATTCTCTGCCCCAAGCCTCTCGCCTCCTATTCTCTTGATCGTCCGTCTCCTTTAAAGCTCGTCCGCTCCGCGTATGCTGCCGAGACTTGTGGAGAGGACGACTCCGTCGCTCCGCACGTTGCCTGGTCGCGTAGTCCGCGTCCTTCGTCTGATCCGCTCGCAGCGTCCGTCCGCTTAGCACGCGACGACGCCGCGCTCGAGCTGTTGCCGCCGCGTCTTTCGTCTGATCCGCTCGAGACCGCCGAAGCTGCATCCGCGTCCGAGTCTTCCAATCCTGCCGCCTTCGTCGTCGACTGCGTCCAAGTGAGCATCCCTCTTTACTTTGCGCGGACGTGCGCGAATCTCGCGAAAACGCCGCGCTGCAGCCGTCCGCGCCCACGTCCACACGCTGCACGCGATTCCCAAATCTCGGTCAAAATCGAATGTTGACCGGGTCCTCTCCTTGTGGCTTGGGCTTGGGTTAGGCCCACCGGCATTGGGCTGAACCGGATCGAACCGGGCCTGACACTTGTGGTGCCTCCGATGCCGAATGCATCTTTGGCCTGCAAATTAAAATTCATCTTACCCTTTTTACCTTCGTGCTTTTCTTCTCTGTTCCACAGCCTGTTGGCGTATGTTCTCTGGATCTCCTCTTTTTTGATCGCCCTTCAGCCCTTTTTATAAGCTCTCAACCAGATTCCCCGAAATTTATTTCCATTTCTTCGTATTAAATTTGGTGCTCCTTTTTTGCTTGAAAATTTTTTTACTGCTGCCCTGGCTTTCATCTTCCTTATTAATCATGATTCATTTTCCATTTTTGCTTTGCGCTTCCCCTTTTTTGGTGCTGCTGCGAATCTCTTTTTAGTAGCCAGCTTTTCTTCCAAAGTTGGTTTTGCCGAGTCCTCCCTCCCCCTTAATTTCTTGCGCGGCTCTATTGCTGAGTTAGGATTCCTCTTTTGCTTTCTTTCCCAGTATGGTGCATTAGATTCCTTTTCCCTCTTTTATTTCTTACGTAAACTGATTCCATTTATAGTCAAAAATTAATTTTGACTGTTACGCATGTGTGGTTAAAATTTCCTTGCCAGCCCAGCCCTTCTTTGTTTCTTAGGATGAAAATTGTCGGTTCTTTATTTTTCCAATTCTGCTACCTTCCGAAGCATTGGTGTCACGCTCCGGCGGGAAGTCGGCTATTTCTAGCTTAGGGTTCCCCAGGGAGTAACAATATTGATAGGAACCAGAGAACTACAATAATCACATATCCTTTATTTAATAAACAATCCAAATTTAACATCAACGGCTTTATAACACAATATCTGAATACAACTATCCAAATTATCAACTGAATAAAATACAAAAGACAACTATCTCAACTCGGACTGGTAACTGCTATCTACTCTATCCTTCCCAGAAGCTAACTCTGTACCTGGAAGAGAAACAAAGGGAATTAGCAGAAATGCTAAGTAGAAATCATCAAACATGGTGAGGGAATCAAATAAATGGATAATACAGTAACTGAAACAACGATATGCAAATAATATAAGAATGTCGCGCAAATTATCAAGCTGGCCAACAGATCTCACTTAAGAGCCGCACTCATTTTCAAAGTGTTTCCACTGTTACTCATGCAATGGAACGACTGTCCTAAACAGCCTGGAGTGTTGCGTCCAACACTGACATCTGTAGTATTGTCCTCAAGACAACTGGCGGTGCCGTACCGGCATCTTAGATAGTCCGATGTGCGTCGGAACTATAACTCAGATAAACAGGTCACTGGAGAATAAATCATCCAGGTCAGAGGTCAATATATATATCACGACTTTATCATCACAGATTTACAACGGTTTCACATACTCATGTGTCAATATCTCAGATACACAATTATTCAACCAGGCTCATAAGCTAATATATCAGATATCTCAAAACAGGTTTGTTAACCATTCATATAGAAACAGAATATGACCAAATAATCAAGATAATTGAGTTCAACAGGAATTTCAGAAACAAACCAAGTAGACGAAGCAATCAGATACTAGTGTCATTCAATTCTAACATATGCATTATATAACAAACCAAAGGATTAAGTAGCAATTCCTATTATTGACACTGTAAGAAAGGAGTAGGGTAAGATTCCTACCTCAAACGCTGTTATTCTGAATCCTTTTGAAAAACCAATAATTGTTTATCACATGATGCAAGCCGATTATTGGATTAATCACTCTGAAACATGAATTTGTACATGAACTCTATTAATAATCATTCTAACTTGGAAACCAAGACTACCAAAATGTAGAACGTAATCCTAAACTTAGAGAACCACTCTTAGATCATATGAACCGAACCTAAAACCCATTGAACCGAATAGAATTGCACTGAACCGATCAAATTCACCCTGAACCAAGTTAAACCGAGACTTCTAACTTACATTACACAAAATAGCAAACTCATCTAAAGCTATACAGATTACCATTAGATAGGAAATTTCATTATCTTTCCAACGGATACTTGAACCGGCCGGGATTCGACCGCCTTGGGGTCGAACCGGTCGAAATTCAATTACTGACCCAAACTGGAATTGAACCGCTCGGTCCGGTTCAATTCGATTTCAAAACTCAGCGACCGGTTTATTTATAAATAAACCGCCGCCCAAACCCAAATTTTGGACCGAACCGAAGCTCGCCCGCGCCGCCCAAACGCCACCGCGCAAGGCCACCGGACTTGCGTCCGCTGCTTACGCCGGCGAGCTCCCGAGGGGGTGTCGAAGATCAGATCGCCGCCAAACTTCGCCAGAAGACTTATAACAACGAAACGAAGCTCCTCGACGAACTTCGGCAGGATTTCGACGCCCGGTAGAAGCTCTCGAAACAGACGAAAGTATCGACGATGGTGCCGCCGCCGTCGATACTCAAAACTCAACCAAAGCTCAACAGAACTTCACGAAAACTCTAGGAAAGGAAGTATACCTTGATATGGAGCAGTATCGTGGCCCGGAACTGAGAGATCGCTGTCGATGGAGGCGCTGGATGGTTGGAACACGAGGCGGCGCCGCTAGAACTCCGGCAACTGGTTCGAGTGCTATTTCTCCTTCCTGGCGGCGCTTCGAGGGGTGAAGATGTTCAAGGGTTTGAATCCCATCAACGAGAGCAGAAGCCCCATTATATAGAGGCAAAACGCGTCCAAGGTCGGCGAGATCGCGGTGGCGACTCGATCGCCCCAAAAATCGGAGAAGACGATGCGTCGACTCGGCTTCCTAAATTCAAATTTAAATCTAGATTAAATAGAATGGTTGCGATTTAAATAACAAAAGCAAACTTAGCCCAGTGGTTGGGCTCAACTAATTCTGCGGACGCGTTGCGGGTTTGAGCCCCAGCGAACGCGGTTTTCGTTTTAATTAAAATCAATTCAAATCCGACTTAACAAAAAGAAGCATGGATTAATATCAGAAACGAATACTTAGCCTGGTGGTTAGGTGGCGTCGTTCGCTTTCGCGCATCGCGGGTTCAAGCGCAATTAAAGTTTTTGATTAAAACTTAATTTTTTAACCCTTTTAAAATTCCAAAAAATTTTCTAAAAATCATAAAAATTCCAAAATAACTTTCTAAATTTCAAAAATTAAATTTATAAAATTTAGGTTATAACATTATCCACCCCTTAAAAAGTATTTGATCCTCCAAATTCAGGGTACACAAAAATAATAGCATAACTATGAAAATTAAGAATTACACCATGTCCGGAGTCTCCTCTTGAGTTTCCTGTTGAGTCTGCTGAGTCACTGCATAAACTCTTGCTGGAGCTGTAGATTGCTGCTGAAATCCTCTCTGTGGCATCTGATTAATCTGACCAGTTCTCTCCTGATAAGTCCTAGGTCTAGAGCTCTGTTGGTAACTTTGTTGATGGTTCTGCTGATAACTTTACTGTGGGGGTTGAAATCCTCTTTGTGGGCAATCTACCTTATAATGACCCCAACCCTTGCAATAGTTGCACTGAATCTCATTGGAAGGGCATACATTAGACAAATGTCCTTCTTGATTACACTTAAAGCATTTTCTCACAGACCCTGCTGAATTAAAGCTTGGTGCATATGAAGAATGTACATGTCTCTGATGGCTATTAAATACTGCTCTTGATCTTTTCCCCCTATTATCATAGGTTTCTGTCTCTACTGATCTAGTTGTATGGCTTACTTTTCTCTTTTCTGCTAATTCTTGTACCTCTTCAATTTGTTTTTCTTTAGCCACATCTATTAAAGAAGCCTCTATCCTGAATGCTGTATTTACCACTGCCTGAAAACTATCTAAGGGAATCGTATTCATCTGTTCTTTTATTGTATGGTGTAATCCTTAATAAAGAGTTGACATTTTCTCCTTTCAGTCGTCACTAATTCTGGAAATAAATCAGATAATCTCTCAAAGTCAGTCACATAAATATTTACTGTTCTTTTTCCTTGTTTTAAATTTAGGAACTCTTGCATTTGGCTATCCTGAAAAGATTATGGAAAATATTTCTCAAAGAATGCATCTCTAAAATCAGTCCAAGAAATAGGGTCAGTTCCAAAAGTAACTCTCATTCCAGACCACCATGTCACAGCTCTATCAGATAAGAAATATGTGGCCAACTCTACCTTCTGCTCATTTGGACATCCTAAGGCCTTAAAGGTTTGTTCTACTTTTAGTAACCAATCTCTAGTAGCCCAAGGGTCAGTAGTTCCTCCAAAATCACGAAATCGATCTTTTCCCAACTGTGAGAATTGCATCATCATATTAGCTGACCTAACTAGTTGGTTTACTACTGGTTGTGGTACTAATGATGGAGAAGAAGATTCACCCTCATCCCTTACAGCTGCTTGTACTACAGGGGAAGCATGTGGTGCTGCTTCTAAGGGTACTGAGGCTTCATACCCACTTCTTCTTCTTGTAGGGGCCCTAGGTAAGTTTTGAGGTAATTGTACCTCAGCATCAAGAGAATTTCTAGCTCCCCTACTTCCTTGACTTGGAATTGCTCTGCCTCTAGTTCTTGGTGTCATCCTGTCAACAAAATAACATGTTATATAATAATTGTTTACTTATTCATTTATTTTAACCTTAACCCAAACTTAGTCCTGAGGTTCCTATGTCCTTAAGTTTTCTTACTGAACCTGTAGTTCTGACCTGTAGGTTATGGGCCCACAGAAACTTATACCTCTGAACCTAAACCTCTGATACCATTTAAATTGTCACGCCCCGGCGGGAAGCCGGCTATTTCTAGCTCAGGGTTCCCCAGGGAGTAACAATATTGATAGGAACCAGAGAACTACAATAATCACATATCCTTTATTTAATAAACAATCCAAAATTTAACATCAACGACTTTATAACACAATATCTGAATACAACTATCCAAATTATCAACTGAATAAAATATAAAAGACAACTATCTCAACTCGGACTGGTAACTGCTATCTACTCTATCCCTCCCAGAAGCTAACTCTGTACCTGGAAGAGAAACAAAGGGAATTAGTAGAAATGCTAAGTAGGAATCAACAAAGATGGTGAGGGAATCAAATAACAGGATAATACAGTAACTGAAACAACGATATACAAATAATATAAGAATGTCGTGCAAATCATCAAGCTGGCCAACAGATCTCACTTAAGAGCCGCACTCATTTTCAGAGTGTTTCCACTGTTGCTCATGCAATGGAACGACTGTCCTAAACAGCCCGGAGTGTTGCGTCCAACACTGACATCTGTAGTATTGTCCTCAAAACAACTGGCGGTGCCGTACCGGCATCTCAGATAGTCCGATGCGCGTCGGAACTATAACTCAGAAACATGAATTTGTACATGAACTCTATTAATAATCATTCTAACTTGGAAACCAAGACTACCAAAATGTAGAACGTAATCCTAAACTTAGAGAACCACTCTTAGATCATATGAACTGAACCTAAAACCCACTGAACCGAACAGAATTGCACTGAACCGATCAAATTCACCCTGAACCAAGTTAAACCGAGACTTCTAACTTACATTACACAAAATAGCAAACTCATCTAAAGCTATACAGATTACCATTAGATAGAAAATTTCATTATCTTTCCAACGGATACCTGAACCGGCCCAGATTCGACCGCCTTGGGGTCGAACCGGTCGAAATTCAATTACTGACCCAAACTGGAATTGAACCGCTCGGTCCGGTTCAATTCGATTTCAAAACTCAGCGACCGGTTTATTTATAAATAAATCGCTGCCCAAACCCAAATTTTGGACCGAACCGAAGCTCGCCCGCGCCGCCCAAACGCCGTCGTGCAAGGTCGCCGGACTTGCGTCCGCTGCTTGCGTCGGCGAGCTCCCGAGGGCGCGTCGAAGATCGGATCACCGCCAAACTTCGCCAGAAGACTTATAACAATGAAATGAAGCTCCTCGACGAACTTCGGCAGGATTTCGTCGCCCGGTAGAAGCTCTCGAAACAGACGAAAGTATCGACGATGGTGCTGCCGCCATCGATACTCAAAACTCAACCAAAGCTCAACAGAACTTCACGAAAACTCTAGGAAAGGAAGTATACCTTGATATGGAGCTGTATCGTGGCCTGGAACTAAGAGATCGCTGTCGATGGAGGCGCTGGATGGTTGGAACACGAGGCGGCGCCGCTAGAACTCCGGCAACTGGTTCGAGTGCTATTTCTCCTTCCTGACGGCGCTTCGAGGGGTGAAGATGTTCAAGGGTTCGAATCGCATCAACGAGAGCAGAAGCCCCATTATATAGAGGCAAAACGCGTCCAAGGTCGGCGAGATCGCGGCGGCGACTCGATTGCCACAAAAATCGGAGAAGACGACGCGTCGACTCGGCTTCCTAAATTCAAATTTAAATCTAGATCGAATAGAATGGTTGCGATTTAAATAATAAAAGCAAACTTAGCCCAGTGGTTGGGCTCAGCTAATTCTGTGGACGCGTTGTGGGTTCGAGCCCCAGCGAATGCCGTTTTCGTTTTAATTAAAATCAATTCAAATCCGACTTAACAAAAAGAAGCATGGATTAATATCATAAATTAATACTTAGCCTAGTGGTTAGGCGGTGTCCTTTGCTTCCGTGCATCACGGGTTTGAGCCCCCGCGAGTGTAATTAAAGTTTTTGATTAAAACTTAATTTTTTTAACGCTTTTAAAATTCTGAAAAATTTTCTAAAAATCATAAAAATTCCAAAATAACTTTCTGAATTTCAAAAATTAAATTTATAAAATTTAGGTTATAACAATTAGCCTACTAGATTTTTATTTCCCCCTTGTTTTATTTCCTGCTGAAGCATAATTTTCTTTTGTAGTCAAAATAAATTTTGACTTTTCAATGATTCAATACTTAACTTGATTCTATCCAAAATTGGAAACCTCGAATGATTTATCATGGTTTACTTAGCTGCTGCAAATGCTTTGTGTTATTTTGTTGCGTCTTTCCTTTTCTTTGAAATTCCAGCGCATATCTGATTTCTTCTTTGGTCTGATCTTTAACGTGTCCCAAAAAGTCAAAATCAATTTTTTTTACTCAAATCTTCTGCCATGGTTCAACACAACATTAATTGGTACTTGAGATTTAATCTGTTCTACATTTATCTCTCTTCGCATAAGCTCCAGGTAATTTTAAAGTGTCACTTATACGAGTCAAAAGGATTGGGGCAAATTATATGTCCAGTACAATAGAATTAATATAATTCATTCAAAGCTGTTTTCGCATTTCCTTGCAGTAGCATATCAATTCCCTATAAAATTTGTAATACAAACTTGTTTCAACACTGATTAATCTCACTTTTTTTTCAGAGTTGCATGGACTCAGAGATCCGAGACAATTAGACAGCTTATGAACTTGTACAGCATTGCAGAAATTGTCGAACCTTTCTTGTAAATCTGAAGCTTATTGTGCTCTTAAATTTGAGAGCCCTATAGATGATAAATGTATGTAAGCATGCTACAGATCCAAGCCGTGAATAATATGACTCTCTGTAGTTGAAAGCTGTAGGCAAAGATAGCATGTGTACCAGAAACCATAATTTAAGCTTGGTGATGCAATTGTCTCTTTTTTTTTTTAGATATTAGCTTGTGAATTTTTGCTGATATTCTGAAGTGTTTGTCTCGACATTTTGGGTAAATTTGTATGGTTCAACAAAGTCATGCGAGGGGATTGACACAATGAGAAGAGAAAGATACCTCATAGCGATTGGGAAGAGCAATGTGTAGGCGCCCATGCATGCACCCTCTGTAGTCTCACACACAACTGATCCCTCGAGAAAGAAGATCCACACCTTGGGAGAGTTCCTTACTCACTTGTGCCAACCACAAGAGGAGGGATGCCCTAAGAGGAGGAAGGAAGGATCAAACCGCCAAGCACCACACCAAGAGGATGTTGAACTTTGCTTGTAGCTTGGAGGAGGAAGAAGCTGCGCCACTTGGATGGACTACTATCGCCCCTTGTTTTTCTCACATCTAAGATCAGATGTCCACCCAAAGGGGGTGGCAAGGCATCACTAATATAGACAAGGGAGGAAGTGGCATGCGGCTAAAGGGATAAGGAAGGGTGGCAGGTTAGGGCTAGAGACAAGGAAATTTTCCAAACTCTTTCCTTGAGTTCCTAACATCATATCATATGAGCCAAGGCCATGCCATCCAAGCCTATACAACCATATGCACCCCAAGTCTTGTCAAAGAGGCAAGCTTTCTTTCCATGCATTTAGAACAAGTCAAAATGCCAATAGGGCATGCCTAATGAAGTATGAGGCGCCAATCCTAATCCCTTTAGGACTCTATGCGCTTAAGGCAATGCCATGCATGCCTAGAGGTAGCCCCATATGCACCCAAGACCTTCCAAAAGAAGTCACCCTTCCACTCTTGCGCCTAGACCAAGTCAAAAGCGCCAAGTGGGATGTTGAATGAGGCAAAGGCGCCACTCCTTCTCCCATTAGGATTCCATACGCCTATGGGATTAAAACCATCCCCATTATTCCCTTAGGCACTAATCCTTCTTCTCTTCCACTTATTAGTAGGCCCCATTAGGTAAGAGCCATGGTAGACTTTATTAAACGAGCTGATTAAGCTATCGGATTCAATCCGATGCAACCCCAGTCAAATATGACTAACCATGGTTAACTCGGGGTCAACCTGCCAAAAATAAAGTTTAGCTCCAATAAGTCTCTTCCATCTCGTCAAGTACATCCATGCTGATAGAATCTCCCAAGTCAATCTGAGTTATGAAATAACTCGATTATAAGGTTATCCGATCAATATGAGAACTCGAGTATCAAAGTGAGTGACCCTATAGGTTCCTCCGACGTTGGCAGTAATGAACTCATGTCATCACAAGTAGTGAGTGAGACCTAGTAGTGCATCACGGCTACCCAAGTCTTTAGAATGGTTGTCTACATCGACATCCTTATCATTGCAACAAGGTATCTATGCATTACAGTTCTTTTGCCAAACTGACATCCCGATTGGACAAAGTGTGGCACCACTTTGTTTATACCCAATCATATGGTCATCGCTAAATCAAGCTTTCACTTGGGTATGGTCATACACTTTTAGTCATGCATCTATATAGGGCTCATAGATTTCAAGCTTCCCTCAGGAATGGGCAAATCTTCTATTTGTCAATTGAACTTCTAATATGGGTCATGACATACCCAATGATAACCGTTTTAACCTCCCAACTATGGTGAGGTATTAGGTTGTATCAAAGTATGTCCCTAACCATATAAAAAAATCAATGACTTCAAGTCAAAGGATCAATGCAACTCTTGTTACTTATGAGGTTAACTTGTGACACCAATTTAGAGCCTCACAGCCTGTCGATCCAGTATATCCATCACTAATATACTCATATATCTGTGTTAGTACCACGTGTCTAACCAGCTCATATACCCATTTCATATTTACCAAAGTTGTCCCTTATCCTCTCAGGTACTTGACAAGGGACATAAGTTCGAGACTAGATGAAATTTGTCTCTAGGGATATTATCATGCAAATGTACAAAAGACGCAAATGTAAATATAACATAGTAACGACAATGCCATAATGGATATATATAAATATCAATATCAAGTAGCACAAAGATGGACCAACAATAGGTCCTAGGAATAAACAACAACAATATAATAGTATTGTTGTATTCAAATATTTATCCTTACAATATGATCATGGGTACATAGTATCAAAAGTCCATAAAAATATTTGGTCAAATGATAAATACAATGGTAATGTCAATTAATCAAATAATAATCAGACATGCATATAAGGTTATTGATTAATTTACATCATCCTGAACATAGAATGCTACACAAGAATAATGATGATTATGCCATAAGACTCTTAGTGCTAATAACATATTAACTTGATCACTTCAATTCATTCAAATGAATTGAACGAAAATACTACATGTATCCATGCAAAGTAATCATTGGAAGCATAATCAAATCTACTTTCCAATAAATATGGAGTGCCAAAGGGTAAGGCTACCCAATTCTAGAGTTATAAAATCATTAAACTAAAAGATACTATTTTTTTAAGGTTATAGTTAATCTCAAATATATGCAATATATAATCAATTGGAAACATATTGGAGTTTTCTTTCATTCAAAACAAATATGATTCAGAATTGATTTGTCAAAAGTTATATGAAATAAACCATAAGAAATCAACCTAGAATTTTAGAAAACATGTGTTTAATGTTCTTATCTATTTGTTACCCTAATTATCTGTTAACTATATATAATATAGGAAGCCATTCAAATTATCTTTTACCCAAATTAATTTTTATTTAAAAACTATTTTTTTTGTACAAAGTTATACGAGAAAAACCCCCAAATGGTCAGATTTACATAAATCATAACACCTAAATCACTTACTTAAAAATATTCTACAACAATATGATAAAAATATTAAAAGTTAACTTAATTTTAGTTAATCAGAATCTTAGCTAGTTCCATAAATCATAAATATAATTTTCCAAACTATAATATTTTTTAAAACACAAATATAAATAATAGGGTAGAAACTTGCTTTATCCTAAAATTGAAACTTGTTTTGCTGTTTAAATTTAAAACACAAATATAAATAATAGGGTAGAAACACAAATGGTTATTTAAATGTTGTATTTAACATGGTTTCAGACTTAAATACTATTTTGTATGTGAAAAATACCATTTGTGTTGTCTGAGATAATTGTTGTTGAAATATTTATTTTTGTTAAAATTTCTACTTAATATAACAGCACAACATTTTATTCTGCTGACCAGTACTTATAGGGTAGAAACTTGTTTTGTTCAAATATTTCTCTTGATATAACTGTATAGCAATATGTGAATACCGAATTATACTTCAAGATTCATCAGATGAATCACTACTTGTATGTGTATTGTTACTGTTAAGAGAATCCACATCTATTAAAAAAAAGGGCATTAATATGCAAATATAACAGGTTCAACCATATCAAACATAACATTATAACTAACCAAAATGCATATACATATTATGATAAATAACAAATATGTTCAACATCACATTACAAATAACAAATATGTTCAACATCACACTATAACTAACTAACATGTTTAAACATAACCGTACAACTAACCAACATTTCCAAACATAACATTAGATCAAATGTAATAAGGTTCACCAATCCAAACATTCTACTTTCTTAAGTTCTTAAAATAAAACTTCAACCAACCCATTTTGTCTTCTGCAGTTTTGATGCGTTGCATTTATACCATGTTTTTACCTATATTTTAGATCATATTTTGGGCTTAATTGCAGGATTTTGTGCTATTTTTAGTGCTTTCGCATTACTTTGCAGGGAATCTTCACTTTTCTTAGCTTTTATGAAAATGTATGTAAAAAGACGCAAAAATGAAGGATTTCGAGAGTTTTGAAGCCAAAACATGATTTCCAAAGAGATCACGAGCCTTTACATCAAATTTGGGACAAAAACGGTGAAGAACGAGACTTTTATGACCTTGGCTGTAAATATGGATTCAGCCATGAACGCGACAACGAACGGAAGTTGAAATCGGCTAAGTGTCAGAATGAACTAAAACTTTCACGGCCTCAGCCGTGATTCCATCACGGGCCGTGAAACATTCTGTGGCCAAAGGCAGATGTACACAGAGACATTTACGGCCTCAGTCATGATTCCATCACCGACTGTAATAACTTCCGCCCAACGTGTTTTTCACCCGATTCAAACCAGATTTGAACCAAACCTCACAGAACCGTTCCTTGATGAGTTCTAAACCGGTCCAACTATAAAAGATCAGATTTTTGGAGGGTTTGGGAGCTTCTGGGCAGACAAACACGAGCGGCGGCGACTACATGGGCGACAACTTGATTTTGAAGCATATTCCGGCGAGATTTCACACGATTTCGACAATTGATCCATCAATCCTCATCCCCAGATCGAGAAGACGACGGTTCCATCATCCTTTTTGTTATTTCTTTGCGATTCTTATAAGATCTTTCTTGTTCATCAAAAACATGTATTCTCTTGATAATATGAGCGAGTAGATACCCTTTCGGGATTGAGTGGGAGTAGCCCACTGATTTGCATGGATTAATTTATACTTTTGCTCTTTTAATATAATTTTATCTTCCTAATTTGATTGAATTTGCATGTATTCCGTAAATTACCTTGGCCAAGTAGCTTTACGTCTTAGATATTGCGAGAAGGACCGGGAGGTGAATCGCTAACGTCCGACCTATTTCAATTAAACCAACGAATCCGATCACGAGAGTAGTTCGGATTCGTTTGAATGAATTAACCTACTTTTCACATAACTAAATGGGTCTAATTACGTTAACTGTCACGAGAGTAGGGAGTTAATCTAATTAGATACCGTATCATACTCCGGGAGGAAGTGATATGTACCTTAGGGAAAGTACCTTTCAGGATAGATAAATTTATTGACTGAGTTATTTTTACACGATTTATGTTTATCAGTATGGTGAACCCATGAATTCCCGATGCTTTATAATTCAAGCCCCTTAAAAGCTGTCTCTAAGTTTGTTGCGTGCTTGGAAGTTAGAACAAACAAGTATTGATTTCGCCTAAATTTGAACGTATCAAGAAGTCAGTACTTAGCTACGTAGTCCTCGTTGGGAACGATATCTTGTTATTACTTCGATAAATCCGTGCACTTGTGGATAGCTATCAAGTTTTTGGCGCCGTTGCCGGGGATTACGGATAGTTAATATTGACTAATTGATAAGTTAGGAGATTAGACATTTTTCTTTTCTTTTGCCATTAGTTTCTACTATTCTTTTCTTTTTATTGTTCACTTACACGTTGTATGCCTAGAGTTTCTCGTGCAGGTGTTTTGCTTCTAGAAAACCTAGAAATTGAGTGCACCTTTCGCCTTCGGAGGAGATTGTAATTTGCAACCAAAAAGATCTCTGAAGAAGGAGAGATGGCGGCGAACCAAAACAATCAATCTTTGAGGGACTTCGCGGCACCAAACATACAAGGGTTCAATTCTAGCAACGTTTGACCTAACGTAGAGGCGAACAACTTTGAGTTAAAGCCAGCGCTGATGACGATGGTCCAGCAAAACCAATTTGGGGGTTCCCCAAATCAGGACCCAAATATTCATTTAGCCATTTTTCTTGAATATTGCAACACTGTAAAGGTTAACGGAGTTTCATCTGATGCGATTAAACTGAGATTATTCCTTTTTTCTCTCAGGGATCGCGCCAGAGCTTGGTTGTACTCGATGCCAGCGGGGTCCATCACCATGTGGGAAGAGCTGTCCAAGGCATTTCTGAATAAATATTTCCCACCGAGCAAGACCGTCCAACTGCGCAACAGAATCACAGCTTTCGCATAACAAGAGGGAGAATCACTTTATGACGTGATGACACCAAAATATATAGTATATTTTTTTATCATTTTACGTATCTTTTCATGCTAAAATTGATGATCTTTTACTTGTTTTCATGCTAAATTCATCAAATATTGCAAAGTCTATTTCTATTTTGGTTTTTCATGTTTTTCAGGTAAAAAGGCATTATTTCAAGGAGTTTTCAAGCAAAATCAAACACATAGAAGAGTTACCATCATCAAGAGGAGATCACCTAAGAAATTTCATGCAAAATAGAGCAACTTAGCAAATTACGGCAGTGCCGTAACCTATTTTACGGTACCGTATTTTCATACGCTACCATAAAATCCGAGCCACTGTCGTATTTTGAGGAGTTTCCAAACAGAAGGTTTTCCGGATTTTACGGTAGTACCGTAAACCAGATTACGGTACCGTATTTTGGAGCGCTTTAGAATAGAACTTTGCTGATTTTACCGCACCAGAGTAAAGGATTACACAGGCTGTATTTTCCTGTCAATTCCGAACAGAGAGTTCAGCCGATTTTACGGCAGTGCCGTAAACCAGATTACGGTGCCGTATTTACCAAACACTTCAGACCAGAGAACTCGATCGATTTTACGGCACGGTCAAGAAACATTTTACGGGCCATAATTTTGACCTAGAACACGCAGAATGAAAATACGACACTACCGTAAAATATAACATGGCCGTAATTTCCAATCAAAAACGCAAGTTTTCCGCGGCCGAATCTTGCGCGGACCATAACTTTTGATCTAGAGCTCCAAATTTAGATCCAAAAGTTGCTGTAGACTCATCTTTAAGAGGAGAAGACACACGCAACAAAAAGAAAAACTTTTATCCAATATTGAGAGAGCAATCGACGGAGAGGCGGTTAGGGTTTGGCCTCGTGCCGAGAGGTGTGGAAGCCACCTCCGGCCGTGATTTTTACACTGAAGCTTCGCCTAGAGGAGAAGAGGACACCATAGAAGTTTTAGATCGAAAGGAGATCGATCGGAGGAGGAATAGATGAAATTGGTGGTGACAGCACTGTTCATCGAGTTTTGCTGCAAATTACGGTGCTGTAATTTCATTACAGCACCTGTTTTGTAACTTTTCTTCTTCCCTTCTTCGATTTCTGACTTTTTAAAAACATGCTTTATTGTCATTTTTCCTCCATGCAAGCTTAATCTTATATTGGGACATGGGGCGTAATCCCCTTTGATTTTATATGATTGGATACCTTTTTATTTCGTCAAGATAATTTTGCCATGATAATTTTACCTATGTGATTATTGCTCTAAGTTTCTCCTTAGTTTATTTCTTGTCATCATGTTTAGAGTTCTTGCAATAAGGACCGAAAGGTGACTTGCTTGAGAATTGGAACCCTAAAATTGATAAATAGGAACTCACCGTAAGAAATTAGGTTAGGTACTTATTTCTTTATTTTAGTGATTAATTGTCATGTTGATAATTATGAACCCAGGATTAAGTTAGTTTGTCAAACGTGGAGATCTTGCACAAAAGTGAGGATCGAAACGTTGGAGAACCATAGGTAGAACTTGTGTTGAGTCTTGGATGCATGAAAGTGATCCTTGAGATTCCACTCGAGACAATCAACTTAGAATTCGGATTCACGAAAGTGATCTTTGAATTCTCTGATTGATGGTTTACTTATTTACAACATTGGGATAAATCTTGGCGAGGATTGGTCCTTGCATGATTGTCTGCACGAAAGTGAGATAATCCTTTTATGAAGTAAATTAAGTTTTTATCATGATTTGACGACTTTTTATTATATCTAATCATTGAAATTAAGGTGGATGAAACCCTAGGCCCAGTTTATCTCTCTGATTATTTTCCCGTGTGTTTATTGTTTATTCGCATCATACTCGGTTTGCTTAGCTAGTAAGAATACAACTATTTGGTACTTAACACGTAGGTTTCTATGGGATCGATATTTTCTTTATTACTTTGAGTATCCGTGCACTTCCGAACACTACAAGTTTAGGGACAACAAGTTTTTGGAGTCGTATCAGGGGGTTACAGATCCCTGTGCGCCAAACTAGTTTTGGCTGCGACTCCTTAAATTAGTCTACCTACTTGTATTTAAAAGTCTCTCCTTATGGATCACAATAAGTTTTTGGCGCCGTTGCCGGGACCTTAGTTTTGTTAATATCAAAATAGTTGTTAGTATTGCTAGACTAAGTTTTATTTGTTTTAGATTTAACTTTTTTTTTCTTTTTGCAGGTTTTGGATTTTCACAGTTGTGACAAAACTGCGATTTCTAAAATTTGTGAATTTGCTTGTGTTTTATATTTTCTATTTTTTTTATATATTCTGAAATTTTTTTTTTGATTGATTGGTATTGGATTATCTTTCTGTTCTTGATAGATTTGGTAAATATGTCTTTTCATCATAATTCATGGGCTTTTGAAAGAGGTAAGGTATACATGCAACAAGGTGAGCATAAAGATTATTCACAGATGACTCTTGTAGAAATAGCGAAATTACACTCTTATTTTGTTACATGTAATATTTGTAAGTCTTCTGATCATAATACTTCTGATTGCAAATTTTTAATGCCTCAAAATTCTAATTCATCATGTTATCAAGATGATCATTATTATCCTAGTTGGGGAAATCAAACTTCTTTTTATGATGATTGCTCTGATCATGTTTCTGTGCCATGCTTTGAGGATACTGGAAAATCTAGGTTGGAATCCATGCTTGAAAAATTCATGTCAAATCAGAACCAACTCATGACAAATAGAAGTAAAAAAATTGAAGATCTTAAGGGGATGATTAGTCAACTTGCTTCTCAAGTAGATTCTTTAACTGCTAATTCTAAAATTTTGGAAACCCACAGAACACAACAAGATTGTTTATTTGAGTTTGAAACTGAAGAACTTGATTTAGAAAATTCCCCCTCTGATTATGATTGTTTTGAGATTGAGCCTTATGTGAATATTCATGAATCTCACTATAATTTTGATTATTGTGAAATTGATCCATCTGCTAATTTATTTGTGGAAAAGGTTGAAAAAATTGAAATTGAAAAACCTTCTTTTGATGATAATCCTGATTTTGAGAATAACTTATTTATGGTTAAATCTGATGAGCATGATGAAGGTTCAAAAATTATAGAATTTAATGAACCCCACTGTGATTTTAGTGATATTTTTGAAATTAATGATATATCTCTTGTGGTCAACTCTGATTCTATTAATTCTTTTTCATATGATTCTGATTTTGACTCTTCTGATGATGAATTATTTGAGGGGAGGTATGAGGAAATTGATTTTGAAGAGTCTCATCTTGATTTTGTTGATAATTTTGATATTGAAAAATTGTTTGATGATGAACATGAGGAAATTGAAAAAGATTTGAAAATTACAAACACTGATGAATCTCACTCTGATGTTTTGCCCATATCTTTTGTTGAATCTTTTGATGAATTTAAAAAATTATGCTTTATTGAGGAATCTAATGAAAGACATAAAACTTATTTTGATGATCCAATGCTTATATCTTTTGATCAAAGTCCTATTGTAATTGAAGACATGAATTTGAAGAAAGGACTCATGATTTTGCTTACTGACAAACATAGGAACATCATTGAAAATTTTGATTTTAATTTTTACATATTTGAGAAAGCCACAGTGATTGTGATTTACATGAAATTCTGGATTTTTGGAATAGTGGCTGAACTTTTTGGACAGCAGAAAAGGAAAAAATTACATGCTATTTACTTTGGAACTGATTCACTTGCTTCACCATGATGTTTGATTTTTGGTCAAGCTAATGACCTAAAAATTAGCGCTTCTTGGGAGGCAACCTAAGCACTCTTGTTTAGCTTTGTTTCTTTTATTTTTATTTATTTTTAGAATTAATTTTTCTTCTCTTTTTGTAGGTGAAAACAAGTTTTGGCGCATAATACGGCACCGCCGTAATTGGTTTTACGGTATTGTATTTTTGGTCCGTTTTTGACAGAAAGTTTTGTAAATTTTATGGCAGGGCCGTAACATCTTTCACGTGCCATAATTTTTAGTGATTTCTTTCCCGAGAGTTCTATGGATAATACGGCAGTACCGTAATGTGTAATACGGTGCTGTAATTTGAAACCTGCTTTCTGCATTCTGCTTACTTGACTGGGTGTTTTCTCGCTGCGATTTGAAGAAACTGGGATGGAAAAAATTTTAATCTTTGGCAGGACATGGAAGTACTCATCTTTGTCTATCATCTGGATATTTTTTCTGAATTTTAAAGTCCATGGGTCATTCTAAAACCCATAGCAACTTTTTGATTTCGATTTATTTCTGCAGCAGTTTTCTTCTGACTAATCTAATTAGCACTTTTGCTACAGCTTTTTAAGATGCTTAAATAACTTGAAACCCAGATTTCTCACTTGGAATTGGAAGTTCGTGTGTCATTCTACCTTGTGGATTAATTATTTTCATGAAAATATTTTCTGATCATTCTAGGACACATAGCAACTTTTTGAATCTGATTAACTTTTGTGCAGTTTGTGCAGTTTTTAATCTGAGTAGCCTTCTTTCTGTTGATGCCCTAAATTTCTGATAGATTTTGATCCTTTAATTTTCATACGTCTGAAAAGAACATATCTCATTCTATTACATGGTTATGTCCATTTTCTATTTGGATCATTAAATTTTATTCTAGGGTATGGCTACTTTTCATAAAAAATTCAAAAACTGCACAGTTTGCTTTTTACCAGTTGTTGCTTATTTTGCCTCCAGATTTAGAAATCTTCAATAGCAACTGTCTTCCACCTCTAACCACCACTGCATCTGCCTGTGACATCACTGTTTCCAGCCGTCGACACTGGTTATACTATCTGCAGATTCTTACTTCTTCTACTGCCTCTTATTCTATTGATTTTATTTATTTATGCAGTAGAATATTTATTAGTGACTGATTTTTTATTTTTGTAGTGCTATCTCTTGCACCACCGGCCGATGATCTCACCTCCAAGACTGTATTCTCTAGCAGGCCACTAGAGATTACTCACTCAACTGTCGGCACCATCACCATCATTACTAGCAGCTTTTCAGCTAGCCTCTGTTCACCTCTGCTTCTTTCCTGCTCGACTCTTTCCACCAGCATCCTCTTCAGACCTCTGGCGACATCTCTGATTCCCCCTTGAGAAAATTATTTTTATCATTAGTATTTTTTAGAGACTGTTTTTAGACTGAGCCTTATATATCTTCAATTGTGCAGAAAATTTTCAAAAGGCACATCTTTGGACCCAGCTGCATTGGCCTGACCATGATTGAGCATGATCTATATAGTTTTGTGAGTATCACTTGCACTCTCTTATTAATGACTATTTCTTATAGTGCATCTTTCACTTTATCATATTTATACTACTTATTGGTTTTCTCTTGAAAAATGATTTTATGGATATATGGAACTCATTGTTTTGATGATGATATTATTCA
>CM050439.1:34445419-34464468 GCA_027562315.1 Costus pulverulentus
GATGTGGCTGTTAGTTTTCGACTACTGTGATATTGTTGCCGGGTTGGCATTTGGTTTTGATACGACTGTTAAACCGAAGGCTTAAGCCTGTTTTCGGTGAATTCTGTTCTGTTCAGTGTTATTTGATTAATGCGATTTATTAGTTGGATGTTGTGATAATGATTATGAATCTTGTTTTCGAAATGGTATGTTCAATTTGTGTTTATGGAGCATGTACAGGAATTTCCTTAGTAATTCTGGGGACATGCTGCCGAAATTTTCCGAATCGTTTCCCTAAGCTATTATTCCCTAGCATTTGTCTTGTTGTTTTGTGTGTGATGTTCCCTATCTTCCGCGGTTTCTGCATGTGTTTGGGATTTATTCTGAGGGGGCGTTACACTTATATTGGGACATGGGGTATAATCCCCTTTGATTTTATATGATTAGATACCTTTTTATTTCGTCAAGATAATTTTGCCATGATAATTTTACCTATGTGATTACTGCTCTAAGTTTCTCCTTAGTTTATTTCTTGTCATCATGTTTAGAGTTTTTGCAATAAGGACCGAAAGGTGACTTGCTTTAGAATTGGAACCCTAAAATTGATAAATAGGAACTCACTGTAAGAAATTAGGTTAAGTTCTTATTTCTTTATTTTAGTGATTAATTGCCATTTTGATAATTATGAACCCAGGATTAAGTTAGTTTGTCAAACGTGGAGATCTTGCACGAAAGTGAGGATCGGAACGTTGGAGAACCATAGGTAGAACTTGTGTTGAGTCTCGGATGCACGAAAGTGATCCTTGAGATTCCACTCGAGACAATCAACTTAGAATTCGGATGCACGAAAGTGATCTTTGAATTCTCTGATTGATGGTTTACTTATTTACAGCATTGAGATAAATATTGCGCGAAAGCGAGGATTGGTCCCTTCATGATTGTCTGCACGAAAGTGAGATAATCCTTTTATGAAGTAAATTAAGTTTTTATCATGATAGGATTTGATTGACGACCTTTTATTATATCTAATCATTGAAATTAAGGTGGATGAAACCCTAGTCCCAGTTTATCTCTCTTATTATTTTCCTGTGTGTTTAATGTTTATTCGCATCATACTCGGTTTGCTTAGCTAGTAAGAATACAGCTATTTGGTACTTAACACGTAGGTCTCTTTGGGATCGATATTTTCTTTATTACTTCGAGTATCCGTGCACTTGCGGACACTACAAGTTTAGGGACAACAAGTTTTTGGAGCCGTATCAGGGGGTTACAGATCCCTGTGTGCCAAATAAGTTTTGGCTGCGACTCCTTAAATTAGTCTACCGACTTGTATTTAAAAGTGTGTCCTTGCGGATCACAACATGACGCCTGGGAATGCTTCAAGGAGCTCCAGCGCATGTGCCCACACAACGGACTCCAGGAATGGGTTCTAATCCATATCTTCTACAATGGATTGGATTATAACACCAGATTGATGGTGGACGCTGCGGCTGGAGGGATGATCATGAGCAAGAGCATGGAAGAAGCAACTGCTCTACTTTAGGATATGGCCATGAACTATAACCCCTGGTCGAGTGAGCGGAACACCACTTCCACGGGGTTTGGTAAGTATCACAATGATCCCTTGACATCACTGGCGGCTAAGGTAGACTCTTTGGTTCAAAAGCTTGATTCTATTTCTTTTCCCTCAGTTGCAGTTAATGCAATTTCTTGTGAAGTGTGTGGAGTAATAGGGCACGATTCATCTGATTGTCAAATTCTAGCTTCATCACAGGAAGAATCGATTCAGGAGCAAGTCAATACCTTGGGGAATTACAATCAGAGACCTGTGAATGACCCTTACTCTGCAACCTACAATCCCGGATGGAGGAACCACCCCAACCTGTCCTACAAGAATAATTAAGGGCAAGTTCCTTCTCAATATTCTCAGCAGAACAATAGGCCACCACCGGGCTTTCAACAAAGGCAATACGGGCAGCCCTCTAAGTCAAACTTTGATTCCCTGCTGGAAGTTGTTATGAAGCAACAAAAGAGAACCGATGACCTTGCTAACCAAATCAAGTAGTTGACATCTTGTGTGGAAGCCCTGACTACCCACAACAAGATGTTGGAAAACCATATTGCACAGCAGGCGAGTACAGCTAACAGACCTACGGGGAGACTACCGACACAGCTTGAGATGAACCCCAGGGAGCATGTTAACGTGGTTACGATGATGAGTACCAAACACAATGAGACACCTGGAGAGCTCATCAAGGAATTTGTTGATCTGTCTGCGAGCATTGCCTTGAAAACAGAGGAGGAAGTGAAAGAGGAGAAATATGTAGGTTCACCTGCATATGTCCCTCCAATTCCTTTTCCCCATAGGTTACTTAGGACATATCAGGACAAACCTGGTAGTGATAAGCCCGAGGCAAAGAAAAATAAGGTAAGCAAGAACATCGAAATAGCAAAAGTAAGAGAATCTGGTGATATTTCAATTCCATGCCAATTTGGTGAGTTTTCTGTAGAAAATGCTTTATGTGACATAGGACCTAGTATTAGCTTGATACCCGCATATTTAATTGAGGAAGTAGGTAGTGGAAAACTTAGACCTACTGAGACATATGTTCAATTTGCTAATGGTTTCGATCAACAACCAATTGGGATATTAGAGAATGTAACAGTTAAATAAACAAATTTTCTATCGTTACTGATTTTATGGTTGTTAACATGAAGGAAAATGTTATGTTCCCTGTCATTCTAGGAAGACCATTCTTAGCAAGCACAGGAGCTATAATTGACATGTTGCATGAAAAGCTTACTTTGAATTTGAATGATAGCAAGTTGATCTTTAATTTTTCAGCAGAAGCTAAAAAAATTAGTTTTGCAGATTCCGATAAATCTCCAGGGGTGAAGGAGAACAAATTTGATAAGGGAAGTGATTTTGAAATCGATAGATGTCTCTCAGAAAATCGGGAAAAGTATGAAAGGGAAGGATCGAAGGAAGCTGAGACATGGACACTACCTAGAACTATAAAGTTAAATCTGTACAATGAACCAGAAAGGTGTTAGGAGCAACAATTGCCAATTATTCACTGCGCCTTGTATCCACCAAAAGAATCATGAACACTGTCTTGGTCAAGCTAAAGACCATAAACAAGTGCTTCCTGGGAGGCAACCTAGTGGCTCTGAATTTTCATTAATTTCAGCATATCTTTCTATTTTAGTTTTGAACTTTTCTTTATAAACCCTAGGAGTAGTTTCTTAATTTTTATTTTTGTTTTAAGCCTTTTCCATGTCATTTGATGAACTATTACATACGGAAATTCTTTTGAATTCAATGTTTTATGTGCAGAAATTTTTCAGGGATTTTTGCAAAATTTTCTGATGAAAAGCCAAGTCAAAACGTGAAATTTACAGGTCAAGCCGTAATTATCCCGTAGCCGTGACCGCAAATAAGACTAAGTTAACGGGACACTGTACGCTAAAGCTAATTTACGGCCTAAGCCGTGATATCATTATAGACTGTAAGTTCTTACGGTTTAAACTTAACCGGTTGCTTAGGGTTTTACGCCTACGCTCGTAATTCGCCGGTTTTCGACGATTTCTCTTGCGAGCGGCGACGAAACCCTTCCACCCACCTTCTTCCACTTCCGGCGAGTGATTCCCAGCCATTCTCCACCGGATTTCCGCTAAAGATCGTGGAGAATCGCTGTTTGTCCGCCAAGCCGCCAGAGCTCGCTTTTCAGCCGATTTGAGCTCGATTTGCACGCAAGTCCGTGAGTTTTCTTTGCTCGAATATATACGATTTACACCGATTTGGAGTCATTTTGATTGGATTTCTGGACGCTCTTCGCATGCGATTTTCATAGCCGAGTTTCGTAGTTACTGTAGTGGTATGGGCCTTTAGTTACATTTGCATATTTTGGATTATTCAATCGATATTATGGCACCAAGGAGACCTGTGAGGTCTAGACCCTATGGGGCAGTGATGAAGAGTAGATATCCTGGACCAGAACCACGTTATATGTATAGGATGGTGTCTGGAGTGCTACCAGATACCTTTGAGAGGATAGTTTATCCAGACTCACCACCTGAGACCCATGCACAGACATCAGAGGCTCCGAAGACATCTCCAGTGGCTAGCACGTCACAGGTGGTAGCGCCAGAGCCTGTTGGTTCTCCAGAGTTGGAGATTATTTCAAAGAGGCCTGCTGACAGGCCGGAGAGCTGTGATCAAAGGATCACGAGATGATACGCTAGGAAGCGTACCACGCGAGGGATGACTATGCGAGGGAGGAGAGCCACCCGTCCGTTATCACCAGTTATGGAGACTGTAGAGACTCCAGTGGCGCCCCCAGCATTAGTGCATGTAGTAGCAGAGTTGGAGCAGTCAAACGATATGCAGACTGATGCTATACCTATGGACATGGAGGGTCTGACTACACCAGTGCCTTCTGCAGATATACTAGAGTCTGCCACTCCCACTGATACTCAGGGCATGGAGGTGGACACTCCGTAGGATACAGTCCACACACCAGAGATTGCATCACCCTCTTTAGCCGAGGGAGATCTGCCTATCCCTAAGGCTAGTACGCCAGTATTGTCAGATCCAGAGGAGGGATCGCCTGAGATATTCGTGGATTTATCAGAGATATCAGTAGACATACCTGAGCTCCGCTCTTCTCCGTCAGTTGCACCTGAGTCCTCTGCGACTCCTGAGACAGCTCCACCCCAGTTTCTGAGATGTCACACATTACTGAGCCAGCACAACCAGCAGCACCACCAGTATCAGCACCAGAGGTTCATTTGCCTTCACCAGAGCCATCATCAGGGCATTCTCCAGCTATATCACCAGTGCCATCATCACCTGAGTCCTCCCCTGCTTCACCATAGCCTATTATTCCAGAGAGGAGACGCGTGCGATCACCGCCTCCTATCCTTGCTCCTTATCCACGTCAGATACGTCATAGGAGTAGAGAGATCGAGAGGAGGTATCAAGCTCTATCCACCCAAGGAGTGATTAGCACCCGGTATTGGGACGACTAGGTACTGCAATCTCTAGGATTGTTCGATGACGTCCAGTGGATGTTCGCGAACATAGGGTGGCAGGATTTTTATCATCAGAGACATGCTACTTACGTATAGCTGACATTGGAGTTCTTCAGTACTATTTAGATTACACTGAGGAACCATGATGACAGAGACCCGGGGACGATGTCATTCCAGTTAGGGAACCGGGACCATGTGCTTACTTTGGACCAGCTGGGTCACATTTTTGGATTCCCCGCATATGCGACTAGACACCGCCCCCGTGAATTTTCTGAGGGAGCATTTTGGCGGGAGATATCTACTGAGAGGAGCTTTGACCCAAGGACTGCCATAGCCTCGCATTTATCCAGCCCAGTCTTCAGATACATACACCGAGTTTTGGCACACACCATCTTTGGGCCTACAGAGAGTGATGTCATGGTCAGATCTACAGAGCTATACTTTCTATGGGCCATGATGAGAGGTTTCAGAGTTAGCACTTCATTTTTCATGATGAAGCAGATCCAGAAAGCCGCTAGAGCTCGGAGAGGAGTCCTTGTTATGGGAGGCATGATTACCACGATTGCCCTTACCCTCGGTATTGACCCTTCGGGGTTGAAGGAGGCGAAGGTTAATCCCAGATTAGACATGGACGTGTGTGTTTCCATTAAGATGATTACGAGACTTGGTAGCTCGTACCATCTTATGTTCAGGCACACAGATGTTACCATGAGGCTGCCGAACATGGACCGTACTACGGTTTGTGTTCAGTAGAACTGGATCGTGGATCCTGCTCATGGGGGAGGTCATAGAGAGGCAGCTTCACCTCCATCACCGCCAAGGGCTACAGAGCACATTCCTCCAGTCGCCCCAACAGCTGCTGATCGGCCGTCTTCATCTGCTAGACCATTTCAGCACGATCAGATCCTTCATTGGAGCAGATGCGAGCCGAGTAGAGTAGGATGCGCGACGACATATCGCGCTTGGAGTAGGGACAGTCGAGAGCACTCGATTCTTTACGCGCGATAGAGGAGTAATTACGGCGTCATCTCCCTTCATCATCATCGACTAGATGCACCAAAGACGAGGAGCAGGACTCTGAGCATACCGAGACGGATTGATTGAGTTTGTGAGTATTGCACTTCATTTTTACTCACTGCCAGGTTATTTCTTGATTTTGTGTATGTGATCTCATGGTTATCCTATTTATGCACAGGATTTAGTAGACTTGATGCCGATGCGACCACACACGGTTGTTTTATGATTTCTTTGTGTGTGTGCATTGCATCAGGATTTAGTATGATTCATTTTGATATTTGGCATTTGACTTAGCATTGTATATATTAGACGATATTTGACCTTAGGATGCTGAACATAACCTGGTTGTGATGGTTTTGCATACATTTGGTATTCATTACATGTCTGGTGTGTTCTATGATGATTTTGGATATTTTGTTGATGAGTTCATGCATTTGAGAGCTATTCTGATACATATGCTTGATATTTAGAATGAATATTAACTGAGTTTGGTAAACTGTAATTTGATTGATAAAACTAGACGGTATTTGATATTTGAAGGTTGATTTCCATGTAAAAATTGAATATCTTTGATGTGGTATATTTTTCAGATTTTTCTGAGCTGTATTTCATGTTTTTGATATAGCTGAACAAGATTTCGCCAACAATTACAAAGGGAACTCTTGCAAAAAAATTTCTAAAATTCTTCATTAATTGAATATTTACATGCATGCAACTATTTAAGTCTATGGTGCATTCATGTATCTTGCTTTATTTCAAGCTCTATATGTATGTATTTTGAATATTCATGATTTTTAAGGATACACAAGTTTGTTTTAATCCTTAATTTTAGACTTGGGAAACATTTTGAGTGACTAATCTGATGACTTGGAAATTTTTGAAATTTCATGTAGACTTAAATTGTTGAGTAAATTCAATTCTGGTATTGATAAAATGCATATGTGAATTGTTATATGTTCATAGGACACATGCATAGTATCTTGTTACTTGAAGTTTAATTTATCTATTTTTGCTTGATGAGAATTTTTTACGAATAGAATTTGGTGATATTTCTTTAAACTGAGATTTGCTCCAACTCTTCTAGTTGAGAAATCTTAAGTCATGAGTTATATTATACCACGATGTGGTATACTTTAAATCTGTTATGATCAAGTAACAGAGGGAGAACTTTTAAAACAAATATTTAACCCTCTTGCAGAAAGATCAATAATGATTTAAATACCATGCCACTGACCGGCTTTCTCCAAAAAAAAAAGATATAAGAAAAGAAAAAAAAAGAATAAAAAGAATAAAAATGGAGAAAAAGAGAAAGCTGTAGGTCAAGTGGATAACTCTGCTGACTTTCATGATTGAGACTATGAGTTAAATTATACCACTCTATGGTATACTTTGAACAATGTTATGATGCTAACAGGAAAGGACACATAACCATTAAAACACCAAATTGCTTTAAAAATCTCTTATCTTTAACATCACTGAAATTCTTAAAGTAGAAATTTTATCTGTTAAGTGAAGTGGATTTATTAAAATGAGAGTTGTTGTGTCCGCAAGTGTATGGATACTCGAAGTAATAAAGAAAGTATTGAATCTACAGGGACCTATGCTGCTAAGTACCGAATAATTGATTTTTCACTATCTAGGCAATCGAAAAAATGCAAACTAGCAAGTGAAGACCAAAGCGCCGAAACGGAATTATCAGAGAGAGAAACTGGGACTAGGGATTCTTTCACTTTAATTTTAATGACTAGACATGAATAGAGATTTCATCAGTTTAATTTTATCATGACAAAGATGCAATTTACTTAAATAAAAGGATTATCTCACTTTCGTGTAGACACCCATGCATGGATAGATCTTCGCTCTCATGCAAGAATCGCCCCAACGCTAATGATAAGTAAATCATCGAACTAAGAACTCAAGGATCACTTTCGTGCATCCGAATCTTGACACTAGTTTTACTCAAGGTTCTCTAACGTTCCGATCTTAGCTTTCGCACAAGATCTCCACGTTTGAAAGCTTAGACTCAATCCAAGATTTATATTATCATCATGGCAGTTCCTATCATGCAATTCTAGGGTTCTAAATTCTCAAGCAATTATTTTTCAGTCAATAGTGAAAATTCTAAAACATAAATAATAATATAGATCTAAGGAGAGTCTAAGAACAAAATATCACATGAGTAAAATCATCATGCTAAGATTAAACATGATGAAATAATAAAAGATAGTCATCTAGTCATTAAAACTCAAGTGAATTACATCCCCATGTCCAAAAGAGTGTCTAAGCTTGCATGGAAGGAAGATTACAATAATTCATGTTGAAGGAAATCGAAAACAGAGAAGAAGGAAAAATTACGGTACGGCCGTAAAGTAGTTTACGACCATAATCTGGGCGCAACAGTGGCGGCGTACCGATTTGTGTTGATTTCTCCTCTGTCGGATCTCCAATCACGCTGAAACTTCTGGGACACCTTCTCCTCCTCTATGCGTAGCTTCCACTCAAATTTCACGGTCGGAGATGCACTAGAGGCTTCCCGGCGGTGAACCCTATGGCGGACGTGTGAAACTCGATTTCTCCTTCTCTGGTCGATGAAAATTAGGATTTTTTTTGTCTCCTTCTAGTCGTCTCGTCACTGGCCCCCTTTCTCCTTCTTACAGATTTGAATATAAGGGCCTGGATCATCCGCAATCAATAGCGCAAAAATCGGGCTTCGAAGTTGACCGGGAAAGTCGCGAGCAGCATCACAATTACGGCCGTAATGAATCTTACGGTGGTGCCGTAAACTGGACAGCAAGCTCTCGGGTGAAATTCTTCTGGAATTACGGTACCGTATTGTTCTTTACGGTAGTGCCGTAATGTAAACAATCTTTCGGGTGGAAAATTGACTCCAATTACGGTGCCGTAAAGATGATTACGGTAGCGTCGTAAGCGTCTCAAAGTTTCTGTCCAAAAATGCCCGTTCATTACGGCATCGTAAAGATATTTCTGGTAGTGCCGTAACGTTCATCGATTCTCTGCTCGATAAACCTCCAAATTACGGTACCATAAAGGATATATTGGGGGTGCCGTAATTTTCTCTGAAGCTTCAAATCTTCTGAAAATTGACATGTGATCTCCTTCTGAAAATCGACTGAAAAACATGCCTTTTTGCCTGAAAATCATTAGAAATAAAAAAGAGTATAGATTCTGCAAATATTGATAAAAAGGGCATAAAAATAAGCAAAGTCTATGAATATGACACAAAACCATCAACAAAATGGCATAGAAATTATGATAAATTTCGGTGTCATCAAACAACACATAAGGCTCAAACTTTGCTTGTCCTCAAGCAAAAACCAAGAAAATTCAAAAATTGATCATAGGCATAGACTTTCTCATGGAAAATAAATTTCTAACATACAATCGCCAATGAAAATTCTTCATTAATTGCATCATAAAATTTTAAAATAGATATATCATCTTCTAAATCTAATTCTCAAGATTCACAACTTAGTCAAATAAAACTTCGCAACTTGCATAAAAGAAAGAATTTCAATCTCAAGACTTTATCCAATTTTCAGTTTAGGTTTATCATACTTTTGCTTACAGGAATAGGATATCCAAAATCTTCTCCCACTCATATTTTTCTTTTTCTTTTTGTTTTTGGATGGTATGTACCTACATAGATACATACTTTTTGTTTCTTTTTTGCATCAATCACATTCTCTAATTCAATTACCACCTTTTTTCTGGTGACGAAATCAGAGTACACTGACCACATAGTCAGTGTAATAGAACTCATGTCTTTTTAGTATTGGGAATCTTTACCAAAGACAGCGGAGTTAATGTGAATAGATTCCTCTCATTTCTTTTTAGACTTCAACCCATGTCATTTGGTACCACTGTCAATTTTACACAGTGCCAAGTAGGGGAGTCTCTCACTATTTTGTGGATTTTTGATTCTTTTTCCCAACAAATAGTAAAATAAATAAAACCTCAATTAGACTAGTCAATCAATATCAATTCAATTATTCATACTCATACGCTGATTTTATTCAAGAAGTAGTTTCACTTTTAAATCAAATTTTCAAACAACATATCTCCCTAAAATCTTACTCCTCAACCAATGAATAATTTCAAAAGTAGATATGTATAAGAGAAATAAATTTGACATGATAGGCCTTATTCTAGTCTCAATTTTGGATTCACTCATCAACATCAAACATCAATCAAGCCATATACAATAATCCCAAAGGTAGATCAAGGCCACAAATCAATCAACAAAATCAAAAGATTATCATGTAGATGAAGTAGTGGTGGTAGACACAAAAACATGAGTCAATGATGAAACCCAAAAGGTGAACGGGAGAGGATACTTACAAAATTTTATCAACCTTTTGTGCCGAGTTCTCTTTTTCTTCTCTTCTCCGTGCTTCTTTTTCAGAAATAAAAATTAATTCTAAGGTAAAACTAAGATAAAAGTAAATAAAAGGAAGTGAACTAAAGTTAGAAAGCTTGGGTTGCCTCCCAAGAAGCGCTAATTTAAAAGTCTTTAGCTTGACCCTTTAACACTCAGACTTGATCGTGGTTCATCTAAATAAAAATTCTCTTTTTCTTCAATTAGCTCTTCTTGATAATAGTACTTAAGTCTCTGACCATTAACCTTGAACTCTCCTGTTTCTTCACTCTATACATCCACGGCTCCGTAAGGATAAGCTTTCTTTACCTGAAAAGGACCAGACCATCGAGACTTAAGTTTTCCAGGAAAAAGTCTCAATCTAGAATTGAATAAAAGAACAAAGTCACTTGGTTGGAAATCTCTCCTGAAAATATGTCGATCGTGCCATCTTTTTGTCCTCTCCTTGTAAATTTTTGCATTCTCATATGCAGAGAGTCTAATCTCATCTAGCTCATTCAATTGTAATTTTTGTTTTTCCCCCCGCACTCTTTAAATCGAAATTCAGCATCTTGATTGCCCAGTATGCTTTGTGTTCAAGTTCCACAGGCAGGTGACATGATTTTTCATAAATCAATTGAAATGGAGACATACTTATTGGTGTTTTGAAAGCAGTCTGGTATGCCCACAAGGCATCATCAAGTTTGAATGCCCAATCTTTCCTAGTGCTTGACACGGTCTTTTCTAAAATTACCTTGATATCTCCACTTGTCCACTTGTTTGAGGATGATAAGGTGTTGCCACTCTATGATTCACTCCATATTTTCTAAGTAAGGCTGAAAATTTGTGTTCTATGAAATGTGAGCCTCCATCACTGATTACTACCCACGGGGTCCCATACCGTGGAAATAAGATCTTTTTGAAAAATTTAGCAACAACTCTTGAATCATTGGTCGGTGAAGCAAGAGCTTCAACCCATTTTGAAACATAGTCAACTGCTACCATAATGTAATTGTTACCTCCTGAAGATGGGAAAGGTCCCATATAGTATATCCCCCAAAAATCAAATATTTCAACTTCAAGAATGTCGGACAGTGGCATCTCATGTTTTCTACTAATATTCCCCGTTCTTTGACATCTATCACAAGATAACACAAAGTTTCTAGCATCTTTGAAAATGGTAGGCCAATAAAATCTTGATTGTAACACTTTATAAGCAGTCTTTTCAGTACCGGCATGACCACCATAAGAGGATCCATGACATTGGCATAAAATATCTATGATTTCTTCTTCAGGTACACATCTTCTAAAAATATTGTCTGTACATCTTCTAAACACATAAGGCTCATCCCAAAAATAGTGTTTTACCTCAGCCAAGAACTTCTTTCTTTTTTGGTAGTTCAAATCAGGAGGAAAAACATTAGCAACAAGGTAATTTACTATATCAACATACCAGGGAGCTCTGATCTGTTCAATGGTTAAAAGCTGTTCTTCTGGGAAGGAATCATTGATCTCATTATTCTTTTCATTGTCTACCATTATTCTTGAGAGATGATCTGCAACAAGGTTTTTTGATCCCTTTTTGTCTTTAATCTCCAAATCAAATTCTTGCAGAAGTAAAATCCATCTGAGTAATCGTGGTTTGCTGTCTTTTTTCTGCATTAAGTATTTCACAGCTGCATGGTCAGTGTCCACTACCACTTTGGAGTTAATTAAGTATGACCTAAATTTATCAAAAGCAAAATACTATGGCCAATAGTTCTTTCTTAGTGGTGGTGTAATTTTCTGTGTCTCATCCAAAGTCTTGCTGGCATAGTGAATAACATGAGGTTTCTTATCTTTTCTCTGTCCCAAGACTGCTCCCACTGTATAATCACTGGCGTCGCACATGAGTTCAAAGGGCAAGTCCCAATCTGGGGGCTGAATGATGGGTGCTGAAAGCAAAGCTTTCTTTAACTCCTGAAAAGCAAACAGACATTTCTCATCAAAGCATAATTTGACGTCTTTACAAAGTAAATCAGTTAAAGGTTTACCAAGTTTAGAGAAGTCCCTAATGAATCTCCTATAAAACCCTGCATGTCCCAAAAAGCTCCTGATCTCCTTGACAATGGTGGGTGGTGCTAAATTCTCAATCACTTCTATCTTGGCCTTGTCCACTTCAATCCCTCTCTCTGAAATAAGATGACCCAAAACTATCCTCTGTCTAACCATAAAGTGACACTTTTCCCAATTCAAGACAAGGTTAGTTTCTTCGCATCTCTGTAAAACTCTAGAGAGATTAGCTAAGTAGTCATCAAAAGAGAAACCATAGATAGAGAAATCATCCATAGAAACATCCATGAAGTCTTCAATAAATTCAGAAAAAATTGCCATCATACACCTTTGAAAAGTTGCAGGTGCATTGCATAAACCAAAGGGCATTCTTCTATAAGCAAAAGTACCATAGGGACATGTAAAAGTGGTTTTATCCTGATCATCAGGATGAATAGGAATCTGAAAAAATCCAGAATACCCATCAAGAAAACAAAAGTGAGAGTGTTTGGCAAGTCTCTCCACCATTTGATCAATAAAAGGTAAGGGAAAATGATCTTTTCTAGTGGCAACATTTAATTTTCTATAATCAATACACATACGCTAACTAGTGACATTTCTAACAGGTATCAATTCATTATCCTTATTTTTCATTATAGTGACACCCCCCTTCTTTGGAACACAGTGTACAGGACTCACCCACTTACTATCTGAGATAGGGTAGATAATACCTACATCT
The DNA here is from genome assembly GCA_027562315.1 of Costus pulverulentus. NCBI lineage: Eukaryota > Viridiplantae > Streptophyta > Magnoliopsida > Zingiberales > Costaceae > Costus > Costus pulverulentus. Next base: position 34,458,595 of record CM050439.1, read on the forward strand.
AGCAATTTTAGTACTTCCTTCTTCACCACTTCCTTTATAGACGGGTTGAGCCTTCTCTGAAAATCTACATGCGGTTTGTGCTTATCCTCCATGTGAATCCTGTGCATACAAAAAGAAGGATTAATCCCTTTTCATCAATGGAATACCCAATTACCTTTTTATGAATTCTTAGCTCCTTCAAGAGTAGATCAGTTTCCCCTAGCATCTAATTTAGCATCCACAATCACAGGGTAGGTGGAGTTAGGACCAAGAAATTTATATCGAAGATTATCAGGTAAAACTTTCAACTCAACTTTAGGGATCTTTTCACTTTCATTATTAAAAGTAGCACAATCTAAAATATCATGTTTTTCATCATCGAATTCATCAAAATCATTCTCAAAACCAGAATTATCAATTTTTTCACAAGAATTTTTCAAGGTATCAGAAAAAGAATCAGAAAAAGAAACATCAGTAGAAGAATCATCAAACAAACAACTAACATCATAAAGTGTGTCATCAATGGCATGAATAAATAGTGCAACAAGAACTAGCATATGTAGGTTTTTTCAATGAATTATTCAAATCAAACTCAATCTTATCATTGTCAATTCTTAAAGCAAGTTTACCATTCCATACATCAATAAGGGCTCCAGTAGTGGCTAAGAACGGCCTACCCAAAATAATAGGAATCTTGGCATCCTCTTCCATTTCAAGCACCACAAAATCAGCAGGTATGAAGTATTTACCAACTTGTATAGGAACATCCTCTAGAATACCCACTGGATATTTTACCGATCGATCAACGAGCTGCAAAGAAATTGTAGTCGGCTAAGGAGCTCCCATGTCCAATTTCTTGCACACAGACAAAGGCATAAGACTTACACTAGCCCCTAGATCACATAAGGCTCGGTCGAAAGCCATACTACCAATAAAACATGGGATAGAAAAACTACCTGGATCATTCAATTTTGGTGGTAACCTGTTTTGAATAACAGCACTACATTCCTCAGTTAAAGCCACAGTACCATAGTTCTCTATCTTTATTTTGTTAGACAAGATTTCTTTCAAAAATTTAGCATATATGGGCATTTGAGATAAAGCTTCAGTAAATGGTATGTTAATGTAAAGCTTTTTCAAAACATCAAGAAATTTCCCAAATTGCTTATCTAACTTTTCTTGCACTATCCTTTGGGGAAAAGGTACTGGTGGTCTATAGGGTGGAGGTAGATTAGTATTAGAATCATCTTCTTTACATGGCACATTCCCTTTTGGTTTACTTCCCTTTTGAGGTGTTAAACTAGGTAGGGTTTGTTCATGTTCAGAAGATTTTTCTAATTCTAATTCCTCATAATGATCATTAATAGACTCTTTCTCCTTAAGTTCTCCTAATTGTCTCCCACTTCTAGTGATAATGGCATTGCAATGTTCCCTAGAACTTAATCTAGATATTTGTTCTTCTACAATTTCATTATACGTCACTAAGGATTCTAATTGAGAAGCAAAGTGACTAACAGTTTCTTCAAGATCCTCAAATTTTTTTATGTTTTGAATTTGCAATGATTGAATTTGGCTAGCTGAAAGTTTCTCTAGCATGGGTTCACTAACCTCTTCAGTCAAGGGTTGCTGATCTTTATTCTCATTCTTACCATGTTGATGACAATATAACATTCCTTCATCTAGAGCCCATTGGCTATGATTCAAGGACATCTCCTCAAGCAACTTGAAAGCATCGTCAAATGTTCTACTCATCAAGGCTCCCCCTGCGGCAACATCAATAATTAGACGGGTATTATAAACTAAGCCATAATAAAATGCCTGAATTAGAAACTAATTTTCGAAGCCATGGTTAGGACACTTCCGTTGTAAATCATTGAATCTCTCCCATGCCTTGCTGAGTGATTCTCCACTCTTTTGTTGAAAGTTGGTGATTTGATTCCTCAATTGGATAGTCTTGCTCGGTGGAAAATATTTCATCAGAAAAGCTTTTGATAATTGTTCCCATGTTGTGAATGTATTGGGTTGACGAGAATGCAACCAAGATCGTGCTTGATCCCTGAGAGAAAAAAGGAACAATCTCAGTTTTGGTGCGTCATTAGAAACTCCATGAAATTTTATGGTATCACAATATACAAGAAAGATATATAAATGTGAATAAGGATCTTTGATTGATGATCCTCCAAACTGGTTCTGCTGGATCATAGACAATAAGGCAGGGTTAATTTCAAAGTTGGAGGCCTCAATTGCAGGCCTAGCAATGCTAAATTGTATCCTTTGAGGATTAGGGGCTGCATAGTCCCTAAGTGATCTTTGATTAGCCATTAGAAATGAATTTCCTGTGCACACTAGAGCAAACTGATCAAATGATATAAGTAAACAGAAAAGAATAAAAAGATAAAACATAAATGAAACCTAGTCTAGCAATAATCTCAATGTCTTCGATATCAACAAAAACTAAGGTCCCTGGCAACGGCGCCAAAAACTTGTTGTGTCTGCAAGTGTACGGATACTCGAAGTAATAAAGAAAGTATCGAATCTACAGGGACCTATGCTGCTGAGTACCGAATAATTGATTTTTCACTATCTAGGCAATCGAAAAAATGCAAACTAGCAAGCGAAGACCAAAGCGCCGAAACAGAATTATCAAAGAGAGAAGCCGGGACTAGGGTTTCGTTCACTTTAATTTTTATGACTAGACATGAATAGAGATTTCATCAGTTTAATTTTATCATGACAATGATGCAATTTACTTGAATAAAAGGATTATCTCACTTTCGTGCAGACACCCATGCAGGGAGAGATCTTCGCTCTCGCGCAAGAATCGTCCCAACGCTAATGATAAGTAAATTATCGAACTAAGAACTCAAGGATCACTTTCGTGCATCCGAGTTCTAAGTCGATAATCTCTAGTGGAATTTCAAGGATCACTTTCGTGCATCCGAATCTCGACACTAGTTTTACTCAAGGTTCTCTAACGTTCCGATCTTTGCTTTCGCACAAGATCTCCACGTTTGAAAGCTTAGACTCAATCCTAGATTTATATTATCATCATGGCAGTTAGCTTTCTAAAATCGAACAAACAAGAACTAACCTAAAAAGGGTTCCTATCATGCAATTCTAGGGCTCCAAATTCTCAAGCAATTACTTTTCAGTCAATAGTGAAAATTCTAAAACATAAATAATAATATAGATCTAAGGAGAGTCTAAGAACAAAACATCACATGAGTAAAATCATCATGCTAAGATTAAACAAGATGAAATAAGAAAAGATAGTCATCTAGTCATTAAAACTCAAGTGAATTACTCCTCCATGTCCAAAAGAGTGTCTAAGCTTGCATGGAAGGAAGATTACAATAATTCATGTTGAAGGAAATCGAAAACAGAGAAGAAGGAAAAATTACGGTACGGCTGTAAAGCAGTTTACGGCCGTAATCTGGGCGCAACAGCGGCGGCGTTCCGATTTGTGTTGTTTCTGCTATGTCGGATCTCCAATCACGCTGAAACTTCTGGGACACCTTCTCCTTCTCTATGCGTAGCTTCCACTCAAATTTCACGGTTGGAGATGCGCTAGAGGCTTCTCGGCGGTGAACCCTAAGGCGGACATGTGAAACTTGATTTCTCCTTCTTTGGTCAATGAAAATTAGGGCTTTTTGTCTCCTTCTGGTTGTCTCATCACTGGCCCCCTTTTTTGCTTCTTACAGATTTGAATATAAGGGCCTAGATCATTCACAATCAATAGTGCAAAAATCGGGCTTCGGAGTTGACCGGGAAAGTCGCGAGCAGCATCACAATTACGGCCGTAATGAATCTTACGGTGGTGCCGTAAACTGGACAGCGAGCTCTCGGGTGAAATTCTTCTGGAATTACGGTACCATATTATTCTTTACGGTAGTGCCGTAATGTGAACAATCTTTCGGGTGAAAAATTGACTCTAATTACGGTGCCGTAAAGATGATTACGGTAGCGTCGTAAGCGTCTCAAAGTTTCTGTCCAAAAATGCCTGTTCATTACGGCACCGTAAAGATATTTACGGTAGTGTCGTAACGTTCATCGATTCTCTCCCCGATAAACCTCCAAATTACAGTACCGTAAAGGATATATTGTGGGTGCCGTAATTTTCTCTTAAGCTCCAAATCCTCTGAAAATTGACATGTCATCTCCTTTTGATGTTGTGAATTCAATTATGCACTTGGATTGCTCGAAATCGACTGAAAAAAAATACCTTTTTGCCTGAAAATCATTAGAAATAGAAAAGAGTGTAGATTCTGCAAATATTGATAAAAAGGGCATAAAAATAAGCAAAGTCTATGAATATGACACAAAACCATCAACAAAATGGCATAGAAATTACGATAAATTTCAGTGTTATCAAGAGTATTTGATACTCAGTGTGTGAAGGATGAATATTATGACTTCAATTGTGAATTTTATCTTTCGTCGATTGTAACCTCTTGAGAATTTATCTCTATTATGATTTTTCTTAAATTACTTGAGTTTGAAAGATTGATTACTTAATTTGTGGACTAATGACATTATTAGGGGCAAAAACAAATGAGTGTTCCTTATCTTTACATTCTTCATACATATCATAGTATTGCTTGAGGACAAGCAAAATTCTAAGTCTAGGGTTTATGATGCGTTGCATTTACACCATATTTTTACCTATATTTTAGATCATATTTTGGGCTTAATTGCATGATTTTATGCTATTTTTAGTGCTTTCGCATTACTCTGCACGGAATCTTCACTTTTCTTGGTTTTTATGAAAATGTAGGTAAAATGACGCAAAAATAAAGGATTTCGAGAGTTTTGAAGCCAAAGCATGATTACCAAAGAGATCATGGGCCTTTACATAAAATTTGGGACAAAAATGGTGAAGAATGAGACTTTTACAGCCTTGGCCGTAAATATGGATTCAGCCGTGAACGCGACGATGAACAGAAGTTGAAATCGGCTAAGTGTCGGAATGAACAGAAACTTTCACAGCCTCAGCTGTGATTCCATCATGGGCCGTGAAACTTTCTGTGGCCAAAGGCAGATGTACATAGAAACATTTACGGCCTCAGCCATGATTCCATCACTGACCATAATAACTTCCGCCCGACGTGTTTTTCACCCGATTCTCACCCGATTCAAACCAGATTTGAACCAAACCTTGCAGAACCGTTCCTTGATGAGTTCTAAACTGGTCCAACTATAAAAGATCAAATTTTTGGAGGGTTTGGGAGCTTCTAGATGGACAAACATGAGCGGCGGCGACGACAAGGGCGACAACTTGATTTCGAAGCATATTCCGGCGAGATTTCACACGATTTCGATGATTGATCCATCAATCCTCATCCCCAGACCGAGGAGCCGATGGTTCCATCATCCTTTTTGTGATTTCTTTGCGATTCTTATGAGATCTTTCTTGTTCATCAAAAACATGTATTCTCTTGATAATATGAGCGAGTAGATACCCTTTCAGGATTGATTGGGCGTAGCCCACTGATTTGCATAGATTAATTTATACTTTTGCTCTTTTAATATAATTTTATCTTCCTGATTTGATTGAATTTGCATGTATTCTGTAAATTACCTTGGCCAAGTAGCTTTACGTCTTAGACGTTGCGAGAAGGACCAAGAGGTGAATCGCTAACGTCCGACCTATTTCAATTAAACCTACGAATCCGATCATGAGAGTAGTTTGGATTCGTTTGAAGGAATTAGCCTACTTTTCACAGAACTTAATGGGTCTAATTACGTTAACTGTCACGAGAGTAGGGAGTTAATCTAATTAGATACCGTTAGGCCTGGCAAAAAATTATACGACCTGCAAACACGGCACGACACGACACGAGTTTTCGCGGGTTTGGGTTTAACATAATCGTGTTTCGTGTCATTATCGTGTCGACA
>CM050439.1:34464568-34481302 GCA_027562315.1 Costus pulverulentus
ACACGTATACATAAACGGGTCGTGTTCGTGTCAAGCACAATCGTGTCACGTGTCAAGTATGACACGACACGTTATGACACGTGAAACACGAATTGCCACCCCTAGATACCGTATCATGCTCCGGGCGAAAGTGATATGTTCCTTAGGGAAAGTACCTTTCAGGATAGATAAATTTATTGACTGAGTTATTTTTACACGATTTATGTTTATCAGTGTGGTGAACCCATGAATTCCTGATGCTTTAGAATTCAAGTCCCTTAAAAGTTGTCTCTAAGTTTGTTGCATGCTTGGAAGTTAGAACAAACAAGTATTTATTTCACCTAAATTCGAACGTATCAAGAAGTCAGTACTTAGCTACGTAGTCCTCATTGGGAACGATATTTTTTTATTACTTCGATAAATCCGTGCACTTGCGAGTTTCCATCTCTTTCCAAGCAGCTCTTTTTGACTGTTTCTCAAGTATAGTAGAAGCAAAGTAATATAATTGTGAACCCCGTTGGATATCTAGAAGAGATTTGACTTCTTCCATACATTCATGAAAAGTAAATCCTCTAGAGTCTTCTTTTTGTTCAACTCTTCTCTTAGCCATTGACGCCCACCTACTTATTTCACATTGTATGTTGGCTAAAGGCATTGGTTCATCTATTGGTTCTCCTCCTAGATCATCATGTTCATCCATCTCATCTAGCACAGCAGGTGAAAAAGAGAAGTCTCCAGTTGCAATGGTGTCTCCAAACATAATGTCGTTCGTCCTCTCGAGATTAGGACGAATACCTTTTTTGTGGAACTTGGCATATTTTTTATTGATCTACAGTTACATTAAAAGTATAAATCATACTATTAAATACAAAAACAAAATTAGATTAGAGCTGGAGGTGGTCGAAATAGTTCTTGAAGCTAGGTGTTGTTGATGGAGCTGGAGGTGATCAGTGGGCAAATCTATAGCGCAGTAAAAGAAGATTAGAAAAACATCATATAGTTAAGCAATAGAAAATAGGATGAATTTAGGAGGTGTTGCCGGAGAGGGATCAGGGGCAAATCTTCCCCGTATTCATCAATTACCAGCACCTAAATGATTGGAAATAACAGGGAGCAAGCGCAAAACCTAGAGCCAGAGCTAGAGCAGCACCTTAGCCGGAGCTGGAAATGGGAGGAGAGCTAGAGCTAGAGGAGGGCCACTAGAGCAGGAGTAGCACCTTAGTCGGAGCTAGAACTGGGAGGAGGGCCCTAGAGTTGGAGCAGCACCTTAGCTGGAGCTGGAACTGGGAGGAGGGTCGTTGGAGCTAGAGCCAACCTAGAGCCGGAGATGGAGGAGGGCCACTAGAGTTGGAGCAGCACCTTAGCCAGAGCTAGAGCCAGGAGGAGGGCCACTAGAGGTCATTGGCACTGGAGGTAGCTGCCGGCACTTCTCAAGTAGGCAAAGCTTGGATCTAGACAGAAGGCGGGCGAAGGATCTGGTCATTGGTTGGTAGAGACGGGCTGGATCTTGATGACTCTTAGCTGGATATAGACGATGATTCTTAGATGGATCTGGACGACGAGCTAGAGCATCGGAAGGAGCACACTGGTCGACTCTTAGTTGGATCTAGATGATGAGCTGGCGCTGGTTGATGTCTTGTATTTATATAGTATTTTTGATCTATTTAATAGCGAATCAAGGCTTATTGTCATGTTTTTACCTCCCTTTCTGGCTTATTTCATTGACTTTCTTCAGAAGCTTCACTTCTTATCATATTTGTTTGAATACAGGACAATTCGCTCACTTTTAGAGCTATATGGAAGTACGTTTACATTTATGAGTGAATCAGGAATCTTGACGAGAAGTTTGGCTTCAAATGGGAATAATTTCAAAAATTATGACTGAGACCATAATCTACATCATGACCGTAATTCTCTCATTCGCTACACAATGGACCCATTTTTCTATGAGCACAATTGTAATCCGAAGATGGCCATAACTTCCTTGACAACAACCATTCAGAAGACAAAATCCTTGACAAAAGAAATTACAAGCATGGCCATAATCTTCTGATCAGTAATTTTTGACATCACACTATGGCCAAAATTCAAGTCAAGGCAATAATCCACTCACCCACAAATTTTTATATGAATCAAAGTTTGACATTGACATTACAGGCATGGCTGTAATCACCATTACGCTCGTAATCTCACCGAGCAACAATAAAAGCCAATATTCAATTGGCCATAACTTCCTCGTCTTAACTCCAAATTAGGCGTTCTTAGAGTTAAAATGATGAGTATTTAATGGGCCATATTTATGTGAGTATTGCAGGTAATTAAGAGCTTCGATGAATACATTACAGGCATGACTGTAATCAGGATTACACTCGTAATCTCGTAGTAGCTAGAATTAAAACAGCCATAACTCCCTCATTATAAGTCTGTTTTGGATGTTTTTGGTGTCAAAACATAGATAACTAAAAGGGACATAATTGTGGCATCTCAAAAGATACTTTCAAAACAATATAAAGGGCAAAATTTGCTGAAAAATGTAGCACCCAGTTGGGGCTCAAGAGGGGCAAGCGAGTTTTGCAAAAGGGAGAAAGGCTTGGCAACAACAAGGGAGGAGGAAGGAACCGTGCATTCCATTATAGAAGACTCGAAGGAAAGTTGCAACAGTTTTTCATAAGAGTTTGCTTCCTCTTTCTTCTATCTTATCTCTAGTTTCTTCTATTCATTTAGAAATTTGTACTGAATCAACACTATGCTAGCTAATCTTCTTTATCAAAACTAGGGTACAGTTGAGTTGTTTGGATCTTATTTTTTAATTTATTTTCTCATAGCAAATGCAATTTTATCTTGTGTTCATTTGATATATGTTGTTTTACTACTAGTATTGCCTTGATCACGCAATTATTTTTCTTGGGCCCCGCAAGAAGCACCGAAAAGGAGAATTGCGATGTTAGAACTGCTAGATCGATCATGCTTTGAGCTGTTAAGAAATGGGGCAAGATTTGTGTGAGAACTTTATGATTGTCGGTGTATATACCCTAGGACCTAGTATTGGTCCATTATTGTACTACTTGACATTGATGTTTATATCATTCTGGTATTGTCATTATCTATGTTTGTCTACATCTGCGATTATGTGCTTACATGATAATGTCCCTGGAGACAGATTAGATCTGTGCTCAAATGATTGTTCCCAGTCGATGTACCTGAGTGGATATGAGACAGCTCTTGTACTTGTGAGACTGGTATATGAGCTGGTTAGGCACGAGGTATTAACGCAGACATATGAGTATATTAGTGGTAGATATATTGGATAGACCCGTTGTGAGGTAATGACTTGGTGTCATGAGTTCTCCTCACAAGTGATAGGAGATGCATTGATCCCTTGACTTGAGTTCAGTGGTCATTCTATATGGTTAGGGATATGCTTTGATACAACCTAATACCTCACCGTAGTTGGGAGGTAATAACGGTCGTCATTGAGCATGTCACGACCCATATGAGAAGGTCAATAGACAGATAAAGGATTTACATCTTCCTAAGGGAAGCTTGATATCCATGGAGCTCCTCTATGGTTCTTTGACTGAAAGTGTATGGCTATACCCAGGTGAGAACCTGATTTAGTCATAGCCATATGATTGGGTGAAAACAAGTGGTGACACACTTGTCCAATCGATATCAGTTCGGCAAAGAAACTGTAATGCATCTGTACCTAGTCACGATGATGGGGATGTCGATGTCGATATCCATTCCAATGACCTGGGTAGCAGCGATGCACTGCTAGGTACCACTCACTACTTGTGGTGACCTTTGGTCAGCACTGCCAGCGTCAGAGGAACCTACAGGGTCGCACACCTTGATACTCGAGTTCTCGTATTGATCGGGAAGCCTTATGATCGAGTTATTGGATAGCTCAGATCTATTTGGGAGATTTCATTAGTGCCAATGGGCCTGATGAGATGGAAGAGAGTTATTGGACCCAAACTTCATTTTTGGCAAGTTGACCCGAATTTGACCATGGTTCGTCACATTTGGATTAGGGATGCATTTGATTGGATCCAATTACTTAATCAACCAATGCAATGAAGTTTGGGCTAGCTCATTATCCAATGAGGCCAAATGAACAAGTTGTCATAAAGAGGCAATGGGCTAAAAGGGTATAATGGGGAGAAAAACCAACCCCATTAGCGCCAAAGGGTATAATGGGGTGAGCTTGGCACAATTTGCTTCCTTTGGAAGGAATAGGCGCCTCCCCCTTCATGCTTAGATGGAAAGCTTGCCTCTAAGGTAAGACTTGAGGCATCTAAGGCATAATGGACTTACTAGGTAAGTCTTAGGCTATTAGGGGATGATTATGGAATAGGCTTGGAGCCTTTCCTAAACTTAAACCCTAATTGCAAACCAAACCCTAAACCATAGCCGCCCCCTCTCTTGATGAGTTGCGCCCACCGCTCTTGCCTTGCCGCCTCTTGCTTCTATAAAATAGAAGCATGTGTGAGCCCCTCAAGTGACAATTAATTGGCATGAACTAAAGGCTAAGGGCGAGAGCAAGTTAAGGGGCGAGAGCAAGGACTCCATTGGCGCAAGCTCCTCTTCCATTGCCGCAAGCAAGCTTCCTCCCCTTCATCTTGGCACAAGGTGGACTTGTGCTTGGCGGCATATCTTCCCTTCTCCTTCTTCATTAGCACTTGAACCTTGGAGGTGGCGCAAGCTCAGAAGAAGGAACCCTAAGGCATGGATCTTCTTCCCGAAGCTAGCACCGGGCGAGGAAGAAGAGAACTCGAGGCATCCGTGTGTGTAAAACTGCAGAGGGCGCACGCTTGGCTGCCTACCTCGACATCAGCCTCATCTTGCTTTAAGGTATTTTCTAACTCATCGTGTCGACACCCTCGCATGCGATCTTCACGGGGTTTTTGGGAGTGGCTTGTTTCAGGGATATTGCTTCCGCTGTGCAATGTATTTGTATAATCTCTATCTCTGAAAATTGTAAAATATCCCCGGGGTTTCCCAACAATGATATTTCTGAACCCATTGGATTAATCTAGATCCGGTTTGTCATGAAAGTAGGACGCCAATCTAAATTGATACCGGATTATGCCATCGAAAGAGGGTAATTTGTATCATTGGATATCTCCTTGAATACTTTAAAACTGTGTTGTTATGATATTGTTTTGTTTAAGTTTAAGATCTATCAATGAGATGTACTTAAAGTTTTTATGTCTCTAAACCTTGTTTTCTATTCAAAATTATCCCTCGTTTGATTCAGCTAGTACTTGTATTTAGTTGTATTTGATTTATTTTCTAAAAAACCAAAAACATCCACCCATTTGTCTAACCATTGATTTGCAATCACTCGGTACTTGATCACTGTCCCTGTAAGATTGACTCTAAAGTGCTACTACGATAAACCATTATGCTTGCGGTTAGATAGTAGTAGATAAACTACACATCACTGGTCTACTCACAGGTCGATCGGAGATCTCGCTAGCTGGAGGTCACTGGTGCTATAGCTTGCTGGCTAGAGCAGGAGTTGCTAGACGTCGCTCGAGCTGGAAAGTGGAGGCGTTGGAGCTAAAGCTGGCTGCAGGTCGCTGCTCGTTGGTTGCAGGTCACTGCTCGCTGGCTGGAACTGAAGCTGGAACATGGAGGTGGTGCTGAGATCTGGACCGCGGTGTCATTTGGAGCTCAGACAAGGAGGCGTCGGAGCGTCAGAGCATCAAGGCGAAGTGTGAGAGTTTTCGGAATCGCTGCAACTGGAACATAATTCGAGATGAAGCGATGTGGATTCTGTGGAAAGCAAGCGGCAAGCAGCGCAAATTCGAGATTGTGCCTAGCAGAATCAGGCCCAAAACACGCAAAGAATGGCTGCTTCTGCTAGGCACACTCACAAAAAGCTCCAAACGCAGCCAAAATCTTTTGCTTCAATTTGGTGTATAAATACACTTTTAACCGTATATTTGGCCAAAATTGTACTCAGCAGAGCCAATTCTTAAAGTTTTTGTACTGTGGACCTGATTCTACTTGTCATTTTTTTTATTTCACTATGATTTTGCTAACTCTATATGAAAATCTTCACTTTTGCTTCCAAAATAGTTGGCCTTCGTGTTGTTGGATCTTTCAGTTCAAACAAAATACATTGTTGATTTTATAGAAAGCGTGTAATGCTTATTTATTGTGATAGAAACTGGCTATACAAGAGCGGTCTCTCATCGAGCGCCAAGAAACTCATTCTTTGGCAAACATGTCCAATCTCCTTGCAGAGGTTCATTTTTAGCTTACAAGAATCATCACCCCGTGAGAAGTCAATTAAGCAGCCAACTGGCACACCATGAAGGCTAGAATATCTGTTTCTTATAATTACTAGCCAGCTGAGCTGAATTGTAATTTGGCTTTAATTCCTGGGGTTAAATCAGAAGCACGATATTTGGTTTCAGCAGCATTAGTTCAATGAAAGATCAGATTTCACGTCTGCATATTCAGACATGTTGGGGAGTGAAGTCTCATCTACTTAACATTCCAAGTACAAACAGAACCAGAAAAGAAACGCCGTTTTTCTAGTCACTTTCAAACGAGCACATTCATTATACAAGCTCTTAAAACATCATATTGGAATCTGTCTATCGTTATTACAAAAAAAGTGCGGCTCAAGGTTCAGAGACCCGCGTTAAGTGAGGGAGGCGGAGGGCGAGCAACTTGACCTTGCATCTGCTGCCCAGGAAAGCCTTGCATAGGAGGACGAGGACCCTGAATACCCGGAGTGAAGTTAGCCATCGCACCACCACCAACAGGTGGTGGTATTGGCCGGGGTGGACCATTTGCCACTGGTGGGGGAGGAGGAGGTTGTGAGCCCACCATAGCAGGATTCATCACCGGAGTAGGAGTAGGAGGCGGAGGAGGAGGCGCTTGAGGCGGCAAGGGCGGTGGTGCTTGTGGTGGGGGAGGCAAAGGCCTTGGAGGAACTCCAGGAGCTATAGTGCCATTGGCAACAGGAGCAGAGGCACTTGGTGGCTTACTGGCTTCTTGAGGCTTGATCTTGAAATACAACTGCAGCTGTTTAGTAGAATGAGGAAGTTAAAGCATTATCCATCTTCATCAGCAGATCACAATGGCCAATAATTTAAGAAGGATAACATTGTCAGTCTAACCGTGAACATTTTGAGGTCTGGGTCCCAATGTGAAAAGAATTTTGGTGTTGATTTATCAATTTCTGTGCTAGGAACCTGCTAAGCAACAAATTAGTATACAAAAGGAAGAATATGGATGGAAATTCACTAGTCTCACCTTGAAGGCAATGGTTTCATATGGTTCGGCAGCGAATAGAAGATACTGGTATCGTTTATCACACGCTTCAATTCTCTGTCAAAACCAATAGGCTTATTCACGATTGCCAAACAGAAAAAGAGAGCAACATTGAATAAATGACGAGAAAAGATACGCACTGACATTTTTACAATCATACAACAATTGTAGACAGGAGATTCTAACAATATTAAAGCACTTGCCTGCTCGAAGGATGACATAAATCTGTGCCTTGGCTTAGTGTTATCTTCTATTTCTGGATATTCTATCTGCACACAGTTCAGCCCACATGTCAATTCAATGAATTGAAAACAATTCATCACCTTGAGAGTATTGTGTCAAGCAGGAAGTGCACAAAATCCGTCCATTCTGTGCTTGAACATGAAGAGGTACATAGACAAAACTGGAACACTTTTTTTCATCTTATATATCATATAAGGTTACAGTGTTTGTGAAACATTGAAGCACATTGTCCTGAACAAAGCGCATTGTACGTCATTCAAAGGCACATGTAAATTCTCCGCATAACCCTTGCATATTATTTAACGGACATATATATAAATGTTTGTGCGCGCAACTGAACTATGCCATTTATAGTTCCAATGGAAATATGTATTTTATTCATACAAATAGAAAAATATCACTTTACAAGTCTTAAAAAAGTTCTTTTTACAAATTGGTTAATGAGAATTTTAGCGTTAGTTCACATTAACCAAATTCATAGGCTAACTCAGCATATAAGACAAACTTGCTCACTGAAGTTCCACTGAAACGAGTTTTTTTTTCATACAAATAGCTTAAGTTCTCAATGAACTTTACAAGCTTTGTTCAAACAAAACCTTTTACAGATTGGTGACTGAGATTTTGAGTTAATACATATTAACCAAGTTCATTAAAACTCAGAATATAAGATTAAACGTACTCATTATGGCACTAACGGAAATAAGTAATTTAGTCACAAATAGATCAAAGTTCATATAACTATACACAGATAAGCCATTTTACAAATAAGACTAAACTTCTCTCAATGGCTAGAAAATCGGGGAACAAATCTTCAAAATCAGCAACTTTTTCCTACACTAATTTCCTGCATGTTTTAGGTTAATGAATTCCTATCTCTCACAAGCTTGAAGTGACTCAGGAAAATACTTCTCATAGAATATTGCCTTAAATTTACTTGCAAAAAAATGTCACTTGTCCGTAAGGCAACACTTTTAGTGAACCACCAAATTTTAGCATGACAAGAAAGAAAATATGTGGATAAAACAACTTTATCATTGCACACTTTCACTTTTTAAGTGTTTCCTCAACACTAATCACGTAGCTACAAGCTACCCACAGATATGGTTTCCCCCAAATGCCCCAAACCAATCCTTTCCCATCTAGGTAAACTGCATCAATAAACTAGTAGACCCAAACTAATTATCAACCAACTAAAGTTAGGGAAGAAGCTTGTACATCATTTTCAATAATCACTGCTGCAGACACTACTGATGGAGCTATTGGCGAGGCTTGGGCTGCCATACTAATATCTCTCATTTCCTGAGCATGTGCCATATCAAAAGGTACTTGACCTCCCAGTTCACTTCCCCTTCTCCTAGGGGCCCTCAACCAATGTTGCGGCAATTGTGCCGCAGCTTTAGCAACCTAAGTACCTCTTCCCCTTAACAGTGCGGCAACTTCTGTCTCTATAGCCTAAAATGGTCCCAGCTCTCATTTAAGGTGCCATCCTATCAACATAGAAACACATTCAGGCATAGAATACACCTATTAACATTCTAAACTTAAATCTTAAATTCCAAAATTACTTAAACCTTATGACTGTATCTTAAACCTAAGGCTCCAGAATCTTGTATTGATGTTGGCTTTGCAAGTGTTTGAGGAGGAAAATGAAGAGGAAGAAAAAGATCGTGAAGGAGGTCTTTGATGTTTACTGAAAGTTTATAGAAAAAACCCACTGGTTCAAAAATATACCCCTTAAACAACAAAACAAAACATGTTATAACAACTGCCAACACCAAATCATGAACAAGATAGTTCTTTTTAATTTTCATGCTCGAGTCCGAACACCACAGTATCCCTGAATTGAGGCATCAGGAATCCATCCTCACTTGTAGGAAGTATAAACAAAAGGCACCAACACAGGGACTGTAAATTGTGCATGCATTAGTCTATTCATAGCTCGGGTGTGAAATTATTCTTATGTACCATTTCATGCAGTTGAGTAGTCCAGGCCAGCATCCATGTTTTTCCAGACCCAATGTATTCAATAAAAGTGCTTAGCGACTGAGAGGAGTAGATTCTATTACGGAGAAGTCCTGCAACTATGGCTGCAAGAGAGCTAAGCCAAGTTGAGAATTAAATGATCAAGCTCTGCACACTCAATTACATACAAGATTGAGCTTGAGCCTAATTTTGGTGAAACTACAAAATTCAAGAACTCGTTCAGCTGATCTTAAGGTTAAGCTTGGCTTGTATATATATATATATATATGTCAACCTAAAACCAAAATTTAGTTAGAATATCATTATCCGAAATTTTCAACTCGAATCAAATATTAATAACACGATATACGACCTACTTGCAACAATATAAACTGTAGAAAAGGTAAATTAAAACCTGAAATAGGAGAGAACGCTGCTTCGTCTCTGGATCAAATTGCTTGGTTACCCTGTATCCTGGTCTTCCAATTTTAACTGCATGTACAACAAAATATCACAAGAAAGCAATGCCAACGAAACTGACGCCATGGGGGCAGACTTCATGTGTTCATGTGTGAGTTTCATTGTTGACATCACGCAACGAATGAATCGAGCATAACTGCATGACTTAACAAAAGACTAAAATTTCGGGGATTTTCAACGGGGCGAACAGGATTCAACAGTAAAAAAAAAAACATAAGTAGAATTTAGCTCTCACGAAAGCACAATAGAGAGGCCGAGGAAGAGGTACACCCGGTCATATGAAAGAGAGGAAATCACCAGACTTCCGTAGGGAAACCTTGCGCTTGTGGGGCTGAGGCTGGGCGGGCGCGTCCTTTGCCTCGCGGGCGGCTCTCTTGGCTAGGTTGGTCTGGTGGCGCTTCCCCTGCGTGTGGGCCAAGTAATTGCCCTCGTTGTTGTGGAGCGTCAAGCACAACTTGCACTCATAGCTGAAGAAACCAGTCCAACCATCACCTCAAAAAAAAAAAAACGAAGAAAAATAGCACAGATGTCTAGGGTTTCGGGTCACTGCCTTCCGAGATGGTTGCGCATGAAGTAGGGGTCCTTGGCGAGGTCAATGGTCTCAAGGGCGAGGCGGCGGAGGCGCTCCCGGCGGTCGATCGCTTCATTCTGGGCGGAGGCTGCGCCACCGCTGCCAGGCTTCGATCCCCAGTCCCGATCCATGGCTGTTGGTTCCCGAGTCCCAGCTGCCAATTCCGCTGTCCTATAAGTTGGTCTGGCAAAAAATTATACGACCCGCCAGCACGACACGATATGAGTTTTCGCGGGTTTGAGTTTAATATAATCGTGTTTCGTGTCATTATCATGTCGACCCGTTTATGACACGCTAAAATTCGTGTCGTGTCGTGTCGTGTCGCGGGTTGACCCGTCTAACTCCTATATAATATATATTATATAAAATTAATAATTTATAGATAATTTTAATATAGTGAGTTACATAGATTATTCGTGTCGTGTCGTGTCAACCGTGTCGTGTTGTGTCATCTAATAAATTTATATTATAAATCATGTCGTGTTGTGTTATCTAATAACTTTATATTATAAATCGTGTCAATCGTGTCGTGTCGTGTCATGTTATGTGACACGACCTATTTATTAAACGTGTTAATCGTGTCGTGTTGTGTCACCTGTGAAATAAGCGGGTCGTGTCTGTGTTTTGTATATTGACATGTATACATAAACGGGTCGTGTTCGTGTCAAGCACAATCGTGTCACGTGTCAAGTATGACACGATACGTTATGACATGTGAAACACGAATTGCCACCCCTACCTACAAATAACTCGTAGGCCGCAACAGTCATCGTGGATCGGATCCTTTTAAATTGGATTTTCGCCAGGCCGAATGAGAAGATGGGCCACTATCGTTTTAATTGAGTTAAGAGGTTTTAACCAAACAAAACTTATATTTACCCACAAAGAAATCGTTAGTACATATAAACATAATAAATAATATTATAATTTGCACTACTTGCTTGCGAAATAATCAATCCTTAATACAGAGAAATGTTTCTACAATTTCTAGTTTAATGAATTATGATATTGATCAAAGACATATCCTCCATAGCTAAAAGATGCAACATTAGATACAAAAATAGTCAACATTGTTGGAGTTTTAGGAAAAAACCCAAAAAGCTCAAAGCCTAGTAAGGCTTTATAGTCCCTTAAAGATTTAATCCCACGTAAATAGAATAAGAAATGTGTTTATATTATGTTGTTTTTCTTTGCCCTTACGGCTTTTTAGAGGTATGTGAATAGCTTTTTAGAGGTATGTGAATATTTACCTAAGTAGCTCTAAATACACAAATTATGTCGGACTAGATTGCAGGTGCATTTGCATTTTACTAAGCATTATTTTACTATTTATTATTTTTGCTCATTTATTTGGCTACCATAGCTAAAACATCCTTGTGATCACTGCTACACCGATGGGCCAGTAGTAACAGATGCCCTGTTTAATTTTATCTATCCTCTAATTAGTATTCTATCTAATACTATTAATTAAACTTCTTAATTAACTTTGTTAATCACTATTTACTTAATCTAAATCTTGCATCATTTTTCATATCCTCTAATTAGTGTTAATTACTGTTAGATCTCGCATCTCCTAGGTATTAATTATTGTTAGATCTCGCATCTCTTTTTATCCTCTAATTTGCATCTGCAATTATTTTTTGATAGAACTGCATCATAATTACTGTTATATCTTAATAGTTACTTTCGTAATTAAGTAATTAGATTTGCATCTTAATTATATCTATCCTCTAATTCGCATCTACAATTGTTTTTTGATAGATTTGTATCTTAATTATTGTTGAATCTTAATAATTACGTTCGTAATTGAGTAATTAGATTTGCATCTTAATTATATCTATCCTCTAATGTAATTGTTTTTTGGTAAATTTGCATTTTAATTACTATTAAATCTTAATAATTGCTTTCGTAATCGAGCAATTAGATTTGCATCATCATTATATCTCTGATATGTGCATATATCATAGATATATTTTGTTAATCTATTTGTTAATTAAGCTGCATTTGTTTGGCAGAGGGGTAGCTTAACTCATTTAAGCTAGGCTGCGTAGGATGAAGACATGTCAAAAGGCAAATACACATCCTAAAACATGTGTCCTTGTTTTTCTTCCATATTTTATTTTTTTTCTCTCTTCATGTTAAAAGCTGAAAATTTTTTTCAGCTTAATTACTATTGCGCATCGGTGCCGTGATTAACCCTAGTGCGTGAGCACTATGCCCACCCTTAGGGCTTAATAAGGCTTTATAGTCCCTTAAAGATTTAATCCCAGGTAGAGAGAATAAGAGATGAAACTTATGTTTATATTATCTTGTTTTCCCTTGCCCTTTAGGGCTTTTTAGAGGCATGTGAATATTTGCCTAAGTAGATCTAAACACACACACCATGTCGGACCAGGTTGCACGTGCATTTGCATTTTACTTAGCATTATTTTACTATTTATTATTTTCATCCATTTATTTCTCCATCATAGCCAAAACATCCTTGTGATCACTACTACACCGATGCGCCAGTAGTAATGGATTCCCTGGTTTAATCTTTGAGGCAAAATAATAGACAAATTCATGTGAGAGACGAAAATTTATATAAAGACAGATCTGTTAATTGCAGGATTATATCCAACAATTTTAGACAAATATTCGAACCATAGAGACTTCGTTTATCAAGTACTGAATAATTAATTTTTTACAAGCTAGGCAATCAAAAATATGCAAGTAAACTATCGAAGGCTACACGAAAATATCAGAGATAGAATCTGAGATTAGGGTTTCATTCACTTTAATTTCCATGACTAGATTTGAAAAGATGTTCGTTAGTCTATTTTTATTATGATAAAGATATAGTTCACTTAATAAGGAAATCATTTCGCTTTCGCGTAGACAATTTACAAGAACCAATCCTCACTTTCGTGCATGATCTATTCGATTGTTAAATAAAAGTGAATCATTAACAAAGAACTCAAGGATCACTTTCATGCATCTGAATTCTAAGTTAATGATCTCAAGTGAAAACTCAAGGATCACTTTCGTGCATCCGAATCTCAACACAGGTTCTGCTTAAGATTCTCCAACAATCTAATATTCAATTTCTTGCAATATCGTCATGTTTATTTTATTAACTCAATCCTAGATCAGATTATCAATTATGGCATTAAACTTCTAAAATTAAGAAATAAGAACAAACCTAATTTCTTATGGTGAGTTCCTAACATTCAATTTTAGGGTTCCAAGTTCTCAAGCAAATCACCTTTCGGTCCTTATTGTAAAAACTCTAAAACATGATTGATAATATGAATCTATGGAGAATTAAAGAGCAACCATCACAGAAGCAGAATTATCATACTAAAATTATACTTGACGAAATAATGAAAAATTCATTTAGTCATTAAGAAATCAAAGGGAATTACTCCCCCATGTCCCAAAAGAAGTTTAAGCTAGCATGGTAGAAAGATTACAATAATCCATGGTTTAGAGGGGTCAAAAATCGAAGAAAAGGAAGAAATTACTAAACACAGCACAGCTGTAATAAAAATTACAGCCGTAATTTCTGCGTGAATAGTGGTCGGCGACGTGCTTTTGTTGATTTCTCTTCTGATTGGCTTCCTTTCACTCTGAAACTTCTAGAGTATCTTCTCCTTCTCTAGGCATAGCTTCCCTTCAAATTTCACGGCCTGAGATGCGTTGTACGATTCTCGGCGGTGAACCCTGGGGCGACGATGAGAATCTCGATTCCTCTCTATGTGGTGGATCAAAATTAGGGCTTTTGGCTGTGTGTCTTCTCCTCTATCTAAAACTCTCTTTTGCTTCTTATAGATCTTCAATTTATGGCCTGGATCGTCCGCAATCGATCGCGCCAAAATCGGGCTTCAAAGTTGACCGTGGAAGTTAGGCGTTAATGATAGAATTATGGCCGTGTTTCTGGTTACGGCACTGCCATAATTTTAGTCAAATTATCTGATCGAAACTATCTGGCAATTACGGCACTATAAAATAGGTTACGACAGTGCTGTAATTTCAGCTAAAATCTTTGGTCGAAAATCACTCCAAATTACGGCCCGTGAAATGCCTTACGGTAGTGCCGTAATTTTTGAAAAACTTTATGGATGACAAACTTCCCAAATTACGGCAGCGCTATGATATTACGGTAACTGGTGAAAACACGACACCGTAATATGGATTACGGCCCTGCTGTATTTTGGTCTTTGCGTGAAATTTAACATGTAATTTTCTCTTGATGGTGGGGATACATTCATGCATCTAGAATTGCTTGAAAAGGCCTGAAAATCATGCCTTTTTACTTGAAAATCATCAAAAACCCAAAAGAGTGTAGATTCCGTAGTATTTGATAAAAAAAAGGCATAAAAATAAGCAAATATTGTAAATATGACCCAAAAATATCTATCAAATGGCACAAAATTTACTATAAATTTTGTTGTCATCAGCACCTCATGCCTAACCAGCCCATATACCAGTCTCTCAAGTACCATAGCTATCCCATATCCACTAAAGTACATTGACTGGGGACAACTATTTGAGCACAAATCCAATATGTCTCCAGGGACATTATCATGTAAGTACACAATTGCAGATGTAGACAAACAATGATAACGACAATGCCAAAATGATATCAGCATTAGAGTCAAGTAGTACAAAGATGAACCAAAACTAGGTCCTAGGGCATAAACACCAACAATCTCTCACTTGCACTAAGACCTAGAGGTGGAGGAATCTCAACCCCATATCCCTAGCGTGAGCATCATGCTTCTTGTTAGTGTTTATGCCCTAGGACCTCAGGATGGTCCATTGAGATATGTGTATCACATCTAGTTGATAGATGAGTTATCCTGGCATTATCGTTGTTATGTATGTTTATACATCTGCGCATATGTACGTTTGCAATTACAATGTGCCTAAGAGATAGATTTTATCTAGTCTCTATATTTATCCCTGGTCGAGAATCATATTGGATATGGAACAGCTATGATTCACTTGAGACCGGTGTAATACTCTAGAATAAAAAAAATGTCTTACATGTTTTTGACAAAAACACGAAATGAGATTGTAGTATGCAAACTTGTAGTTCTATTACTCTAATGGTACTTGTGAATTTTGAAAGTCCCCTAAGCAAGGGGGGGGGGGCGAAACCCTAACTAGGCGCATATAAAACTTTTGCAGAAGAAACAAGGGTTTCAACAGGATCTATGCATGAGATATGATCAACTGTATTCGATTGCAAATATAAGTGAAGAGACATACCATCGCCATTGCTTTGGATGGCGCCTTGGAAGAAGAGAGCGAATGGGATCTCCTCCAAAGGATGCGCACACAAGAAGATGTCGCCTACTCCTTGTTGATCCTTGTGCTAGCAGGGTTCTCCAAGGGTGCTTGTCGTATGGAAGGGAAGAAAAGAATTTTTCTTTGCTTGGCAAGAGCTCCTTGTCGTCAACTCCTTCTTCACACGAGAGTGCAAGAGCATCAAGAGGAAGAGGCGACAATATGCGTGAGAGGAGCGAATGTGAGGCGTTTCTATTTTGGAACTTCCAAAAATAGCTAGCTTCATCTGTTCATGCGTTATGCGTTCACTCCAAGTGAACCGAACGCTTATTCTTCTCCCTTTGAACCATGCGGTCACACATGTGAACCGGTTCAAGTTGGTTTGGTTCAAAGACCAATTAACCCAAGCATTTGGTCTAGATCACAAGTAAACCCTAAGGCTGCAGATCTAACCGTTCATCTCCTGATGCTCCTGATCTCACCGATCTAGCATCAACTCTCTCGATCGAAGCTTACCGATCTCAAGCCCTAATCAATCAAACATGATCAGACCAGATCTCACTTACAATCAGAGTTTAAATCCCTTTAAACTGAACCAAAACAATTCAGTCCACACGATCTGACTTAAGTAAGCCATATCATCAAATTGTGCGACCCTAAGGGTTTCCTTTAAATGTCGGTCACGATAACTTTCGTTATCACGATCAGTGAGGGGTATCTAGCAACACATCACTATCTCCCGATATAAAGGAAAGAGTCTTCCAAGACTACGCCCAAACCACAGCACAAGTGTGAATCCATTTCACAAGGCATACATGCTTCCTTTGCACTGGATGTTCTTTATTGGACAAGCATGTCAAGCCTGTAACTCCAATATGATGAGAATGATTAGATCAGATGAACATAGTCATCTGGGTATGGCCATACACTTTCTC
>CM050439.1:34481402-34492109 GCA_027562315.1 Costus pulverulentus
TCAATCATATCAAGGCTGTCTCATATTCACCAAGATATCTCGACTAAGGACTTAACTGCATGTCAGCCAAGCTGAACAGCATTGAGACATTATTCAGAAGTATACATAAGATAGCAGATAATGTAACAACCTAAATAACAACAATTGCCTTTATAAACAAAGAGTTTATACATGATACTGATGCAATCCCAAGGCCTCAAACATTAGCCTTAAGGGCATACCCCAACAAATTTGTGGGTCTTGAATACTAAAGGATGAAAACCTAAAGGAAATGAATAATCTTATGGAATAAATAAGATGAAAATGAGAAAGAAGAAAACAAGAAAATAATGGGTAAAGTTCACCTACAATTGTTGACCATGCCTATGCCACCTCATGCCATTTGATTCACCTTAAGCCTACACCTCATGCTCCTTAAGCCTACACCTCATGCTATAGGATTAACTAAGATAAATGTAGAAAAAAAAGTAAAAGGTAGCTTGATTATTCGTGCATGACCTGAAGGGAAGAATAGCTAAGGAAAGGGAAGAAGAAGAAAGGGAGAAAACTCAAGTGAAGAGTGAATTGTGGTTTCTTAGGCAAGTTCTTCTTTCTTTGTATTATTTTGCCTATTGATTCCAATGGATGAAAACTTATCTTTTATTTCCTTTATGAATTCAATTTGTTTCTGATATTTATGATTTTAGTAAATTCGGCCCTTGGAAGAATGAGCTATGCTATGTTACACAACAAGGAATCCTTATGTGCAGTAAACCTAACCTTTACCCATTCAACTTATCATAACTTTTGATTCCCGGGCCCAAATCGCATGAAATCAGATTCTTTGTAAAGAAGACTCAAACATCTTTCATTTGCGTTGGATATTGAGTACTTTGGAACATATTATCGAGTGTGTAACATCAGTTCAATTCGATCCAGTAAATCTATTTTACAGTTTGGACCTTTATCTAGTGAGTGCTATATGTCCAAGTTATGTGATAGTAACGATACCAAATTTTTTGTTTTATATCAAGTATGCTTCATAGCCTACTCCTGGAGCCTTTATTTGCATGATTTGGATACGAAATGAAATTATGCTCGAATTTACACTTAACCCTAAAAATATGGAAATCTCATTATCCTGATTTTGACCTATTGCTATTTCATAGGTCATAACTTATTGAGTTGAGCTCCATTTTAAGTAAAACTTGTTTTCTTAGAAACTAGATTCAAAATCTTTTGTTTTAACATAAATATCATATCAAATGGTATCATATTAAGAACTTGATGTCCATGGTAAATAAGCTCCAGATTTTTGATTTTGGGTTACTTGACCCTACACTATGTACCAAATGGTCTTTTATTTGCACTCTATGGATAGATATGTCTCTTCCATTTGGCTTCCATTTGGAATTGAATATATCAGCACTTGTCACTTGTATGAACTTTATGATTCACCTCTTTGAGGGCTGATGCATATTAAGAAGCCCATTTCACCATGAATGAAAGTTTGTTCTATTTTGTCATGTCTCTCATGTATGAACTTTAAGGTTCACATGTTTGATACACATATCAATAAACTCATTTTTGGTATGTTTCCATTTATTAATGTATGAATGCTAGTGAGAATAACATTATGAGCCCGAAAGGGAAAAGACTATGAGCCCAGAAATGGAAAGAGATTGATAGTTGTGGAACAAAGTGCTACATGGAACGAAGTGTCACATTAGCAATAATGGGGACCACCTCTTGAATCCATGGGAGCCACCTCTTAAATACCACTATCTCTGATATGGGGAGCCATGACAGCTCCAGCCGGCATATGTTTGAGTTTCACCTTGACGAGGGTGGCATATGCTTCCAGATGTGGAAGATCCATGTTATTTATGATTTCCCACTATGTTGTGTATGATATGTCTCTTTGGATTGATTTCTTCTTTATGTTCCTTATGCTTAACATGTCACTATCATGTCTCTATTTGATGTTACCTATGGAACCATGTGGAGATCTATTCTACATAACTTGGTATGACCCCTCTTATGTTTGACATCTGCTTTACTTGCTGGGCTTTCATGCTCAACCTTTGTATTTCTAACCCTTTTTCAGGTTAACTTATGGGCTACATCTTTTGTGGAAGATAATGGATAATTGATGGGGAAAACTTTTGAGTATTTTGGAAATGCATTATGTAAAGGCTATTGTACAAAGTGTGATTTATGTACAAACTATGTTTTATATCATAGTTTGTATATGAATGTTCAAAAGATGTTCTGGTCTTGAACGATGAACTTGAGTTTTTATGATATGAGAGAGATTTTCTTCTGTAAATGAAAGTTTGGATTGTTAGTTGTTACTCCTAGGTGACTATGCTATGTAAATCAAGTTTTGATATTCATGTAGAGCAGGTTTTTTTATGAGTTGATTCTGGGTACATATAGCAAAAAATTTTTATATTATAATTATTTCATAAATCGAATTCTCATCTAGGGATGTGACAACCGGTATATGCGCTTGTTGAGCACGGGTTGTTAATGCAAGCATATAGGTATATCAAGAGAGATATACTGGATCGACTCGCCGTGAGGATTCATCTCGGTGCCACGAGATGAATATCACAGTGACAGAGTTGCGCTTGTCCTGGACTTGAGGGCATTGTGTCCCTATATGGTTAGTGGGACACTTTGATGCAACCTAACACTTCACCGTAAAAGGGGAGTCATAACGGTTGTCATTGGGTATGTCACAAGCCGTATGAGGGATTCAATGTGCCAATAGAGGATTTGCCCCTTCCTTGTAGGGAAATTTGATTGTCCATGGCGCCCCTATATGGATGACTAAAAGTGTATGGCCATACCCAGGTGAGAACCTGATTTAGTCATGCCATAATATTGAGATTAATAAGGGTGACACAGTTGCCTAATTTGGACATCAGTTGGCAAAAAGACAAAGTTGTACTTGTGCTTTATCGCAGTTTTAGGGGATGTCGATGATGACACAATTCTGATGATTTAGGTAGCAATGATGTACTGCTAGGTGCCACTCATTGCTTTTGAAGATTTAATCATCACTGCCAATGTCTGAAGAACCGACAGGGTCGCATACCTAGACACTCGAGTTCTCATACTGATCGTTTAGCCTCTGATCGAATCATTGTGTGATTCGGATCATTTTGGGGAACTGATGCATTGAGACTTTTATAGAGGAGATGATATTTTATTTTAGTTTATGTTTGACCACTAATTGACTCTAGTGGACCACGTTTGACCTCTGTTGACCTATGTTGTCAAAATGAGTCAAACAAGGGTCTTGGTGCAAGTTTAGGCTTGACACTATAGTCACATGAATAAAATAAAATTATTGATTGGTAGGGGAATTTTTCTCTTGGCTAATTAATAGGCTTAGGCGCAATTTACAATTAATAGCGTCTGCGGGGATTCAAACCCGTGACGTTGATCTAGTTAATTGTGAGTAGAAGCCTATATGCATTATCCCACATGGGAAAAATCTCTAAGGCTGATCTGGCTCTGCTATTATAAATAGAGAGGCCCACCTGGGAGATTGTTGCACCAGACTCTTCTATTGTCTCTTGTTGTCGCCTCCCTTCTGCTGCTTAGCATGAGGGTCTTGGAGGTGACGACAATAAAAGTTTTTCTGTATCAAAGGTTGGGACAAGTGGTAGTGCTATCCACTCCTTGTTGCCAACGGTCCCTGCTCTCCTTGGCATTGGCGCAAGTCGAGGTCAAGAGGCGTGGATCTCATCTCCCGAGGTTAGCACCACGCGTGGAGGTTGGAGAGATCTCGAGGAGTCCATGTGTGCGCGATTGTAGAGGATGGGCCCTTTGTGCGTCTTCATCATTGGCCACTCCTAGAATTGTTTGATAAGGTACTGCTCTTCACATCCTTCGGTTTTCTCTCGTAAGTGATCCTGGTGTTTTTGGAATTCTATTTTGAACCTCTGCTTCTGCTGTGTTTAAAGTTTTTCTAAGGTATGGGGATTCCCAACACTTCTGTTGTACCAAAGCCTTGGTTAATGGGTCTGCCAGATTGTTCTCTGTATCAATTCTACTAATCTTGACATCACCTCAGTCAATGATCTCTCTGATCAAGTGAAATCTCCTGAGTATGTGTTTGGACATTTGATGAGACCTTGGTTCCTTGGCTTGTGCAATTGCCCCATTGTTGTCACAATAGAGCTCAATGGGATCCACTACACTCGGAACCACCTGAAGTTTAGATATGAACTTCCTTATCCAAACAGCTTCTTTGGTTGCCTCAGAAGCGGCGACATACTCAGCCACGGTTGTAGAATTAGCTATGGTGGATTGCTTGAAGCTTTTCCAGCAAACAGCGCCTCCATTCATCTTGAACACTACCCGGCCTGTGATCTGAAGTCATCAGGGTTAGACTAGAACGACACATCTGTGTAGCCCTGAACACTAAGCTCTTCCTATCTCCCATAGACCAAGAACAAATCCTTAGTTCTTCTCAGATACTTAAGGATGTTCTTTACAGCCACCCAGTGCTGTAGACCTGGATTGGATTTGTATTGGCTGGTTATGCTCACAGCATAAGCCACATCTGGTCTAGTACATAACATTACATACTTGATCGATCCTACTACCGAAGCATAGGACACTCGACTCATGTCATCCCTCTCAGCCTGTGTGGTGGGACACTGGCTTTTTGAGAGAGTAAGGCCATGTCTCACTGGGAGGTATCCTTTCTTGTACTGCTCCAAGTTGAACCTCTCCAAGACCTTATCATTGTAGGTACTTTGACTAAGGGCTAGGAGCCTCCTAGATCTATCCCGGTAGATCCTCACGCCTAGAATATAGGCGACCTCCCCTAAGTCCTTCATCTCGAAACACTTCTCCAACTATAGTCAAATTCGGGTCAACCTGCCAAAAATAAAGTTTGGCTCCAATAACATTCTTCCATCTCATCAGCCCCATTGGCGCTAAAGAAATCTTCCAAATAGATCCGAGTTATCCAATAACTCGATCATAAGGCTTCCCGATCAATACGAGAACTCGAGTATCAAGGTGTGCGACCTTGTAGGTTCCTCTGACATTGGCAGTGTTGAGCTATCATCACCACAAGTAGTGAGTGGCACCTAGCAGTGCATCGCTGCTACCCAAGTCATCGGAATGGATATCGACATCGACATCCCCATCATCGCAACTAGGTACAGATACATTACAATCTCTTTGCCGAACTGATATCCAATTGGACAAGTGTGTCATCACTTGTTTTCACCCCAATCATATGGTTATGACTAAATCAGGTTCTCACCTGGGTATGGCTATACACTTTCAGTCATAGAACCATAGAGGAGCTCCATAGATATCAAGCTTCCCTCAGGAAGGGGCAAATCCTCTATTTGTCCATTGACCTTCTCATATGGGTCGTGACATGCTCAATGACAACCGTTATTACCTCCCAACTATGGCGAGGTGTTAGGTTGTATCAAAGCATGTCCCTAATCATATAGAAAAGTCAATGACCTCAAGTTAAGGGATCAATGTATCTCCTGTCACTTGTGAGGATAACTCATGGCACTAAGTCATAGCCTCATAATGGGTCGGTCTCGTATATCCACTACTGATATACCCATATATCTGCGTTAGCAGCTTGTGCCTAACCAGCCCATATACCAGTCCCACAAGTACCAGATCTGTAGCGTATCCACTCAGGTACATCGACTGGGGACAACCATTTGAGCACAGATCCAATTTGCCTCTAGGGACATTATTATGTAAGTACATAATCGCAGATGTAGACAAACATTGATAATAACAATGCTAGAATGATGTATAAATATCAGAGTCAAGTAGTACAAAATGGACCAAAACTTGGTCTCAGGGCATACACACCAACACATACCCCATGGTTCGGCCAATGCCATGGGTCCTCTTCCAACGGTGAACCGCTACCATGCAAGGGCCAAGATGGCTAGCTCACAAGCCCTAAGGCTTGGCCATGCCTTCTTGTGCCAACTTGCAAGTAGTTTGATGTGCCACCAAGCCAAGCAAGGATGCTTGTTGCGCCACCATGCAAGGTGCGCAAGCAAGCATGCATGTGCCAAGGTTCCAAGTAGATGCACCACCCTAATCTTCTTCTTAGTTAAAAACAAATAGAAAAGCGGCATGCAGGCCTCACAAGGATACATCACAGGCATGCTAAGGGGCTTGACTCATGACCACAACATCATGCACAAATAAGGCATTTACACATGCAATTCTACATGCTCATGAAAAACTCAAAATCTGAAATTTTAGTTTCTCATAAAACAAGTCTCCTTTCCTCATCTTCGTATCACAAATCTTTTGGTTATTTGCGATTAATTTTTCATGACGATTTTATAGATCCTATCAGCTGGCAATTTTGTCAGATCAAGAGACTCGGCCAGTCCGAAGACACAATGTCCGTCCTACTTGACAAAGCTACGTGCGCCTTTGATCTTAAATCAATCAAGAAAAATAACCAAAAATTCCAAAAGAGATTAACAAGATGATACGAACAAGAAATATTTTTTCCTACTTAGAAAAATCCTACGCCATGTGAACATGCAATTTGCGAAAATTGAAACATGGCATATAAGCATGGAAAAGCATGAAAGTACATCATTCGAGGCTCGCAAGTTGCTCTAATACCACTATTGGGAAACCTTGAGTATATTTTATACTTTTCATAGACATTACAAATACAGCGGAAGAATATCCCCAAAATAGGCCAGTCCCAAAAACCCAGTGAAGATCGTCTTGCGAGGGAGTCGACACGATGAGATAGAAAATACCTTAGGAGCAAGATGAGGCCGATGTTGAGATAGGCACCCAGGTGTGCACCCTCTGCAGTCTCACACACACGGATGCCTCGAGCTCGCTTCTTCCATGCCCGGTGCTAGCATCGGGAAGAAGATCCAAGCCTTAGGTCTCCTTCTTCAATGCTTGCACCACCTTCAAGAGAAGTTGCGCCAAGGTGAAGAAGATGGGAGAAGAATGCCGCCAAGCACAAATCCAATCTTGCGCTAAGAGGAGAAGAGGGAAGATTGCTTGTAGCAATGGTGAAGGAAGAAGAAGATTGTGCCAACTCCTTGAAGCCCTCACCCATGTGCCTTGCTCACGCCAATTGGTTGTGCATAAGGACTCTCGCATATCACTAGGATATATAGACTAGAGGGGGTGGCAACACAAGGGTTAGGTGCAACACATCATGAAGGGGCGGGTTGGGTTAAGGGGAGGCAATTAGGTTGTGTTTAAATGGGAGGATGGAAAGTAGAAGGGAAGGGAATCAAAGAAGGAAAGGGGAGGAAAGTAAAGTAGCAAGGGTTGCTATAGTATTTACTATAGCTACAGTAAATATTTCGTCCGATTCGGACGGAACGCAGGCGGTGACAAAATCGTACACTGTTCATACAATTTTTGCTATAGTATTTCCTTCCCAGTTTCCTTCCTACTTTCCATCCACTCTATTAAACAACCAAAATTATTTTTCCTTCTTATTTTCCCTCCCCTCCCACTTTCCATCTGCCTCATTAAACATAGCCTTAGAGTTTAGGGTTTTGGAAAGTCTCCAAGACTTTACTATAAATCCCTTGCAATCGCCCAAGACTTACCATAGAAGTCTATCATGCCTTAGATGCCTCAACCCTTGCCATAGAGGCAAGATTTCCATCTAAGCATGAAAGGGCTAGGCGCCAAAACCTCCCATAAGAAGCAACATGCGCCCATTTCACCCCATTATGCCCTTGGCACCAATGGGGTGGGATATCATCCCCATTATACCCTTTTCCCTAATCCTTTTTTCATGACAAGTTGTTATTGGGCTTCATTGGGTAATGAGTAAGCCCAAACTTCATTACATGGGTTGATTAAGCTATTGGATCCAATCCAATGCAACACTAATCCAAATGTGACAAACCATGGTCAATTTTAGGTCAACCTGACAAAAATAAAGTTTGGCTCCAATAACATTCTTCCATCTCATCAGGCCCATTGGCTCTAATGAAATCTCCCAAATAGATCTGAGCTATCCAATAACTCGATCATAAGGCTTCCCGATCAAAATGAGAACTCGAGTATCATGGTGTGTGACCCTGTAGGTACCTCTGACGTTGGCAGTGATGTCCTAAAGTCATCACAAGTAGTGAGTGACACCTAACAGTGCATCGCTGCTACCCAAGTATTCGGAATGGATACCTTCATCACAACTAGGTACAGGTGCATTATAGTCCCTTTACCGTACTAATTTCCAATTGGACAAGTGTGTGACCATTTGTTTTAACCCAATCACATGGTCATGACTAAATTAGGTTCTCACCTGGGTATGCCCATACACTTTCAGTCATAGAATCATAAGGGGACCCAGTGGATATCATGCTTCCCTCAGGAAGGGGCAAATCCTCTGTCTGTCCATTGACCTTCTCATATGGGTAGTGACATGCTTAATGACAACCGTTATTACCTCCCTACTACAGTGAGGTGTTAGGTTGTATCCAAGCATGTCCCTAATCATACAGAATGGTCAATGACCTCAAGTCAAGGGATCAATGCATTAGCTATCACCTGTGAGGATAACTCATGACACCAAGTCATAGCCTCACAGCGGGTCAGTCCAGTATATCCTCTACTGATATACCCATATATCTGTGTTAGCACCTTGTGCCTAATAGCCCATATACCAGTCTCTCAAGTACCATAGCTGTCCCATATCCACTAAGGTATATTAATTGGGGACAACCATTTGAGCACAGATCCAATCTGTCTCCAAGGATATTATCATATAAGTACACAATCGCAAATATAGACAAACAATAATAACGACAATACCAGAATGATATAAGTATCAGAGTCTAGTAGTACAAAGATGGACTAAAACTATGTCCTAGGGCATAAACACCAACAACTAACCTATCATGATGCAACATTTTATTCAAATAGTAAAGTAAACCTACATGTAACTGCATGTTAGATTGGGGGTGGATCTAACCTCTCATGATGTGATGCAATGCAAAAATAGGAAAGTAGGATCCAAGGAAGAAAACCCATAGCTGAGAGGTTTCCTTGGGATCCTAGTGGACCTCCTCGGAGCTGGTCTTGGCCCCCCATCATTTTTCCCTGGGTGGGAAAAATTCTCCTTTAGAGAATTATCTTTATACCTTTGGAGTAACTCTGGGTTGGCTTGGACAAGCTCAGCCTTAGGAAGTCAAGCCTCCTCACCTGTAGTATATCGAACTCGATAAAAAACTTGTACCTCGTCATGTGTGAGGCGAGTTTGGTCTTCCAGAATGGCCGATGGCTAGCACGTGGGCATCATCAGGTTCCGGGGTGGGAAGCTGCTCGTGGTAGAGTGTGAGATCCTCCACATTGATAGTGGTTTGGAACCCTAGAATGGGTGGTAGATCTAGAATGTAAGCATTGTTGTTGTTCTTCCCCGTGATGGTAAAGGGTCCTATTCCCTTCGCATCCATCTTGCGATCGTGTCCTTGGATTCGCTCCTCACAGACTCACACAATTACCTGATCACCTACAGAAAATGCCCTTTCTCGACGTGTCTTGTTAGCATCATCACAATAACGATTAACAGATTCTAGAATAGTATTATACATCTCAAGATGAAGTTGTGAAACATGGAAGGCTAAGTACTTAGCAAGGATGGAAGTAGTAAAACGCATAAGTGTAGGGAAAAGATCTATGAGCTTATTTGGTTGGTACCCTAAGTTGGCCTGAAAGGGGGATAGGCCAGTAGTCTGGTTAACCACACTGTTATAGGAGAATTCAGTAGTGGGCAAAAGTGTGTCCTAATTGCCAGAGTGCTCTCCAACTAGGCTCCTAAGGATACTCCCAAGTGATATGTTGACCACTTCTATCTGACCATCTATTTGGAGATGATAGGTAGTAGAGAATTTTAAGCTTCTACCTAGAAGTTTCCACAGGGTTCTCCAAAAGTGGCTGACAAACCTAGTATCCCTATCAGTCACAATAGTAAGAGGGGTACCATGAAGTCTAACTACTTCGTTAAAAATAGGCGGGCTATGTAGGAAGCATTAGAAGTTTTCCTGCAGGGTAGGAAGTGGGCCATCTTGGTAAACCTATCTACAACACAAAGATAGGGATACTAGGCAAACCTAAGATGAAGTCCATACTTAAGTATTGACACGGGGATCTAAGAATAGGAAGAGGTGTGTATAGCCCAAAGTTATATTTCTAAACCTTAGTGGTTTGACAGGTCTTGTAGTGCCTCACTACCTTGACTACATCCTTGTAGAGGTTCGGCTAGTAGAACCGTTCCTCCACCAAGGTCTGGGTTTTCTCTCGTCCATGGTGTCCAGCTTATGCGTTGTATTTACATCATGTTTTTGCCTATATTTTATATGATATTTTGGGCTTAATAGAATGATTTTATGCAATTTTTAATTTTTTTGCTTCACTTGGCATAAAATCTTCACTTTTCTTGATTTTTATGAAAATATAGGTAAAAAGGCACAAAAATGATGGATTTTGCAAGTTCTGAAGCCATAGCATAAATCCCAAGGAGATTACGAGGTTGCACATTAAATTTGGAATCAAGATGATGAAGAACGTAACTTTTACGGCCTTGGACGTAATTATTTCGGCCGGCCGTAAATTTGGCGTTCGAAGGGCAACAAATGGCTGAGTTAAAAAGTCAACAGAAACTTTCACAGGTGAGGCCGTGAATCCTTCATTGATGTGGGGGGGGGGGGGGGG
>CM050439.1:34492209-34502531 GCA_027562315.1 Costus pulverulentus
ACATAAATGTTGACTAAGTCTAGGTTCAATCATGGTTTAAAATATTCATGCAAAATTTGACCAAGTCAAAATTAAGTCTAATATCATGCGAAAATGCTCCTGCATCATTCATGGTGCGTGAAGCTTTTTGTGTACAAAAAGGCTTATTCACAGAAACATTTACGGTCACGGCTGTAAACACTTTATGGGCCGTAAAAGTTTTCGCCCCTTAGAGTTTTTCACTCAATTCGACTCCAAATCAAACCGAATTTTATCCAAACTCTCCAGATTTGTTCCTTGAAGGGTTCCAGACTGATTAAAGTATAAAAGGATAAATTTTTTGAGGGTTAAGGAGGACTTTCGGACAAACAGAAATGGGCAGCGGCTGTTAGGGCGAGAATTGGTTCTAGAGCAAAATTCCGATGAGATTTCACACAAAAGAGAAGATTGATCACTTCCTCTTCATCTCCAAATTGAGGAGAAGATTTTCTAATCATTTTCTTAGTGAAATTATTGTATTTTCTTGAGGATTTAATGCTTGTTCATCAAATACATATGCTGTTAATTAAGAACATGAGCTAGTAATTCTTATTTCAGGATTTAGGGGGATAACTCGCTGACAATTATGATGTAAAAACTATATTTTTTATTCTTTGCTATGATTATTATATCATGATTTGATTATAATTGTGTTTAATCCGTAGTTTACTCTAGCCAAGTATATTGCATCTTAGATGTTGCGAGAAGAACCGAGAGGTGAATCACAACGTCGGATCTATTTTATTCAAACCTATGAATCCAATCACGGGAGTAGTTTGGATTTGTTTGAAGGTTTTACAAGGTTTTTCATAGAACTTAATGGGTCTAAGTACGTTAATTGTCATGAGAGTAGGGAGTTAGCGTAGTTAGATACCGGGTTACGCTTCGGGAGGAGGTAATCCATACCTTAGGAAAAATCCCTTTCATGATCATAATTTTCCATTCAAAGAGTCATTTTCATAAGATTCTTAATTGTTAGTTTGGCGAAGCCCCGAGTCCCAACCTTTCAAAACCTGATTTCTTCTAAACACCGTTTCCGTTGCTTTTCGTACTTAGAGCCCAAAACAATCCACGAATTGATTAGCCTAGATTTAGATGATTCGTATGGTAAGTACTTGACCGCCTAATCCTCGTTGGGAACGATATCTTATTTTATTACTTCGATAAATCCGTACACTTGCGGACACATCACTAGAAGACCCTCCTTCATGGATTTCCCAAACTAGGAATTCCCGGATGTAAGTCATGGGCACACAAAGTGTCAGACCAAGAAATAAGTACCCATCCCTAAGGGTGTAAAGGGAATGGCTATGGGCATCTAAGCTCAAGTCATGATATATAACAGAAAAATCAGGGCAGTCTAAATATGCAGATTTCATGCGTTTGAAACCAATGAGTTCAACATGCAGTTTATGGATAAGCAGATTAAACCTACCCAATGCATCAGCTAACTTGTTCTGAGTTCCAAATTTATGTTTAAGCACAAAGGTAAACTATTGGAGATATTCTACCCATTTAGCATGTCTAAAATTAAGTAAGATAGGGCTTGGTGATCCCTATGAAGGGTGAACTCACTATGGATAAGGTAGTGTCTAAAGTGTCTAATGGTTTGGACTACAACATAAAACTCTTTATCATAAGTCGAATATTTCTGTTTGGCTTCATTCAGCTTTTCATCGAAGAAGGCAATAAGGTGACCTTCATGATTGAGGGTCCCACCTATGCTTAAGCCAGAGGCATCACAATCGACCTCTGATGACACTGAAATTTATAGTAAATTTCATGCCATTTTATATATCTTTTCGTGTCATATTTATGAACTTTTGCTTGTTTTTAAGCATTATTTGTTAAATATCACAGAATCTACACAATTTCTTGCTTTTCATGAATTTCAGGTAAAAAGTGCTATATTTTGATGGATTTTGAAGGATTCGAGCACAACAATGGATTCCAGACATCAAAATGAAGTCACATGTCAAATTTCAGGAGAATCAGAGCTTCATAGCAAATTACGGCACCCCTGTAATGGATTTTACGGTACCGTAATTCCACCATAGAATTACGGTACAGTCGTAATCCCTGAGAGGTGCCGTAATTTGGGAATATTTTGACCAGAGAATTTTGTGAGATTACAGCACCGCCGTAATAATCTTTATGGTGCCGCAATGATAGATGATTTTCCACCCGAGAGATTTTAGAGATTACGGCACTGCCGTAATGATCTTTACGGGCCGTATTTTGGTCCAGAAATATACAGAAGCAAATATGGCATGGCCGTAAACATTTTTACGGGCCATAATCTTGACAAATACTTCACAGAGCTAAAATTACGGCACTGCCATAATATTCATTACGGTACCGTAATTGCATTCAAAAACGCGATTTTCACGGGTCCGAATATTGCGTGGACCATAACTTTTGATCCAGACCTCCAAATTGAGATCCGAAAGATGCTACGGACTCGTATTTAAGAGAAGAGGACACACGAAGTGAAATCATGAATTTTGATCTAGTATCAAAGGAGCAATCGACAGAGAGGCGGTTAGGGTTTGGCCTCACGCCGAGAGGCATAGAGGGCACCTCTCGCTGCAATTTTTACATAGAAGTTTCGTTTGGAGGTGAGAGGACATACAAAAAGTTTCAAAGAAAAAGGATCTCAAACGAGGGAGAAATCAACAAAGGAGAGTCACCGGCACTGTTCATCCCAGATTAGGGCCGTAATCACTATTACGGCCGTACCGTAATTTGTTCTCTCCCTCTGTTTTGATTTCCTACACCATGGATTATTATACCTCTTCTTCCATGCACGCTTAAACACTTTTTGCGACATGGGGGTGTAATCCCCCTTGATTTTTAATGATTAGATAACTTTTTACCTTCGTAAGAATAGTTTTATTATGATGATTCTACTTATGTGATTGTTTGTCTTTGATTCTCCATAGATTGATGTTATTATTCATGTTTTAGAGTTCTCGCAATAAGGACCGAAAGTTGACTTGCTTGAGAACTTGGAACCCTAGAATTGCATGTTAGGAACTCTCTTAGGTTAGTTCTTAATTATTTGATTTTAGTGATCTTATTGCCATGATGATAATTTAAATCTAGGGTAGAGTCGAGTTGTCAAACATGGAGATCTTGCACGAAAGTGAGGATCGGAACGTTGGAGAACCATAAGTAGAACTTGTGTTGCGTCTCGGATGCACGAAAGTGATCCTTGAGATTCCACTTGAGACAATCAACTTAGAATTCGAATGCACGAAAGTGATCTTTGAATTCTTTGATTGATGATTTACTTATCATTAGCCTGGGATAGATCTTGCGCGAAAGCGAGGATTGGTCCCTGCATGATTGTCTACATGAAAGTGAGATGATCCCTTTATGAAGTAAATTAAGTCTTTATCATGATAAGATTAGCCTGGCAACCTTTTATTTATGTCTAGTCATTAGAATCAAGGAGGATGAAACCCTAGTCCCAGTTATTTCTCTCTGATTATCTTTTTAGCATACTTTTCTGCATAGTTTACTTCTATCATATTCGGCTTGCTTAGCTTGTGAGAAAACATCTATTTGGTACTTAACACATAGGTCTCTGTGGTTCGATATTTTTATTATTTTGAAGTGTCTGTGCACTTGCAGACACAACAAGTTTTTGGCGCCATTGCCGGGGATTAGTCCTAGGTACACGCCAAACAACTTGGGACACATCAATTTTTGGCGCCGTTGCCGGGGACCTTAGTTTTGTTAATATCAAAATAGTTGTTAGTATTGCTAGACTAAGTTTTATTTGTTTTAGATTTAACTTTGTTTTCTGTTTTTGCAGGTTTTGGATTTTCACAAGTTGTGACAGAGCTTGTATTTCTGAAATATGTGAATTTACTTGTGTTTTATATTTTCTGAAAAAAAAATAAAAAAAATAAAATTTTGATTGATTGGTGTTGGATTATCTTTCTGTTCTTGATAGATTTGATAAATATGTCTTTTCATCACAATCCATGGGCATCTCAAGGAAGTAACATATACATGCCACAAGGTAAGCATGAAGATGATTCACAATGCACTCTTGCAGACATACTGAAATTACACTCTATTCCTTCTATTAGATGCAATATCTGTAAATCTAATGATCATTATGCTTATGAATGTCAATTTAGAAATCATGCAAATCCCAATTTACCATGTTATCAAGATGATTATTATTATCCTAGTTGGGAAAATCAATATTCTTTTTATGATGATTGCTCTGATCATGTTTCTGAACCATACTTCGAGGACACTAAGGAATCTAGGTTAAAATCCATGCTTGAAAAGTTCATGTCAAATCAAAACCAAATCATGATAAATCGAAGTAAGGAAATTAAAAATCTTAAGGGAACAATTAGTCAGCTTGCATTTCGGGTAGAATCTTTAACTGCTGATTCTGAAACTTTAGAGACCCAGATTGCACAACAAAATTGTTTATTTGAATTTGATTTGGAAACTGAAAAACTTGATTTAGAAAATTCCCCCTCTGATTATGATTGTTTTGAGATTGAGCCTTATGTGGATATTAGTGCATCTCACTCTGATTTTGATTACTATAAATCTGATTTATCTGATAATTTATTTGTTGAAAAGTTTGAAAATTTTGATTTTGAAAAATGTGCTCTTGATTCTAGTGATAGCTTTGAAATTGATTCTTTTGATGAAAACTTATTTATGGTTAAATATGATGAGATTGATAAAGGTTTAAAATCTATAGACATTGATGAACCCCACTTTGATTTTGGTGATATTGTTGAAATTAATGATAAGTCTTGTGTGGTTAACTCTCATTCTATTAATTCTGTTGTGAACATTGACAAATCTCATTATGATTTTTTTTTATGATTCTGATTTTCACTCTTCTGATGATGAATTATTTATGGAAAGGTATGAGGGGACTGATTTTGAAAAATCTCACTCTGATCTTGATGATGATTTTGGAATTGATAAATTATTTGATGAAGTGCATAAGGAACTTGAATATGATTTGAATTTTAAAAACACTGATGGATCTCATCCTGATGTTTTGCCCATATCCACTGTTCCATCTTCTGATTTTATTGAAAATTTATGTTTTATTGAGGAATGTTTTATTCAGGAATCTTATGTGAAAGAGAAAAATTATTTTGATGATCCAATGCTTATATATTTTGATCAAAGTCCTACTCTTATGTCAATTGAAAATATAAACTTGAAAAAAGGACTTATGATTTTGCTCACTGACAAATATAAGAAGATTATTGAAAATCTTAATTTTGACTTCCGCATATTTAAGAAAGCCATGGTGATTGTAATTTACATGAAATTTTGGATATTTGGATTAGTGGCTAAACTTTTTGGACAGCGGAAAAGGAGAAAATTGTTTGCTCTTTACTTTGGTACTGATTCACCTACTTCACCATGATTTTTTATTTTTGGTCAAGCTATGGACCTAAAATTAGCGCTTCTTGGGAGGCAACTGACGGAGTCAGTGACGCTACTAAGGAGAGTCCATTCCCTCATGAAGACACTTGGGAAGACTCCCCAGGTTTGGGGGAAGAAGATCGGCAAATTTTGGCACAATCAGAGACCTGCGACCCTCGACACGGCCAGGCCATGCTTCCAAGCATGGCCGTGTCACGGTCGATCGCAGACGCGAACACTGAGCACACCCGTGCTCATCAGCACACCCCCCCGGTGCATATCTCGGTCGAGGACGCAGTTGGTAAGCACACGCGTGCTTACAAACACACCCCTGCCATGCAAGTCTCGGTCGAGAATGCAGATGCTAAGCACGCCCATGATCACGAGCACACCCAGGCCGTGCTTAGCCCCAGAAAGTGCAAAGACATAGTTTTTCATCCGTTTCGCCTCTCGCAACGGTCCTCACACCCTCCGGACCGTTTCGTGGGCGCATTGAGTGCTTCTACAGCCACAACATGCCAGCTCCACTCCCTCCACGTGGCCTCGCCGGCACTATCAGAGCCCCTTCGCCCCGTCAACATCACAGGTGGACCGCCCCAAGACCCGATGGTGGATCGCTACAACAACCGAGTCCTCAACTCGGCCCAGGAGTTCGCCTCAAACGTGCAAAACCAGCCCACAATCAGCCGCTTCTGTTGCTTCGTCATGGCATGCTCCGAGATGGTGTAGGGCCACTTGGGCCTGGACAACGGCCCACGACGACAAGTCTTCCACGCGACGCCCCGCGCCCACCAGGGAATCTATCATAGAGTAGTTTGTAGTCTACTTTTAGTTAGTTTCTTACTTTTCAGGTTGTTAGAAGGCATCTTGACATTCTTTTTGTTGGTTAAAGTCATTTGTCTTATGTTACCTACCCCTCACGTGCAACTCTTGTGCGCTCCTTCCCTCTTGATCTATAAAAGAGGGCTGAGGCTTTCTTCCTCCTTAGCTTTGGTTGTAGTAGACGCCTTCCCCCACGCGAAGGCAATGAACCAACCCATGCCAAAAGGAGGTTCAACTCTTGACCTAGGATTCAAGCCCCAAAGACAAGACTTAACCTAGCCGACCTCTAACTTGAGCTTCAAGGTTGGCTCCAAAGTCCTTCTCACCATGGTTTAGCTCACAAACCCTAGAGGTGTCCCTCATGGGTTCGGCCAATGCCATGGGTCTTTCTCCATAGATGATGCGCCATCATGCAAGGAGCTAAGATAGCTAGCTCTCAAACCCTAGAGTACGGCCATGCCATCTTGCGCTTCTATGCATGCCCCATCATGCAAGAGTGCTCCAAGCGCCAATGCTTCAAGTGATGTGCGCCATCCAAATCTTCTTCTTATTTAAAATAAAAGAAAAGCAGCATGCAGGCCTTACAAGAGTACATCACAGGCATGCAAAAGGGGCTTGACTCATGATCACAACATTATGCACAAACAAGGTATCTACACATGCTCATGAAAAACATAAAATGTGAAATTTTACTTTTTCATAAAACCAGTCCCTTTTCCTCATCTTCTTATCACAAATCTTTTGGTTATTTGCGATTCAACTTTCATGATGATTTCAAAGATCCTTTCGGCTGGCAATTTTGTCAGATCAAGAGACCTGGCCAGTGTGAAGACACAATGCCCATCCTACTTGACAAAACCACGTACGCCTTTGATCCTTAAATCATACAAGAAAAATAACCCAAAAATCCAAAAGAGATTGAAAAGATGATAGAAACAAGAAACCCTAATTTTTCCTACTTAGAAAAATCGTTCCCCATGTGATCATACAATTTGTGAAAATTGAGATATGGCATGTGAGCATGGAAAAGCATGAAAATACATCGTTCGAGTCTCGCAAGTAGCTCTGATACCACTATTGGAAAACCCCGGGGATATTTTACAATTTTCAGAGGTAGAGATTACACAAAAACCATTGCGCAGCGGAACTAATATCCCCGAAACAGGCCGGTCCCAAAAACCCAGTGAAGATCTCATGCGAGGGAGTCGACACGATGAGATAGTATATACCATAAGCAAGATGAGGCAGATGTCGAGATAGGTGTTGTGTCTGCAAGTGTATGAATACTCGAAGTAATAAAATAGATATCGAACAACAGAGACCTACGTGTTAAGTACCAAATAATCGTTTTCTCACTAGCTAAGCAAACTGAAGATGATGTAGCAAACGATCAAAAATTGCACGGATAAATATATCAGAGAGAAACTGGGACTAGGGGTTCATCCACCTTGATTCTAATAACTAGAAATAAATAAAGGCTGTCAATCAAGTTTCTTTATAATAAAGATGTAATTTACTTCATAAAAGGATCAACTCGCTCTCGCGTAGTCAATCATACAAAGGACCAATCCTCACTCTCGTGCAAGATCTATCCAATGCTGAAAATAAGTAAATCATTGAACAAAGAACTCAAGGATCACTCTCATGCATCCGAATTCTAAAACAAAAATCTCAAGTGGAAACTCAAGGATCACTCTCGTGCATCCGAATCTCAACACCGGTTCTACTTAAGGTTTTCCAACGTTCCGATCCTCACTCTCGTGCAGGATCTTCACGTCTAATACATTAACTCAATCCAAACAATCAGAAACTCAACATGGCAATAAAATCACTAAAAATCAGAATTCGAAGAACTACCTAATCTCTTACGATAGTTCCAAACTCAACAATTCTTAGGGTTCCAAATTTCACAATCAACCTCTCGGTCTATTTTGCAAAATTCTACAACATGCTGATATTTATAAAAGTAAGGAGAATCAAAGAACAATCAATCACAAAAGTAAAATTATCATAATAAAATTATCATGACAAAAATTAATGTTTTCTAGTCATTAACAAACCAAGGGGATTACACCCCATGTCCCATAAAAAGATCTAAGTTTGCATGGTGAAAGGATTACAATAAACCATAATTTTAGAGGATTAGAAATAAAAAAAAAGGAAGAAAGGTTACAAAATAGGTGCTGTAATGAAATTACAGCACCGTAATTGCCTTTGAACAGCGCTGTCACCGTTGTTTTGTTGATTTCTCCTCCGATCAGACTCCAAAGACTCTGAAACTTCTGGTGTGTGCTCTCCTACACCTGCCAAAGCTTCGATGTAAATTTCACTGCCTGGGGTGGTCTCTACGCCTCTCGGCGTGAGGCTAAACCCTAATCGCCTCTCTGTTGATTGCTCTCCGAATACTGGATAAACATTCATCCTTTCACTTCGTGCGTCTTCTCCTCTTAAATATGAGTCCGCCACTTCTTTCGGATCTCAATTTGGACTTCTAGATCAAAAGATATGGTCTTTTTAATTTTGCGGCAAAAAACTCAAAATTCTGGGTTTCAAAATACGGTACCGTATTCGGATTACGGCAGCGCCATATTTTCCTTCTGTAAGTTCCGGGTAGCAAATACGGTACCGTGACAATGTTGCCCAATTATACGGTAGTGCCATATTTTTGCTAAAACCTTCTGGTCAAAATTGCTACAAAATACGGTACCGTGTAGTTTCATACGGTAGTGTCGTATTCGTGTCAAACTTTTCTAGTCTAAAATGCTGAATAATACGGCACCATGTAGTTCCATACGGTAGTGCTGTATTTCACCCAAGTCTTTTACTGAGATATACGATATTGTGAGAGTTTGTCCAGAAAATACGGTAGTGCCGTATTTTTGCAATTCAGCTCCGAATTTCATAAAAATTGATGGGTAGCTTCGTTTTGACGTCTGGAATCCATTGGTGTGCTCAAATCTTCAAAAATCCATCAAAATATTGCACTTTTAATCTGAAAATGATCAAAAACAAGAAGTGGTGTAGATTTTGTAATATTTGACAATTAAGGCTTAAAAACAAGCAAAAGAGCATAATTATGACACAAAAAGACACA
The DNA here is from genome assembly GCA_027562315.1 of Costus pulverulentus. NCBI lineage: Eukaryota > Viridiplantae > Streptophyta > Magnoliopsida > Zingiberales > Costaceae > Costus > Costus pulverulentus. The sequence goes on from CM050439.1 coordinate 34,501,568, forward strand.
TGATATGACACAAAATATACTATGAATTTTGGTGTCATCAAACACATAAGGCTCAAACTTTGTTTGTCCTCAAGCAAATAAATAAGAACAATGCTAAGTATGGAAAATATGCTCTATTATGAAAATTTAATTTCTAAAATATAATCACTCATGAAATGCTCCACTAACTTTTTGTACAAAATTTCAGATAAATACATCGTCCTATGAAATTAATCTTTAAGATCTACAACTTTGATCAAATAAAACTACGCAACTCGCATAATGAAAAGAATTTTAGTCTGATGAATTTACCTAATTTTCAGTTTAAATTTATCATACCTTTGTTTACAGGAATAAAGTCTCCAAGATCTTTTTCCACACAGAATCTCTCTTTTCATGCTCCTCTCTTTTTCTTTTTTTTTTATTTCTGCATATACCCACATAGATACATACTTTTTATTTTAGACTTCAACTCTTGTCTTAGGTACCACTATCAATTTTACACAGTGCCAAGTAGAGGAGTCTTTTTCTCTCTCTTTTTTTTAATATAGACTTCAACCCATCTCTTCGGTACCACTATTAATTTTACATAGTGCCAAGTAGGGGAGTCTCTCACAATTTTTGTAGATCCTGGATTCCCTCTTCCCAACAAATAGTAAGATAAATCAAACATTAACTAGGCTAATCAATTGACATCAATTCAAAAATTACACTCATATGCTCATTTTATTCAAGTAAGATGCTTCACCCTTAGATTCCATTCATCAAACAACATACCTACCCAAAACCCTATGTTGGTGTATATGCCCTAGGACCTAGCTTTGGTCAACTTATGTACTACTTGACATTGATATTTATATATCGTTCTAGCATTGTTGTTATCATTGTCTGTCTACACCTGCGATTGTGTACTTACATGATAATGTCCCTGGAGACAGATTGGATCTGTGCTCAAATAATTATCCCCAGTCAATATACCTTAGTG
>CM050439.1:34510500-34521449 GCA_027562315.1 Costus pulverulentus
AATCAATTTTACAATCATCAAAATCAGAGTGAGATTCATTAATATTCACATAAGGCTCAATCTCAAAATAGTCATAATCAGAGGGGGATTTTTCTAAATCAATTTCTTTAGTTTCCAAATCAAACTCAATTAAACAATCTTGTTGTGCTATCTGGGTTTCTAACATTTATGTATTAGCACATATATCATCTAGCCTATGTTTATGGGTCTCATGTGCCTCCTCACTTTGTTTCATGAACTTTTCAAACATCAACTCTAAGTTAGATTTTTCAGTGTCCTTAAAGTATGGTTCAGAAACATGATTTGAGCAATCATTAGAAAAAGAAGTTTGATGATTTTCCCATCTTGAATACAATTGATAAGATTTTTTCAGCATGGGCTCAATATGATAAGCTTGGGCCATTTGATCTAGGATAAGCTCTATGTTTCAATTAAGCATTTTGTAGCACTTCATGTGCCTAGGGTTAGACTTAGGGGGTAGCCTAGGAGTTTTTTTTTCCTGTAAGCATTTTTACTTTTCCTAGATGATGTAGTAGGTTGCAAATAGCCTAGGTTGTGGTCCATGGAAGAAATCAAGCAAGAACAACACAATGAAATCTGAAAACAGGTGAACCTGACGCACCAGCAGTGCGATTTACTTATTTGAAATGAAAGACGATTACAACCGGAACGGTGAGGTAGCGAGACCGAGCCAAGGTTCACACACCTTGCTTGTTAGTCTAGCGTCGCAACTAACTCTTGAGTCAAGGCACCAGCCTCACTCGAAACACACTGGGAGCTAACCTATAACACAAGAAGAGCTAAAGAACAAACTACACTCCAGCTCCCTTTTATAGAGTAAGGAGGGAATATCACACCACAAGCATGACTAGGGAATATCACACCCTAAGCATGACCAAGGATGTCACACCACAAACATGACTACCTACTCTAACAAACTAAAAGTAGTCAGGATGCTACTTATGCAAGCGTGTTGATGTAAGCACTAACTAACTGCTACCAACTAAAGTAGATTAGGGAATCTGGAGCTGGGTGCATGGGCTGGGCCTCCTGGGCTCCAACTAGGCTGTATGATGAAATCTAATGCTGGGCACTTAGGCTGGGCCTCCTGGGCTGCATCTGGGTCGTCAAACCATCTAGGAGCATGCGACGATGAAACAACAGAATTTGCTGATGGTGGGCTGTGTTGGTCTACTGTTTGTGGTAGCGATCATTGATCGGGTCTTTAGGTGGCCGGGGTGCTAAGCACGTGGGCCTCAATACCTCCATGTGGGCTAATAATGGACTGATGATGCCTGTGTATTGCTCTAGTGGTTGACTTGAATGTTGAGAATGCCTTATCGTGATTGCGTCGAGCCCCTTTGAACTTTTTTGGGGAGGTGGAACCTTATTTAGAGGGAAGTCCACATAATGGCCATGTTTCTCGGGTTCTGGAGCTGCCGTGGAGGGTCCTGCTGCATCATGGTGCCTCATACCTTAGGGAAAAATCCTAGTAGTTTCATCCTACAATAGAGAGGTTGGTGGTGTGTGCTGACCGAAGTGAAAAGCGTGCCTCTGATGAGATTTGATACCAAAATTCGTTCTCAACATATTCGCATGGGGGGCTCCATCCACCTCCCTCATATAGATGCAGTGTGCAGCTAAGCTTTGGTAGAGTAAGGCTCTGCTCTATATTGGCGAGGCAAAAAGTAATGTGACCCATGTTGTGGTGGTCATGTGTGTTCACTGCAACTTTCAGGGAGCTAAGGAACTCCAGAACGTGAGGGACGAATGTCCATGCGGAGATCTGGAAAAACTAGGCTGCGGAGATATGCCTGAACATCCACATCACATCCTCGTAGATGCCCAAAATCTCTAGAGTCTGTAGGTTAGCATATCCCATGCTAGTAATCCACCTTGTGAGAAGGAGGTTGCAGCGGGCCTCTTGGAGGCAATCCCAAAAGATAATGCCGTATGGGATGCGTGGAGGAGTTGCAAAGGTGGCAGGTACCTTCACCTCACCTATAGGTCTCTTCTTGGTTGGAGCCATGGGCTGGATGTAGGAGTGAAGACTGGATGGTAGACGCTGGAAGTAGAGGCAGCGCCCGGGCTAGAAAGCAGTCACGCATCAGCGGTAGAAATAGGGCATAGAAGGTCCGGTGAGGTAGATCTGGCGGAGACTGAGGTTCAGAGGCAGTTCGGAAGTAGTTAGGAATGCCGGCGAAGCAATGGAAAGGTATGGAGATTCCTGATCTTCCTTCATCACCATTAGTTATACCAGAGCCATCTAAGGCTCCAGAGGCAGCACCTCCAGCATCTGAGATATCACACATTCCTGAGGTGTCTATCCTAGCTTAAGTACCACCAGCCCACTCTCTAGAGATAAATTTACCATCACCTCAGTTATCTCCGGAGCAATCACCAACTGCATCACTAGAGCCATCATCATCGGAGTCATCTCCTCCAGTGCCAGAGCCTGTTATTGTTGAGTGGAGACGAGCACGATCTCCGCCCCCTGTCCTTGCCCCCTATCCATGACAGATCAGATATAGGAGTAGGGACCTAGAGAGGAGATATAGAGCTATGACAACTTGAGGGGTCCTTAGCACCCGATATTGGGATGACCAGATAAGGGTGATGGTGATGGATGGCGATCCTTAGCAGAGAAGGTAGACTTTCTGTGCAGTAAGTTTAATTCTATGCAAACTGCTTCTGTTTTTGCTATCACTTGTGAAATTTGTGGCAATGATGGTCAGCCCTTGGTATTGACCCTTTGGTTTGAACGAGGCTAAGGGAAATCCAAGATTGGATGTGGGTGCCTGCATTGCTATCAAGATGATTATGAGGATTGAGAGCTTGTATCATCTTATGTTTAGACACACAGATGTTACCATGAGGCTGCTGAACATGAACTGCACTACGGTTTGCGTTCAACAAAACTAGATCATGGATCCCACATGAGGTGGGGGAGGTCCTATAATGGCAGCCTCACCTCCTTCGTCACTGCCAAGGATTTCTGTGCCTACTCCTATAGTCGAGCCATCCACCACTGCCGGACCATCAATATCTGCTAGACCATCTACATCAGCACCTCCAGATCCTTATAGGGAACATATACGAGCTGAGCAACAGAGGATGCACGATGACATATCGCGCTTGGAGCAGGGACAGACTAAGACACTTGAGCCTCTGTGCGTGATCGAGGAGCTATTATAGCGACATCTCCCTGGATCATTGACACAACCTACTAGAGATGATGACGAGGAGGAGGACTGAGGGCATAGAGACAAATTGAGGATTTTTGTGAATATGTCTACTATTTAATTTATTCTAATACATTGAGTATTATTGTTCGATTCATTCGAGAGATATCAAATATTCATTCTTCCTTTTGAGCAGGATTTGATAGAGTTGGTGTTGATGTAGTGCACACATGTCCTTTTATGTTTTGTTTGTGTGTGTGTGTTGTATTCTAATATTCTATGATGCATTTCTGGATTTGTATTTCATATTTGATACTTGAGTTGGTATTGTACATATACATGATGGTATTAGAGCTTTAGGTGCGGTACATAATTAGATTGCCATGGTATTGTACATATTAGATGCTATTCTAGTATCAGTGATGGTCTGTGATGATCTGTGATGCTCTAATGATAGTTTTGATGGATTTTTAGTTGAATTTGGTATTGGATGTGATATTGAGATGAATAGTGTTTTTGAAATAGTAAATACGGTTTAGTTAATGAAACATGATTGTATTTGATGTTTGAGACTTGTCTACCATGTAAAATGTGAATATCTATGACGTAATTTAGTTTCTGGGTTTTTATGAGTCATGTTTGCATATTTTGATACAACTACACAGGGTTTCGCACATATTTTAAGAGGAACTCTTACAAAAAATATCCTGAAATCTGTCATACTTGACTTTAATGTTTATGCATACGCAACAATTTAAGTCTAGGGTGTCCCCATATTTTTTGCTTTTCTTTGAGCTTTATAGATATGTATTCTAAATGTTTATGATTGTTAAGAATAATCAACTTTGTTTTCTCTTTAACTCTGAACTTAGGAAATATTTTGAGTATTTGATTTGATGACTTAGGGAATTTCTGAAATTTGATGTGGACTTAAATTATTGAGTAAATTCAATTCTGGTATTGATAAAATACATATATGAATTGTTATACGTTCATGCAACGTGTGCATAGTATTTTTATACTTGAAGTTTAATTTATCTAACTTTGCTTGATGGAAAATTTTTATTAATAGGAAATTGGTTATTTTTATTTTAATTGATATTTGCTCCAACTCCTCTAGTTGAGTAGTCTAAGGCCATGAGTTAGATTATACCATGAGTGGTATACTTTAAGTCTGTTGCAATCAAGTAACATAGGGAAATCTTAAAAATAAATATTTATCCCTCTTGCAGAAAGATCGATAACGATTTAAATACCATGCCACTAGCCAGCTTTTTCCTTGAATAAAAAAAGTAGGGTAGAGAGAAAGCTGTAGGTTAAGTGGACAACTCCGCTGGCCTTATGATTGAGACTATGAGTTAAATTATATTATTTTATGGTATATTTTAAATAATGTTATGATGCTAACAAGAAAAGAGATAACCGTTTAAAAACCAAATTGCTCTAAAAATCTCTTATCTTTAACATCACCAAGATTCTTGAAATAAAAATTTTATCTATTGAGTCATGTGGATTTATTAAGTTGAGAGTATTTGATACTTAGTGCGTGAAGAATGATTGTTATGACAGGAACTATGAATTTTATCTTTCTTGGATTGAAAACTCTTGAGGATTTACCTCTATCATTATTTTTCCTTATATTACATGAGTTCTGAAATATCGATTGCTTAAATTGTGGACTAGGGTCGTTATTAAGAAGAGAACAAATAAGATTATTCCCTATCTTACATTTTCCATACATATCAGATATTGCTTGAGGACAAGCAAAACTTTAAGTCTAGGGTATTTTGTTGTGTTGCATTTACATCATGTTTTTGCCTGTATTTTATATGATATTTTCGGCTTATTTTGTGATTTTATAGTAATTTTTAGTGTTTTTACTTTACTTAGTATAAAATCTTTACTTTTCTTGGTTTTTATGAAAATGCAAGCAAAATGACATAAAAATGATGGATTTCATGAGTTTTGAAGCCATAGCACGATTCCCGTGGAAAATATGGGGTCACACGTCAAATTTGGGGTGAAAATAGTGTCAAACATGAAACTCATGGACGAAGCCATGAGTTTCTCGGCTGGCCGTGATTTTCGAGTTCGAGGGGTAAAAACGTAGCTAAGTAAAAAAGTTCACAGAAACTTTCACGGGTGAGGCCATGAATCTTTCATGGGCCGTGAATATTCCTATGCACAAATGACTTTACTCACAGAAACTTTCACGGCAGCAGCCGTGAATAGTTTACGGGTGTGAGTTTTTCTGCCCCTTCGTGTTTTTTACTCGATTCAACCCCAAATCGAGTCAAATTTGAACCAAACTCTCCAGAATTCTTCCTTGAGGGGTTCCGAACTGATTAAGCTATAAAAGGAGGAATTTTTGGGGGTGCAAGAGAGACTTTTATGAGCGAACATGATCAGAGGTGGCAACTAGTGTGAAACTCGGTTCCAAGGTGAAATTCTGGCGAGAATTCACGCGAAGGCGAGATTTGAGCACTTCATCTTCATCTCCAGACCAAGGGAAAGATTTTCTAATTATTCTCTTAGTGATTTCTCATACTTTTGATAGAATTCAATACAAGTTTCATCAGTGAACATGTTATTTTCTTCGAACATGAGCGAGTTAACTTGTTTTCAGGATTAGGGATGTAGCCCACTGACATTTATGAATTAAATTTTGTATTTTTACTCTTTGTCATGATTATTATAGCATTGATTTAATTAGAATTGTTATGTGATTTACTCTGGCCAAGTATGTTTGCATCTTAGACATAGCGAGAAGGACCGGGAGATGAATCACAATGTCGAATTTATTCTATTCAAACCTATGAATCCAATCACGGGCGTAGTTTGGATTCGTTTGAAGGTTTACATGGTTTTTCATAGAACTTAACGAGTCTAGTTGTGTTAATTGTCACCAGAGTAGGGAGTTAGCAGAGCTACGTACCGGATTACGCTTCGGGAGGAGGTAATCTATACCTTAGGAAAAATTCCCTTTCATAGCTATAATTATTTTGTTTAAGGATTGATTTTTTTTATCAAATTTATAATTGTTAGTGTGGTGAAACCCCGAGTCCCGATCTTCTAAAACCTGATTTCAACCCCAAAACGCTACCTCTGTTACTTTTCGTACTTAGAGTTCATGCAAAATCACAATTTGATTCACCTAGATATAAACGAGTTGTGTAATCGGTACTTGACTGCCAGATCCTCGTTGGGAATGATATCTTATTTTATTACTACGATAAATATATGCATTTGTAGACGTTTCACTCATATTCTTAGGTACCACTGCCAATTTTTTGCAATGCCAAGTAGAAGAGTATCTCTTAGATTTTCAACTCAAATCTTAGGTACCACTGCCAATTTTTCATAGTGCCAAGTAGAGGAATCTAAGATTTTATTTTTTTAACAATAACAGAACATGAACATGAAAAGTAATGGTAGAGCTCTTCATCTCATATGTAGTTTTCCCCCAACAAGAGATAAGGATTCAAGGAATGAATATGTAGACGTGTACCTTAATATGAAATCATATATATACTACTAGCATGCCATCATTGAACATTCACCGAAATGTGTGACCCAATAATGAACAGTCTTAAATATTCTAATCAAAAGATTCAAAAATCATAGAAGAAATGGACATGATCATAGAGTATTTTCTAATTGGATGGTGCATTCAACAAATCATAATCATTCCATACCAAGCATGAATTCAATCTCAAAGATTAAACCTAGCTATCATAGGATCCGAATTTGAATAACAGCATGTTCAAAATTTGGATCAAAATAATTCCACTAAAGCATATTGAACACATGACTATAGCTTGAACCGAATCATCACAGTGCAATTATCTAAAACATGATAACATCCATACCATCATTCAATCTATAACCTTGACAAAATCAACTCAGTCATATAATAACATAGTAAGATAGGGAATGTCACATGGTACTAGCACAAAGAAACATATCCAAGTATCATACATCATAGTCGGGGCTTGAAGATGGGACCAGGCCCTCAAATAGTGGTATATAAGAACAATGCCAAATGAATATTCACATAGTCAAAGCAAAGTAGCAGATAAACTAACCATCATCATAAAAGAGAAATAGCAAGTTAAAGAGAAAACATAAAAGCCAGAGATAAGAACCGAAAGGCAAACAGCTCAACCACTCTAAATGTCGCATAGTCCTCTATGCGAAAATCGAGTACATGAGAGGAGTAGGTGTGAGACTAGTAGTGGAGAGGCTCACTTCTTTTGGCGCGATATAGAGCCTTGAGCTTTAGAGCTCTTGCCCTTGCCGCGATATGAGTAATCGGGTTGTTCCTTCTCCGAATAGGTGATCACCCGCTCCATGTTATTGGCAAAAAGAAAAGCCAACCTCTCATCCAATGAAGATAACTTCTCCCATACAGCATTTACCATCTTCACCTAGAGCTATATTCCGGTCTCCATGGCTCACTGTCTATCCCCCAGGGAGGACTACTCTTAGTGCAAGTACTACAAAGCAAGGTCCATCTAGTCCTGGACCTCTCCCTGGTGAAATAACTCCCCTCCTTGGTGAAGTTGCTCCTCGTGCATCTCTTGAAGGAGGGCCATCATGGACCCTGTAGAAGAAGCGCTACCAAAGTGAAACGCATCAGGGGTAGGGGGAGCACGATCAACTGGGTTGGGCTCTTGGTCCGCTATGGGCTAAATGCGTCAGTTCTTCTTTGTGCGCACTATGGTGCACTCGGTGTTGGGCAGTGGCAAAGAGAACTGACTACCTTTAAAAGTGAGGCAATACACGTCACCCCGGCAGATGAGAAGATTCATAGCAATTCATGACTCGATATCGAGTTGATTGTTGCCGCGAGCCTCCGGTGTACCCTGTGGGATGACTCCCAAAGAGACTGCCAACAGGGTGAGCAAACCACCCATAACTATAGCCTCCTTCTTTGAATGTGCAACCCGACTAAACTGCTTCACCAGGTAGTATCCAGAATCAACCTGAAAGAATGTAACATGCCCCATAAGAAAAACAACTCGGATTGACGGATCATACCATCACCCTCGCCACGTCCAAAAATGGTGTGTGCTAGGACCCAATGAATATAGCATAAAGTAGAGTTGTTGATGCTGGAGGCCCAGGCAACTCTAGCGAAAAAGTTGTACTGAGTGGTGATGTCTCCCCAAAAAATGTTCTAGGAATATTCTTGGGGCACCTTGTGTGTACAAGCATCCAGGAACCCATAAACGCTGCGCAACTGGGCCAGAGTCATAGAATGCTCGGTGTGCCCATCCTGAATGGAAGACATCCAGGATCATCATCAATGATGGTCTCCACCCGGGCATCAATGGAATTGAAAAATTCCAGTTTAAGCCCAATATAAGTAGTGTAGGCCATCTGGAAAAATTGGTTCCAACCAATGTTAGAGTAGAGCCACTCCACGTCATCTGAAGTCCTAGCATGTTCAGTGTACCACGGTCCAAGTACCATGTGTTGGTAACCTTCCACTGCACTAATAAGTGGTAGCGTGCTTCCTGCTCGGCTTTACGAAACTGAATCCTGAACTCGATTGGCATTGAGGCTGGATGCTTGATGACACCAAAATTTAAAGTAAATTTCATGTCATTTGATAGATATTTTTGTGTCATATTTATATTCTTTGCTTATTTTTATGCTTTTTTTATATCAAATACTGTGGAATTTACACTATTTTTGGTTTTTGATGATTTTCAGGTAAAAATGCACGATTTTCAAGCGTTTTCAAGCAATTCCAGATGCATGAATGAATTCCCACCATCAAGAGGAGATTACAAGTCAAATTTCATGAAGATTGGAGCTTCAGACCAAATTACGGCAGGGTCGTAATCTATATTACGGTACCATATTTTCACAGCTACTGTAATATTAAAGCACTGCTGTAATTTGGGGAGTTTTCATCCAGAAAGTTTTTCAGAAATTATGGCACTACCATAAGGAATTTCACAGGCCATAATTTCAATCTATTTTTATCCGAGAGATTTCCAGATTTTACGGCAGGGCCACAATCATTTCCACGGTGCCATATTTTGGAGCGTTTTCCGACCCGAGAGATTTGGAGAAAATACGGTACTACCGTAAGTAATTTTACAGTACCGTAATTCTGATGGAATCCTATGCAGAAGAACTTGAAGAAAATATGGCAGTGCCGTAATGGAAATTACGGCCATAATTCTTTTCTAAACACGTGATTTTCACAGACTTTTTGAAGCCCGATTTTTGCACGATCGATTGCGAACGATCCAAGCCATAATTTGAAGAACCATAAAAAGCAAAAGAGGAGCTTTTCACGAGGAGAAGACGGAGACACCAAAAGCCCTAATTTTCATCCACTAACGAGGGAGAAATTGAGTTTCACGCCACCACCTTAGGTTTCATCGCCGGGAAGCGTACAACTCATCTTCAGCCATGAAATTTGAGGGGAAGCTTCAACTAGAGGAGGAGAACATACCCCAGAAGTTTCAAAGTGAAAGGAGATCAATCGGAGGAAAAATCAACAACAAAGCCGATGTAGACACTGTTCACGCATGGTAATTACGGCTGTTTATCTAAATTTGTTAGAGCTCTTACAAATTGACTTTGTAAAGATGTTAAATTTTCTTTTGATGAGGACTGTTTATCTGCTTTTCAGGAATTAAAGAAAGCTTTGGTTTTAGCACCTATCATTCAGCCTCCAGATTGGGATTTGCCTTTTGAGATCATGTGTGATGCCAGTGACTATGCAATAGGAGTAATTTTGGACAGAGAAATGAGAAAAAGCCTTATGTTATTCATTATGCTAGCAAGACTTTGGATGAGGCACAAAGGAATTACACCACCACTGAGAAGGAACTTCTAGCCATAGTGTTTGCCTTTGATAAGTTTAGATCATACTTGATTAACTCCAAAGTGGTGGTGTACACTGATCATGTAGCTGTGAGATACTTAATGTAGAAAAAGGATAGTAAACCATGCTTGCTCAGATGGATTTTACCCTTGCAGGAGTTTGATTTGGAAATTAAAGACAAAAAGGGATTAGAAAACTTTGTTGCAGATCATCTTTCAAGGATAATGGTGAATACTGAAAAGAATGATGTAATCAATGATTCCTTCCCTAAGGAACAACTCTTGACCATTGAACAAATCAGAGCCCCTTGGTATGCTGACATAGTGAATTACCTTGTAGCTAATGTTTTTCCTCCTGATTTAAATTACGAGAAAAGGAAGAGATTCTTAGCTGAGGTAAAGCACTATTTTTAGGATGAGCCTTATGTGTTTAGTGAAAGAAAACCTAGGTCACATGCATATTCAAAAATTGTGCAGCGGCGGAAATACTAGGTTTTAAAGTCGCATGACTTAAACATATGATCAACCTTAAAAGAATAGGTTAGAGCATTACCATTGCCATGGTTTGAGTGGTGGCTTGGAAGAAGAAAGGGGCAAGCGCCTCTTCTCCAAAGAAGTCACACACAAGATGAGAAAGACTTCTTCCTTGTGTTCCTTGTGCTAGCAAAGACACCAAGGAGTCTTGATCATCTTTAGGAAGGGATGATGTGTATCTTCTTTGGCTGGTTCAAGCTTCTCACTTTGCGTGAAGATAGTCCACTCAAGAGAGATCGCAAAAAGAGAAGGAAGAGAGATAGGAGGAGGCGATAACGTTAGAGAGCCACAAAGGGAAGATTCGGCCACCAAATATGGTAAGAACCGAAAATGTAACTCCCTTAATAACTCTCATTAAACGATTACTAACTCCTCTTAATCGCCAAC
>CM050439.1:34559020-34573589 GCA_027562315.1 Costus pulverulentus
TTGATTCTTTCTCTTCCAAGCCGCCTCCTTTCTCATGGCTATGGTATGATCTTATTTGGTTAAGTTGATCATATGCTCTTACTTGCGATCCTATGAAACCCTTGCATCTGCTGCAAAAGTTTTATATGCGCCCCCTTTAGGGTTTCAACCCCTTTCGCTCCCCCTTGAAGGGGACTTTTCAAGGACCTAATATGATGGGTACAAGGCAACTACAGTTTACTAAGGTTTGGGTATCATCATTCCAACTAATGGCGTAGGGGTATGGGATAGGCTTGGTAGCTAGGTTGAACCTTTCAACAACTTGAGGAATCACGAAGTTGAATCTAATAGACTCATCTATGGTTACCTTGCATAACTTACCACCAATTCTTGTGTAGGTATGGAAAAAGTCAGACCTATGGGTGATATTATAGGATGGGAGTCTATCTAAATATCGGTTGTGGCATTTGTCTAGATTTTGGGTCATGTGTTTCATGTTATTGTCCATGGTTTTGAGTTTATTGTCAAGGGTCTTGAGTTGGTCATAAATCATGAGCATTTGTTCTTGATTGAGACTAGAGGCCATGTTTGAAAAGTTTTGATAATTGAAAAATATAGGATCCTAAAGGTTTAAAAATATAGTAGTTTTGTTGAAAACCTTTTCGATAAAACACACAAGAAAATAATGGGTAGGCTCTTAAGATCGTCTTAAAATTAGAAAATAGATTTTGATCTAAAATCTAATATAGTGCTAGCTCTGATACCAAAGCTGATGTAGGGGTAGATCACAAACATGCAAACAACGAGTTTCGAAAATAGTTTTGATAATATCATAAACTAAAGAAAACCCAATTAAGCTAACAAGATTGGAAAATAGTATTTTTTTTTTGTATTTTTAGATAAGAAAACCAAAGATTAACTACTTGCAATAAAATAAATGACAATAACTTAAAGAAAACTCACCTTGGACTCCTTGAGAATAGAAGGGGTCACCTTCCCATTCTTCACTGGTCCAATGGTTGATGTCACGAAGTAGGGCCCTATGAGGTTACACACATGCAATCAGCCAATGCCCACACATGCATGGGTGAGTTTAGAATTAAGTGCTCAACACATTTAAAGGTCAAGAGGGAAGCTATTTTTCAAAGTTCTCTTGGTACAATATAAGGGACTATCTACTCAGAGGAGAAGGGAAGAGAGTTTGCCAAGTGTCCTTCTTCATTCCTTGTGGTCGAATCCTACAAATAAGATGAAGGGTGTAGTAATATTCTCTTAGGAATTGAAGAAAAAATCACAAGAAAATTAGAGGACTTATCAAGTAGATGCATCATGAAGAAGCAATCCGAGAGTTGCATCCTTTGCTCTTTGCACCATCATGAAATCTTGACATCCTTGTATTCACGGCTTGAACTAGATCTTAGAGAAGAGTTTCGGCTTTACTTGATGGAAAGGGAGACGTGGAGATGAGAGGGAGAAGGGCTCGGTCCTAGAGAAGAGAAGAGAAAGATGGGCGACACAAGCACCCTAGGCGACACATGCACCCATTGCTTTGCTAGCAACTAATCGACAATATATTCAACAATGCTGAATGATGCAATGAGGGATACATTATATAGGCAGCTAAGGATGAGGGCAAGGTAGTCATTTTCTCCATAAGTCCCTTACAATTTTGGTGAAAATTCGAAATTGGATGAGAAGGCATTTATTGGGCTGATTTTCTTGCTTTATTTGCTTATTCTTCAAAGGCAAGTCTTTGAATTTTGAATTCTTCTTTGGTCTTTGAATGGTTGGCACATGGGAGGGAGAATATGATATTTGAAAACATTCCTTGCTAGTTTGGGTGCCCATGAGAAGAAGGAAGGTGTTTCTCCTTGATTAGTGGATCTTAGATGAGCATCTTCCTTGATTTGTGGATCTCGATTAATGCCTTGCTTGATTATTGATGAGGTTGCGCATATGACTTGAATGGGCTGGCATTTCTTCAATTGGTAAGGAGTCTTTGAAGTGGAGTTGAGTTTGAAGTCTCCTCTTGAACTAGTTTGAAGTGGACCTTCCAATTTGAGAGCTAGCTTGTTGAAGTGGATTGAGCTAGCTGAATTTTCCCTTGAGTTGAATTTATAAGTATCCATACTACATGCACTAACCTACCATGACATTACAATGCACAACCTACCAACAACATTCATAACAGTAAACTACATGATAGACTTGGGGGTGGAACTAACCTAAAATGTCATGCAATGCAAATATAGAAAGTACAAAAAGGAAAGTGGGGCCTTAGGATACCCATAAACTAGGGTAGCCTTAAGCTCCATCCATACCTTCGTGGATCATGGTTTCTACCCCCATCAAAATCAGGCAAAGTCGGCTGCCTGGTCATAATTATGGCCCATGAAAATGTTTATGGCAGTGCCGTAATTCCTTCTGTGAAGAATCTGAAAAGAAACACGGGCTGTAATATGAACCACGTTAGTGCCATGTAATGCTTCAAAATCCTTTCCGGTAGAATTACGACTGTAACTATAATACGGCAGTGCCGTATTTCCTTCTAGACAGAAATCGATTAGAATTACAACAGGTCTCATAAATTACGGTGGTGCCATAGTTTATTCTGTGGGTTCAGTAAAATCATGATACTGTAATATACATTACGGCCCTGCCGTATATGGTATGAAGCTCCGATTTTCTTGAAATTTAACATGTAACCTTCTTTTGATGATTGGAAATTGTCTATGCACTAGAATTGCTCAAAAACTCTTTAAAATAATGCATTTTTTCCTGAAAATGATCAAAAATGAGAAAAAGGTGTAGATTCCACAATATTTGATAAATAAGGCATAAAAATAAGCATAAGAGCATGAATATGACACAAAAAGACAAATCAAATGACACAAAATATACTATGAATTTTCATGTCATCACACCTATCATGCATTGCATCTTAGTTTATTGCTTGAGGACAAGCAAAGATCTAGGTCTAGGAGTATTTGTTGTCTTGCATTTGGACAGTTATTTCTAGTGCTATTCTATTTCAAAACTAGACCAATTTTAATATTTTTATGCTCTATTTATGCTTATCTTCTTGTTTACTTCAGAATCTTCACTTTTTCTCGTCTTTATACAATTTCAAGTAAAATTACTCATTTTTGGAGTTTTTTGGAGATTTTAAAGTCATGAGGTGATTTCTTATAAGGAGATGATTCTACATAACAAATTTGAGATCGATTAGAACTGATTTGGAAATCATGGTTAGGTGAACACACCAGGGTTCACCCGTGATTTGCATGCAAGTCTGAATCTGTATAGAACACTTCATGGTCAACCCAAGATCTTGGTGTTCGGCCGTGATTCCATCGAAGACAATTTTTGCAGAAACGAACAGAATACTTTATGGCCAGGTGAACACGGAGGTGTTCACTCGTGATTCTTATCTTGTAGAACTTCACAGAATACTTCACAGGCGGGTGAACGCGTTGGGGTTCACCCGTGATCGCGATTATGACTCCGATTTTCATTCGGTTTTCTCTCGATTTTGAGCTAAGGAAAAATATAGAAAAGGCAAGAAAATATATTTTAGGAAGCTAAGATGGAGGTGAATCAAAAGAATATTAAAGTCCTCTTTCTTGTTGCCTAATTAGCAAGCAATTGACGCACAAAGCGGCTAGGGTGAATGGAACAGGCGGTAAAGCTTTCCGAGGTGATTTCGAAAGATTGAGGTGTTAGATCTTCACGATTTTTAGAGATTACATTCGGTTCATCTTCTCCTTTCTCTCCTAAATGTTTGCTTGTAATTTTTGTGAAGTGTTAGACAGATTTGTGTGAGTTTTCATGGATCTTGTAGCATAAAACCCTATTCAGGACTCGGTTGAAGCCCGCTGATGTTTTCTATCGTATGATTTGAACTTGTTCTATTATTTTGAGATTTCATATAAGCATATTTTACTTAATAGTTGCTATTTCATGATATTGCTTTGGCCACGTAGTATTGTGTGTTAGTCGACACAATCCTGACCGAGAGGAGGATCGTGTTGGCGGATTCCGTAAGTAGAACTTGTGAACTTCTAACACAAGAGTAGCTAGGATTCACTCGAGGGTAACTTAATCTTTCATCGAACCTAATGGATTTATCTAAAATGACTTACCACGAGAGTAGGGGTTGTTCTGGATAAATACTAGGTTGTACCGACCGAAAGGGAGCAACCTATACTAGTGGAAAGATTCCTTATGCAATATTATGAACTTTATAACGGATAAGTTTTAATTTAGACAGATTCATCAGCGTGGTGGATACCAAAGTCCCGATGTCTTTACTATAGACATCTTCCATTTAGTTGTGACCAATTACTTGTGCTCACTTACTACTTTTTTTCAACCACGTTTTGAATTGCTTAGCTTCTGAAACTTAGATTTTCTGGTAATTAACCTTGCTTCATGTGGGATCGACAATGTTTTATATTACTGCGACATTACCGTGCACTTGTAGTACGTGTCAATTTTTTGGCGCCATTGTCGGGGAACAATAGTTAATATTAGTATATTTCTGAGAATTAGTAGACTAAGCTTTGTTTATTTCTTTTGCATTATTGCTATTTGTTATAGTTTCTTCTGTTACTTGTCTTAAGCCCTACAACTGTGTTCGACACCTTTTTATGCAAAGAAGCTTAAGGGCAAGTGACTTTTTTGAGATAGATCTTGAGATAGAAAGGACATTCAGAAAAAGAAGAAAATTGAAGTAGCTCCAGGCAAAAGAAGATCAAAATCATATGGAGCACATTCCACTAAATCTAGACAATGGTCAAGCACCTCAAGCGGTGAGGAATAACAACAACCAAACTCTGAGAGATTATGCTGCTCCCTCTATTCAAGGACTACAATCAAGCATTACTAGACAGAATGTAAAAGCCAATAATTTTGAGATTAAACCGGCTTTACTTTCTATGGTTCAACAACATCAATTTGGTGGTTCTCCTCTTGAGGATCCTAATATGCATCTTGCAATCTTTTTAGAGTATTGTGACACATTAAAAATTAATGATGTTTCCACTGATGCCATCAGGTTGAGACTATTCCCTTTCTCTTTAAGGGATAGAGCAAGAGTTTGGCTGTATACAATACCTTTAGCTTCTATAAGTACATGAGGAGAATTGTCACAAGTCTTCCTTTCAAAGTACTTCCCTCCTTCCAAGATGATTCAATTGAGAAATCAAATCACGAGTTTCATATAAAAGGATGGAGAATCTTTATATGAGGCTTGGGATAGATTCAAAGAGTTGCAGAGAATGTGCCCACACCATAGCATAGAGACTTGGGTTTTGGGTCATACATTCTACAATGGACTGAACTACAACATTAGGCTCACAGTAGATACTGTAGCTGGAGGCACCTTAATGAACAAAGGAGTTGAAGATGCCATGAACCTCCTCGAAGATATGGCAATGAATCACCACCAATGGTCTTTAGAACGAGGTACACCTTCTAGGCAGGTAGGTAAACATGAACTTGATACATACAACGGAAGCAAATCCCCAAAATAGGCTAGTCCCAAAAACCCAAAAGATCGATGCTTGCGAGGGGGTCGACACGGTGAGTAGAGATAGTACCTCAAAGCAATTGATGGAGATGTTGATGTAGACGCTCAAGTGTTCGCCCTCTATAGTCTCGCATACAGCCGATGCTTGAGTTCTCTTCTTCCACGCTTGGTGCTAGCCTTGGGAAGAAGATCCACGCCAAGTGAGTATCCTCCAAGATCACTTGCGCCACCACCAAGAGAGGAGGAGTCAAGGAAGAAGAAGGAAGGAATAAACCACCAAGCCAAAGTGCTTACTTGCGCCAAGAAGAGGAAGAAGCAAGGTGCCCATGGCTTGATGGAAGAAGAGCTCCAAAGATCCCCTAGCTTGCGCCCCCCTTTGTTGTCCACGCCTCCAAGGATTAGTGTAGTAACAAAGGGTTCGACTAGGGCTTGTTTTATAGGAACAATGGGTGGTTAGAGTTAATTGGAAGGTATAGGTCATTAGGGCTTTGATTAAGGGAATTATTCAATCAATTATCTTGATCAAATCTCTATTCCCATATGTGCCTAAGCAAGCTTCAGCCATATGCGCCCCATGCTTTCCTAAAGAAGCACAACTTCCATGCATGCGCCAAGACTAGGTCAAAGCATCATGATGGATCGCCTAATGTGGCTTGGGCGCAAATCCTAATCAAATTAGGACTCTAATTATGTTAATAATTAGCCCCTCCTGTGCATATCATATCTCAATTAATGTCTCAAGTGATTAAGTTAAATCTAATCTCAATCAATCACTAGAAAGATATCAATCAAGCCATAAGCGCCAATCCTAGTCCAACTAGGACTCAATATGCGCCTACCTCATTAATCATTCCCCATTATACCCTTTAGCCCATTTAACTCTTCATGACAACATATTAGAAATGCCCATTGGGTACTAGACTTAGCCCAAACTTCATTATGCATGTTAACCAAGCTATTGGATCAAATCCAATGTAACCTAAGGTCAAATGAGGCTAACCATGGTTAATTTTTGGTCAATATGCTAAAAATAAAGTTTAGTTCTAATAAGTCTCTTCCATCTCATCAGGCCCATTGGTGCTGATGAAATCTCTCAAATAGATCCGAGTTATGAAATAACTCGATCCGAAGGCTATCCAATTAATATGAAAACTCGAGCATCAAAGTGTGCGACCCTATAGGTACCTCTGACGTTGGCACTGATTAACTTATGTCATCACAAGCAGTAAGTGACACTGAGCAGTGCATCGCTGCTACCTAAGTTTTCAGAATGGATATCGACATCGACATACCCATCATCGCAACAAGGTACCAATGCATTATAGTCTCTTTACCATACTGATATCCGATTGGACAAGTGTGTCACCACTTACTTTCACCCAATCTTATGGCTATGACTAAATCAGGTCCTCACCTGGGTATGGCCATATACTTCCAGTCATAGAACCATAGGGGGGCCCCATGGATATCATGCTTCCCTAAGGAAGAGGGCAAATCCTATGTCTGTACATTGATCTTCTCATATGGGTCGTGACATACTCAATGACAACCGTTATGACCTCCCAACTATGATGAGGTGTTAGGTTGTATCAAAAAATGTCCCTAACCATATGGAAGAGTCAATGACCTCAAGTCAAAGGATCAATGCATCTCCTATCATTTGTGAGGTTAATTCATGACACTAAGTTAGAGCCTCACAGCGGGTTGGTCCAGTATATCTACCACTGATATACTCATATGTCTGTATTAGCACCTTGTGCCTAACCAGCCCATATACCAGTCTCACATGTACCAGAGATATCCCATATCCACTCAGGTACTTGACTAGGGACAGAGTTTAAGCATAGACATAATCTGTCTCCAAGGATATTATTATGTAAGTACATATTCGCAGATGTAAACATAGCATAATAATGACAATGCCAAAATTATATATAAGATATCAATGTCATATAGTACATAAGATAGACTAACATCTGGTCATAAAGGCATATACACTAATAGTTGAGATTTTTAAACCCGTCGGGTTCGTGTCAGGGTCAAGGATGAGTTTTGAAAAATTAGGGTTGGGCCGAGGATGAAAAAACCCGTCCCCGTCTCGCCTTATTGCCATCCCTAGTACCCGACCCTGGTTTGGATTGGATTTAGGTTTAGAGTTTTTATAATCAAGTCAAATTTACGTTTACAATAAAAATACAGGCGTTCGATTCGTTGCAATCTCTACTTATATGTAACACTTTTGAATTTTAGAAAGTAATTTACTTAGCAATGTGGAATGTTTGGAAAATATTTTTTAATGAAAGCTCGATGAAGAGCATAGAGATATTCGCTACATAAAGGGACACTTGTTGTATGATTAGCAAGCACACCATCATCATTTGATATTATAGCATGAGTATAAAATATCTTTTATAACCTAAAGGTTTCATTAAGGCATGGTAGTTTCTTATAATTTACTTGGAATGCAACACCTTAAAAATTCCTTTACCCACATAAGGAATTATACCTTGTGTCTAGTTCATATTATAGCTCATTCTTTACAACAAGAATAAAAGGACTCGTGCATACAACATATATACACTTGTTATAGTTAATTTTATTAATTACATCGTGTGTATCTTTAAATCATGACATTATGGCATGTTAGAAAAATAATATCATAAAAATCAAAAACATGATTTTGTGAAAGGAATTGAGTGTTTTAATAAATATGAAAAGAACTTGAAGGCAATGGTGCCCATCTTAAGATTGTGAATAGGGGTTGACTAGTCTTTTATCTCAAGATACAATTGGAGGTGTGTCTCTACTAATGTGGCAGTGAGGTGCCTATCAATAGACTTTCAACAATAAGTAGTAAAAATGTGTGTAGAAGGGGTCGAATGGCTTGACTTCGCTTGCTCAATGTGTGTGTTTATTGAGTTGAAGTTGGATATGAATTAATGATTATTCAGAGCCTAAAGGGCTTATGTTTAATTAAATGTTGTAAACCCTTTCTTTGTATCTTACCTTAGCAATATGAGATTAAAATTTGGGAAATGTTAATGTTTTGATTTGATTAAACTCTAACACCACATTGGAGCCTACCAACTTAGAGCTAGAGTATTGATTTGGTGATAATGTTGCATTTGTTAACATTGTGCTATTGCAAATTGTACTAGTTGTATTAAGTGTTATTCGGGAAAGTACTTTTAGGATAAAATAATTGCTTTAGTGGATTGTTGTATTGTGGAAAAATATTATACATTAATGTTAAGCAAAGTATTAATTTTAAAATCCATCAATAAATAAGTTCCAAAGTACTATAATCACAAATAAATTTTGGCATGATATTATTTGATATAAGTTAAGTTTACATTTCATACATATATTCACTAACTTATTTCTCCTATCAAACTAAAGTACAATTTTGATTACAAATAGAATATATAATATTCATAAACTTTAAATTTTTATTTTAAAATAATTAATTTTATAAATATAAATATATACATATATATATATAGATACACTAATATATTAATTTTAATGTATATAAAATAATATATGAATATTTTTTAAAAAAAATAATTAAAGCAAATCTTTTTTCATCCTAGAAGAGGAAAAAAATTTTAGATGAGGCACCCGATCTGCCTTGCACGAATATTGACGCAGGTGAACTATCGTTACATTAAAATTCATTTTGTATAACGCTTTAATATTATCGTATAACACCTTAATTATTTTGTATAATATTTATCTATTATTATGTAATACCTTAATATATTCATATAAATAAGACTACTTTCATATAACACTTAAATATTATATGATAATATTAAATTCTTATACCAAATGGGTTTTAACATAAGAGTAACTCACCCGCATCAAGATTTGTTGCATAAGGGTGCCTGCTGCCTAAATTTTTGTAGAAGAGACCATTTCTTTTCATTGAAGGAGCGGCGAAGCTTTTGTCATCGGAGGTGGCCAGAGAAAAACAAATCCTAAAATCAGCACCAAATGCGAATGAATGGCAAAATATTGTTTTAAAAAACGTTATCACTGTTTTCTAAAATACAAGAGAACGGGTCAATTTATGGGCCATGACTAAGCCGAACCAACCGGTTTACAACAATTAAACCTCCAATGAGGAAATTGAGGAAATTTCGTTATTTGCAAAACAACGTGTTTTTTTTGGTGAAGTATTTGTCATTGGAACTTACATGATTTTTTGCGATCTAGATGTTGGCTTCGAAATATTCTGGCGATATTTTTGTAATAGAAGTTCGTCTTTATCAATATTTTTTTTATAGTTTTCATTTGTTCGATACTGTTTGCGTTTTGCATTATGCAACAAATGCTTCACTAACTATGTCTGTCGATAAGCTAAAGTAGTAATTTTGATGAACCATTTGATCTCGAAGAGTTCGCTGACTATGAAATGAACTAATGCTTCAGATCCATATTTTTTTTCTGAGTAATTTTATCTTGTTGTTTACTGCATACTTTCGTCTATCTTCTATTTGTCGTCGATGACTTATATAATCATTCGATAATAGGGCCGTTACAAATTCTTTGTACCCTTAAGAAAGTTGTTTTTGCCAGTTTTTTGTTTTTACGCTTGGAATCACGCTGCTTTTCCTACCATGAGTCCAAATTGTTTCCGTTTGTTAATCAATCTTATCCAAATTTTCACTTTGTATCTTTTACTTTCATTTTTTCCTCGTTGCTTACTATTTTGACTCATTATGAGTTTCATACTGGGATTATGAAAGCTCCTATGAATGTTTTTTTCCCTTCTTTTTCAGTTCTGCAGTGTAATGTAGAAGCCTTTTTCATATTGACCTTTGTGGAATCTTATGTGATTCCACTAAATTTTCATCAAGTTTACTGGGATTATGAAAGCTCCTATGAATGTTTTTTGCCCTTCTTTCTCAGTTCTGCAGTGTAATGTCGAAGCCTTTTTAATATTGACCTTGTGGAATCTTATGTGATTCCACTAAATTTCCATCAAGTTAAATGAATCTCTTTTATTAAGCATTTAAATAGCTAGAATATATCAATGTTGTATGTATGTGATGAGTAAGAAAATTGTCATTTATGCATGTCGTATGCGGGGTACTATGCCTGTAAAATTAAAGGGAACTCTTGCAATTCTTCTCATACTATTAATATAACCACTTGCCATTGGCAAAAAAAAGTTGTATAGTCTCTAACAACAAATCTCTGCCAGTGAGGGTTTTATGACATTTTCACTTGGTGGAGAAAAAACAATTTAATTAGACAATCTATTTTGAGAATTCATATCTAGTGGAACAAAGGAAACTACGAAGGTTGTTGCCAAGAGATCGTGGGGAAGAGAGAGTTGGGGAGGACTTGTACCTTTAACAAATGTAGCTTAATCTCCAAACAACTGAAGAAGTTGCTTTAGGCCATTTTAGAGAGTTATCTAAATTCAATCATCTTGCTTTGACTTTGGTACTTTGTGCTAAAGGAAAAGTTCTAGCAGTTGGATATTCCTAATCTGTTCAACATAATCCCCAAGTGTCAAGTTGCACTTAAAAAAATCATTGCATAAAACCTCAGTTGACACAGTTTTGACATTTTGTAGCAAGGCAATTATAGAGCCAAATCAACAAATACAACTAATTTAGTAAATATCATCCACATTAGTAAACAATTGCTTAGACTGACTAGCAAAAAGTATGAAACTAAGCACTAACTTGTAAGTGTTCCTCCCCTACTGAAGAGATTCTCGCTCTCCGAGCCAAACAATTGAGTATCTTCTTTGTGTTCAGCTTGCACACCCCACTGAGGCAAATCATCGAATAGATTCTTTGACTTTGACTTGTGAACATCACACCTTGAGCTCTAAGGTTGAATCAGTGTTCAAGCGCATTTTGTTGTGCAGATCCATTTGCGCTCTAAGCTGAGCCCTCTACTCCTGTCATTGTTTTGCTACCTTAGAGCGCTACACTGTGCTATGCGTGGTGTGCGTTGTGCTCCTCTGCACTATACTTGTTTGAGGTGGCTTCTTCAATGTGTACCAAGTGTCCTTTTTATAGACTGTGGGATGCTAAGGAACAAATATTAGCCTATAAGAGCCACTTCTACCTTTACTGAGCTGGTAAAGAATCCATCCATACAATTCACTGTTTGATTGATTTTGTTGGGTGTGCATCGCTGCATGCCAATCCATGCATAACAAATTGACATTACTTTAACACAGTCTGCTTGATTATGTCCCGTTGGATGCCTTTTCTTTGTGTGCTTTGCCAGTGCACATGCTGTGGGATGGATCATACCTCATGTATGTTGTGGTTGCTGCCACTCTATAACCCTAGTTTGCATTATCCCAATGGATGCCTCCCCCTTACCTTGTTTAGGAATGTGTCAGGTTGATGTATTGTGCATGAGGATGTGCCTAAGTGTCAGGGATCGAAGGAGTTCGGGTGTAATTACACAGATACCCGACCCTGACAATGTGTGTTTTTGTCTTTACCCTAGATATTTGGGTAGATCTATGTAAAAACAGGATTTGGCACATGTGTGCCATGTGTTTTGGTCATTGGGGGAGTGATGCACTCGGGGGACTATCCCGGAGCATGTACGCGTGAGTAGGGGACTATGTTTTCATAAGTACTCCAGGATAGGGGGCTCAAATGTGTAAAATTAGCCTACCCAACCCTTGTGAAGACTTTTACTCACACCCCTTAGTTTGTGTGCTTGGGATAGTATTGAGAGGGGTAGTAGTGTCTTGGTTAAATGTAGTCTTGTGATCCCATGCAAGTATAAAATTGCAAGGTTCCACACACCTACTCTCTCCACCAAGTCTTAGGTCTCGGGTCTACTTTATATTTTCTTAGTGTCATGTATTATTGTCTTGTATTGTTGCCTTTTTATCAATACATAACGGCGGGGTGAGCATTTTACTCCCCGTCTTGTGCAAATCACTTGTGCCTCTCGATTGCTGGTGTTGCCCTCGAATTACATCGTTGCCTCAGTTTTATAGTGACGCTTCCGAATTCAGTGCGTACTTGCACACAGGATTAACGTTGAGACTACTTCAAGTAGTCTGCCGCGCGGACATTAGAGACTAAGGAAAGTGCGTTAGTAACAAGTGGTATCAGAGCCCAACGATCCGTAGATCGAGCTCTCAAGAATGTCTGCTTACGAGGTGTGACACTCGGGGTACTTTGGGGTACTACCTCGCCTTTCCCATAGACTCATGGAGGTTATGAGTAGGGACAAAAGGGGTAGAGTTTGAGAAGAGAAGTGAAGTAGCGGAGTTAAATCACCAATCTTGTGTTAAGATGTTTTGCAGGTACATGGCAAGGAGCATGTTCACTAGCAAAAATATGAGGGCACATGTAGGAGGCTACATGGGCAATGGCACATCACAAAGGCTTGTAAAGAACCATGCAAGTAATATGCAAAAAAATGGGCATGGGTGAGTTTCGAACTCAAGACCTAGAAGAGTGCCAAAGCTTATGTTGTATGGGAGAGCCAACCCAACTTCAGGGTGACTATTGAAGACTAAAGGGGCTCATTCTCGTTAAAGGCTTTCATCTTTAATAAGGGCGCAAATGACATTAACCATTTGGGGCCCAATCGAATTGGGGATCTTCAAAGGAAAAAACACAATCGGCTTGGAGAAGGAGATCTCAACCGAGAGCTTGGAGGGTGGCGACTTGGAGGAGACGAGTTCTATCTTCTTCCATTGGCGATTTGGGGGTTTGCTTGAGAGGAGCTCACGCATCATCCTCCATTCCCATCGGCTTGCTTGAGAGGAGCTCAAGCATCCACCGGCTACACCTTGCTCTCTTGCTTGGAGCCGAGAGTTCCATCTTCTTCCATTGGCGATTTGGGGGTGGCGGCTTGGAAGAGAGGGCGACATCTTCATCCATCTTCTTCCTCGGCTGATTTGGGCGACGTGAGCTTGAGGGAGCTCACAGATCTTCCATTCCATCTTCCACCTTGGCCGAGAGTGCCATTCATCTTGGAGCTTGGTGGCGGCTTGATTGAGGGGAGCTTACACATCCGGCCACCTTGTTCCACCTTGGCCGAATGTTCCATTCATCCTTGGAGTTGGGGGTGGCTTGTTTGAGAGGAGCTCATACATCCATCCACCTTGGTCTCGGCTTGAGTCTCCTTGGAGGAGAGGAGGCGGCATTTGGGGAGGAAGAAGACCGGTGGGCATCCATCCTTGGTGGCGCCAACATCTTCCTCATCCATCTACGTGGGGCGGCACCTTGCTGTCCATTGGAGGGCTGAGCACTTCTTGGAGGCGAGAGGTGCAAGGGTCATCATCAAAACCACCTAGAGGGGCGACTCTAGGGTGAGATCCTCAAGGGCTTGCGCTTGAGTTGTGTTTGGAGGATTCGGCTACTTGGATACAAGGAGCCGAGATCATCAACATTGTTCTTAGCTTGGAGTGGTATAACTCTACTTGTCTTTGAGTTATTTACATTGTAGAACATTGTGTGTATTCATTATATTGAGTTGTGTGTTGGTATCTCTACCCACATTGGGAGAGACCATATCTCATACCCGAGGTTTCCTTGGAGGGGAGTGTTTTGCTGATTCGGTGTGTTTAGTTTGTGACTTGTCCAAGCGCTGTGCTTGTGCAAGAAGCTCACTCGCTGTGTAGTTGTTGATATTTGTTTAGGGTTTGGGCATATGTCTAGTGCCCTTATATTGTGACTGCCAGCGTATTTGTGAGATCTTTATAGGGCGCCTAAGTCTAAGACGGTCTTTAAGTGTGCAAAGAGGTTGAGGAGCAACATGTGTTACCCATCCGCGACTTATTGATGTAGGTCTAGGATTCGGAGAAGGCTAGGATTTAGTACCATCCGAGATCAGCCTTGGAGCTTAGTTCCATCAGAGCTCAGCCTTTGGAGCGTAGTACCATCAGATTGAGGTAGTGGATTTAGAGAGTATTCAATCTGCACTTAGGTCTTGGTATTTCCGCATAGTGAGTGTTGGGGTATGCCCTTAAGGCTAATGTTTGAGGCCTTGGGATCTTTCAGTATCATGTATAAACTCTTATGTTTATAAAGGCAATGGTTGTTATTCAGTTTGTTA
>CM050439.1:34573689-34588289 GCA_027562315.1 Costus pulverulentus
TGCCGGGCACGGCACGATTTGAACCGGGCCGTGCCAGGCACGGCCCGCCTGGTGCCGGGCCGAGGCGGGCCCGGCCCATGGCCACCTCTAATTGGAGCTACAGGCTTGACACGCTTGTCCAATAAGAATATCCAGTGGCAAAGGAAACATGTATGCCTAGTGAAGTGGATTCACATTTGTGCTATGGTTTGGGAGTAGTCTTGGAAGACTCTTTCCTTTATATCGGGAGACAGTGATGTGTTGTTAGATACCCCTCACTGATCGTGATAACGTAAGTTATCATTACCGACATTTAAAGGAAACCCTCAGGGTCGCACAATTTGATGATATGGCTTTCTTAAGTCAGATCGTGTGGACTGAATTGTTTGGGTTCAGTTTAAAGGAGTTTAAACTCTGATTGTAAGTGAGATCTGGTCTGATCATGTTTGATTGATTAGGGCTTGATATCGGTAAGCTTCGATCAAGAGAGTTGATGCTAGATCGGTGAGATCAAGAGCATCACGAGATGAACGGTTAGATCTGGAACCTATTGGTTCAATGAGATCTAGACCATGGCTTGGGCTAATTTGATTTGGTTTTTTGGACCAAAGTCAATTGGATCGATTGAGCTTGAACCGGTTCACATGTGTGAACGCTTGGTTCAATGCTTAAGCGTTTTGGTCGGTTTTGAGAGCATTACTTCATGTCATTCCATTTTTGGAAAGTCATTAAGGCGACTTTGCTAAAACGCCAAAACGCCTCAACGCTTCTCTCTTGGTGTGTGACCGCTTGCACTCTCGTGTAGAGAAGAGTGGGTTGACAACAAGAAGAAGGATTCGGCCAAGCAAAGATATCTCTATCATCTCCTTCATACGACAAGACCCCTTGAAGCTTTTGCTAGCACAAAGGTGTGAAGGGAGTAGCCATTGTCTTCTTGTGTGCGCGCCATTTGGAGGAGATCAACTTTGTTCTCTTCTTCCAAGTCGCCTCCTTCATCATGGCTATGGTAAAAGATCTTAACTTGATCTTTGAAATAATTTCAAAGTTGATCATATATATATTCCTGCAATCGATCTAGTTGAAACCCTAGAAATATTTCATGCGCCCCCTTTTAGGGTTTCACCCCCTTGCGCTCCCCCTTGAAGGGGACCTTTCAGTGAGTGCTGGTTGGCAATTTACACAGGGGTGTGTAAGTTGTGCCATTGCGCTCAAATATTAGTGCAAAAATTTAGGCACAAAATTGGGGCGTGACAACTGGTATCAGAGCGGAGCTTAGTGCTAGTCTGGACCATCAGGATATAGACGTTAGTTGGATTACCGTTTGGGTGTTGCGTATGTCGGTGCTTAGCGCCGGGGCATAAGACCTCGGTAACCCCTTCTAATCGATCAGTTCTAGCCAGGCGAGTACCGGATTACCTCTGAGAGTGTTCCATCCAGCGGATTCACAGAGCAGCACACCATTTCACCGAGGACTAGGAGTATGGCACAGTTTGAGGAGCGGTTCTCCAGACTGGAGAGCGCTTTGGGTCTAGAGGAAGATTCAGATTGGCAGGGAGAGCCTCTTGCTGAGCGCCTAGATGCATTGATGCAGATGTTCCATCAGTATAGGGATTACACCGATGGGAGGATAGGTACCTTGGCGCATGAGTTAGAGGCTGCTACTGCAGAGATCACAGCATCGAGGTTGATGGTGGCACAGGTGGCTTCCCACCCACCTACTCCACTTGCACCACCCCCTATTCAGCCTGCTAGACGCCATGGTGTTAGATCACAGCATTGAGGTTGAGATAGGGGCGACGAGTTTTTCTTTGGGTGAGCGGATACATCAGTTACCTGCACCGATTGGGGGCCTGTTACATGAGTTTAGAGATGTGATTCCCCCTGAGATGTCCAAGGTGTTACCACCAAGGTGGGACATCGACCATGCTATTGAGTTAGTGCCAGGAGCAGTCCCACCAGCATAGTCACCGTATAGAATGCCACCTTCTGAACTAGCTGAGTTGAGGAAGCAGCTAGATGAATTACTTGAGTCTGGGTATATTTAGCCTTCAAAAGCACCTTATGGAGCACCTGTGTTGTTTCAGAGAAAGAAGGATGAAAGTTTAAGAATGTGCATTGATTATAGAGCTTTGGACAAAGTCACAATGAAAAATGCATATCCTATTCCATTGATCTAAGATTTAATAGACCGCCTTGTGCATGCAAAAGTGTTTACTAAGTTGGACCTTCGATCTGGGTACTGACAGGTGAGAATTGCTAAAGGAGATGAGCCTAAGACCACCTGCGTTACGAGATATGGATCGTATGAGTTTCTGGTCATGCCTTTTGGGCTGACCAATGTACCTACTACTTTTTGCAATTCATGAATAACATTCTTCATCCATTTCTGGATAAGTTTGTTGTAGTCTATTTGGATGACATAGTCATTTATTTTGCCAATATGGAGGAACATAGAGAGCACTTGAGACAGGTGTTGACAATGCTAAGGCAGAATCAATTATACTTGAAGCTGGAAAAATGCGAATTTGCGCAGAATGAAGTGGAATTGCTGGGGCATGTTGTTGGTTCAAGTCAGGTTCACATGGATTCAGGCAAGATTAGAGCCATTGGGGAGTGGCCTGCACCTCTTCAGTTAGCGCTTTGAGGTCCTTCCTAGGACTTGCTAACTTCTATAAGCGATTTATCAAGGATTACTCTAAGATAGCAGCGCCTTTGACTGACCTTCTGAGGAAGGATGTTGCATGGGCTTGAGAGGCCAAGCACGAAAATACATTTGAGAGACTGAAGTTACATGTGACTTCAGAACTAGTCCTGAGGTTACCATACTTTGCCTTAGCTTTTGAGGTATACACAGATGCGTCTGATAGAGCATTAGGGGGAGCGTTGGTACAGGATGGTTGACAAGTAGCTTATGAGAGCAGAAAACTAAATAGTGCCGAGATGAACTATTCTACTGATGAGAAAGAAATGCTAGCAGTGGTACATTGTTTAAAGCTATGGAGGGTGTACTTGTTGGGGAACAAGTTTATGGTGAAAACTGATAATGTGGCTAACACCTTCTTTCAGACTCAGAAGAAGTTGTCTGCCAGGCAAGCCAGATAGCAAGAGTAGTTAGCTGAGTTTGATTTCAGCTGGGAGCACAAGCCAGGGCGTATTCACTAGGTTCCTGATGCTTTTGAGCAGGATCTCCTCTGTTTCTCATTGTTGTGCTATGTCTTATGCTGTGAGCAAAGTCATTCAGTTGATTTGAGATACTATGGGTTCAGATCAGTCTTATATGAAGTTAGTGGTGAAGATCAAAGAGAGAGTCACCTGCCGCTTCTACTTGAGTGATGATGAGCTGATCATGGCACGAGGTGATAGACCGTATGTTCATTCTGTTGGGAATGTCAGATTCGGTGTCATGCGTGAGTATCACGATACAGTCTGGGCTGGTCACCTAGGAGGGAAGCGTATGTTTGCTTTGTTGAGTAGAGCTTGGTACTGGCTGGAGATGAAGGAGGATGTAGAACATTATGTGAAGACTTGTCTTGTCTGCCAGCAAGACAAGGTTGAGAGGAGAAAGGAAGCGGGGATTTTACAACCTTTACCTATTCCAGAGAAACCATTTGTTTCTATTTCCATGGATTTCATCACCCATTTTTCCCTAGTGGATGGGATGACATCTGTATTCGTGGTAGTTGACAGATGTTCCAAATATGCTGTGTTTGCACCTGCACTAGAGCTTTGCACTACTGAGGTGACGACCAATTTGTTTATGACACATGTGGTGAAACATTTTGGTTTACCCAGAGAGATTATTAGTGACAGAGATCCTAGGTTCACTAGGAGATTCTGGTCTTCTTTGTTCAAGAAGTTAGGTACCGATCTTAAGATGTCAACAGCATATCATCCACGACTGATGGGCAGACAAAGAGGATTAATGCTTTGCTTGAGGGGTATCTCATACATTTTGTTTCTTCGACTCAGAAGAATTGGATTAGATTGTTGGATACAGCCCAGTTTGCATATAACATCCAGGTTTCTTCTGCCACAGGAAAGAGTCCTTTTGAGACAGTGTTAGGGTGGCAGCCTATGACACCCGTGGATACACTGAATAAGAGTTTAGAAGGGAAATGCCAGGCGGCTACTAAGTTTGTGGAAGATAGAACCGAGCTATGGCAGGAAGCTCGTGATAGCTTGCAGGAAGCTAAAAATAGGATGGTACAGTATGCAAATAGAGATAGAAAGCATCTTGAGTTTGATGTGGGTGACCTTGTGTTACTCAAACTCACCCCACAGATGTGGAGAAAAACTGAAGTCCGCAGTTATCATTGAGGTCTTGTGAGGAGATATGAGGGTCTTTTCAAGATTATTAAAAGGGTAGGTCTTGTTGCTTACAGACTTCAGTTACCACCATGGCTACAGTTTTATCTAACCTTCCATGTCAGTTTCTTGAAAAAGTATCACCCAGATGGAAAACATCTAGACCGTGGAGAAGAGAGAAGACAACCAGCCCAAGGGAGAGTTGATTATGGCAGGAAACCATTAAAGATTCTAGACCATAGAGTCTATGCATCTAGTGGGCCCAGTGGGCGAAAAACTAAATTTTTGGTTCAGTGGATAGATGTGACAGTTGAAGATGCAACTTGGGAAAAAACCGCAGATCTGGAGCAGTTGTTGAAACAGTACAATGAGGACCTAGCATCGAGGGCGAATGCTAATTCAGGTGGGGGAGAATTGTGATGCCCGGGGTACTTTGAGGTACTACCCCGCCTTTCCCATGGACTCATGGAGGTTATGAGTAGGGACAAAGGGGGTAGAGTTTGAGAAGAGAACTGAAGTAGCGGAGCTAAGTCACTAATTTTGTGTTAAGATATTTTGCAGGTACATGGCAAGGAGCATGTTCACTAGCAAAAATGTGAGGGCACATGTAGGAGGCTACATGGGCCATGACACATCACAAAGGCTTGTAAAGAAGTGTACAAGCAATATGCAAAAAAAAGGGCATGGGTGAGTCTCGAACCCAAGACCTAGAGGAGTGCAAAAGCTTATGTTGTATGGGAGAGCCAACCTAACTTCAGGGTGATTGCTAAAGACTAAAGGGGCGCATTCTAGTTAAAGATTTTCATCATTAATAAGGGCGCAAATGACATTAACCATTTGGGGCCCAATCGAATTGGGGATCTTCAGAGGAACAATCACAATCGGCTTGGAGAAGGAGATCTCAACCAAGAGCTTGGAGGGTGGCGACTTGGAGGAGACGAGTGCTATCTTCTTCCATTGGCGATTTGGGGGTTTGCTTGAGAGGAGCTCATGCATCATCCTCCATTCCCATCGGCTTGCTTGAGAGGAGCTCAAGCATCCATCCGGCTACACCTTGCTCTCTTGCTTGGAGCCGAGAGTTCCATCTTCTTCCATTGGCGATTTGGGGGTGGCGGCTTGGAAGAGAGGGCAACATCTTCATCCATCTTCTTCCTCGGCTGATTTGGGCGGCGTGAGCTTGAGGGAGCTCACGGATCTTCCATTCCATCTTCCACCTTGGCTGAGAGTGCCATTCATCTTGGAGCTTGGTGGCGGCTTGATTGAGGGGAGCTCACACATCCGGCCACCTTGTTACACCTTAGCCGAGAGTTCCATTCATCCTTGGAGTTGGGGGCGGCTTGTTTGAGAGGAGCTCATACATCCATCCACCTTGGTTTCGGCTTGAGTCTCCTTGGAGGAGAGGAGGCGGCTTTTGGGGATGAAGAAGACCGGCGGCCATCCATCCTTGGTGGCGCCAACATCTTCCTCATCCATCTACGTGGGGCGGCACCTTGCTGTCCATTGGAGGGTTGAGCACTTCTCGGAGGCGAAAGGTGCAAGGGTCATCATCAAAATCACCTAGAGGGGAGACTCTAGGGTGGGATCCTCAAGGGCTTGCGCTTGAGGAGTGTTTGGAGGATTCGGCTACTTGGATACAAAGAGCCGAGATCATCAGCATTGTTCTTAGCTTGGAGTGGTATAACTCTACTTGTCTTTGAGTTATTTACATTATAGAACATTGTGTGTATTCATTATATTGAGTTGTGTGTTGGTATCTCTACCCACATTGGGAGAGGCCATATCTCATACCCAATGTTTCCTTAGAGGGGAGTGTTTTGCTGATTCGGTGTGTTTAGCTTGTGACTTATGCAAGCGCTGTGCTTGTGCAAGAAGCTCGCTCGCTGTGTAGTTGTTGATATCTGTTTAGGGTTTGGGCATATGTCTAGTGCCCTTATATTGTGACTGCCAGCGTGTGTCTGAGATCTTTACAATGCGCCTAAGTCTAAGACGGTCTTTAAGTGTGCAAAGAGGTTGAGGAGCAATATGTGCTACCCATCCGCCACTTATTGACATAGGTCTAGGATTAGGAGAAGGCTAGTATTCAGTACCATCTGAGATCAGCCTTGGAGCTCAGTTCCATCAGAGTTCAGCCTTTGGAGCGCAGTGCCATCAGATTGAGGCAGTGGATTTAGAGAGTATTCAGTCCGCATTTAGATCTTGGTATTTCCGCAAAGTGAGTGTTGGCTAGCATTTTACACAGGGGTGTGTAAGTTGCGCCGTCGCGCTCAAATATTAGTGCAAAAATTTAGGCACAAATTTGGGGCGTGACACGAAAGAACTGATGTGGAAACACTTGTGGGTAATGTTCCTCAACAGGATAGGGAGGAAAGGCGGAGAAGGCCCCGTGAACGCCAAGAAGTGCGTTACACTAATATTGAAGACCGACTAGACCTATTTGATGCCAAACATGCTGGCTTGGCAACGGAAATGGAGGGACACAAAGATAATACTCGTGAGTCTGTCAAGTTTCTGTGGGCTCAGATTGAGGAATTGAAGGCTCAGATAGCCGTCCTCACCATGGCAATGCACGCAGGAGGGGAAAATGTGCAACCCCAACGTGCACAAATGAGGGTCCCTGAACCCAAAAGTTAGAATGGTACTCGAGACGCCAAAGAACTCGAGAACTTCTTGTTTCACATGGATCAATATTTCCTTGTCACCCGTCCTGACTCAGAGGGAATCAAAGTGGCCACGACAACATGGTATCTTACTGGGGATGACAAACTCTAGTGGCCATAAGGGTCCGAGATGGGATGGACAACTTGATAACCTGGGAAGACTTTAAACGAGAATTGAAGGCTCAGTTTTGCCCAGAGAACATGGGATTGATTGTTAGGAAAAAGCTGTCGAACCTCCTTCACACGGATGACATCCGTGATTTTGTTAGGAAGTTCACATCTACCTCCCTCGACATCAAGATGACAGATGAAGAAAAGTTATTTTTCTTCATGGATGGCTTGCAACCTTGGGCATAGCAAGAGTTGCAAAGGAGGAATGTCCAGGATTTTGCATCCGCATATGCTGCAGCGGAGCAACTGACTGACTTCAAGCTCGTGGAAAGGCGCTGACCTTCACCACCTCAGCGATCCCATCAAGGAAATGGGAATAGATAGGGGGACAATCACAGGAGTCCTCCGCACCGTAATGGTAATCAAGATAGGAGGAGTCCACCACATAGTCCACGGGATAACAAGATCTAACATCAGAACAGATCTCAGCGACCCCACAACGGTGGCAACCAAAGAAGTCCACCGCATAACCGGCTATACATATATTATCTATGTGGTGGTAAACACCACATATATGATTGCCAATAGAGGAAGATATTGAACGCAATGTTGGTTGAGAAGGCTTCAACCAACAATAAGCGGAAAGGGAAAGCCCCGATGCCATCATCCAGCTCAAACGACTCAGATGGCACCATCGTTATTTCAGGCAAGCCTTCCTCTTCAAAGACGCTAAGGATTGGTACAATCACTTGTTCTTCCAAGACGCCAAAGATAGGCGCACTTAGGATGATCAACCCGAGCAATGCTCAAGTGGGGGAGCAACGATCAAAGAGACGACCAAGCCGACAAAATTGGCGACCCAAAAAGACCAAGGATGGTTTTATATACGGCGGAAAACACTAACTCTGGTCTTGCCCCAAGAAGAAGATATTGCACGCCTTGGTAGCCGAGGAGGCCGCAACCATGAAGCCAAAGGAAAAGAAGAGGGTCACATTCTCTTTGAGTTCCGACTGCGACACGGACGAAGGCAGAAGTTTTCCTTCACCGCAGCGCAATGATAATGAAGCTTCTACCTCGAAGGCTAGCTATAAGGATGTTTTGTGTCGATGAGGGCATCGACAGTTCAAGTGGGGGATAATGTCAGGGATCGGAGGAGTTCGGGTGTAATTACACTGTTACCCAACCCTGACAATGTGTGTTTTTGTCTTTACCCTAGATATTTGGGTAGATCTATGTAAAAATAGGGTTTAGCACATGTGTGCCAATTGTTTTGGTCATTGGGGTAGTGATGCACTCGGTAGACTATCCCGGGGTATGTACGCGTGAGTGGGGGACTATGTTTTCACAAGTACTTCAGGATGAGGGGCTCAAATGTGTAAAATTAGCCTACCCAACCCTTGTGAAGCCTTCTACTCACACCCCTTAGTTTGTGTGCTTGAGATAGTATTGAGAGGGGTGGTAGTGCCTTAGTTAAATGCAGTCTTGTGATCCCATGCAAGTATAAAATTGCAAGGTTCCACACACCTGCCCTCTCCACCAAGTCTTAGGTCTAGGGTCTACTTTATATTTGCTTAGTGTCCTGTATTATTGTCTTGTATTGTTGCCTTTTTATTAATATATAACGGCGGGGTGAGCATTTTACTCCCTGTCTTATGCAAATCACTTGTGCCTCTCGATTGTTGGTGTTGCCCTCGAATTACATCGTTGCTTCGGTTTTACAGTGACGCTTCCGAATTCAGTGCGTATGTGCACACGGGATTAAGGCTGAGACTACCTCAAGTAGTCTGCCGCGCAGATATTAGGCACTAAGGAAAGTGTGCTCGTGACACAAGGTTCCTTGAATATTAGCACAGCTAACAACCCCTGTTGCAGCCTCTTGTGCATGGACCTTCCTGTGAAAGTTGCATTGCCTCATTAAAGAATTGAACTGTTATTGTCTTAAAATTCTATTTGTATACTAACCATGCACATCCGAGTATCCTTGGCTTGAATATGGCTTTTATTGGACTGAGTATGTTGATTTTTTGTAGCTTTGTCCAACTTTGGCACTGGGTCATGCCATTTGTAGGTTTTGCTTGTTCACGGCATGAATACCAATGACACCGTCACACTCGAGACACTATGCCTTGCGATCTGTTGTGACGGGCCATCCCTAAATCCCACTCGAGCAACATTGTTTATGTTGTTCGTGCTCATGATCTGCTTGTCACAAAGACAAAGTATCCACAACATGTTAAAATTTTTGAATTTGCTTGTCTTAGGTGGTAATGGCACAAGTGAGTGTCGACATTGCCTACTCATCCAATGCATGCCTTTGTGTGCCCATGTGCCTCAAACACATGACATTGGCCATGGAAAATTGGTGATTATTAAGTTAATATGGGAGTGTCAACATGGAAGACCATGGAAATTCCCTCAGCTATTACCTTCTTTGTTATGTATCTGCCATCTCCCCGCCTTCCTCATCCCTCTGTAATATTTGGTTAATTATTTTTCGTTCAGCCCTTTTCATTTTAGTTATCTATTCTGTAATTTTTGGATTTGTTGATCTACCTATTGGGGAAGTCTTAACGACTTTTACTGTTGTTCTGATCACTTGTATATTAATCCAATAATGTAGGCCAAAATATTAGAAAGCTTGTCAAGGATGGCTTTATCATCAGGAAGCCAACCAAGATTCACTCGAGATCCTGGGCAAGGCGAGCAATGGAAGCAAAAAGAAAAGGGAGGCATTCTGGTTATGGTAATAATTCCTGTTCTTGTTTATCTTCATTTAGCAATCTTTGAGCATTCTATGAGCTACCTTTTCTTATATTACAGGTAAGCGCAGGGGTACAAGAGAAGCTAGACTTCCAACCAAGGTACTTTGGATGAGAAGGATGCGAATTCTCAGACGTTTGCTTCGCAAGTACCGTGAATCAAAGAAGATTGACAAGCACATGTACTATGACATGTACATGAAAGTGAAGGGTAATGTTTTTAAGAATAAGAGGGTGCTGATGGAAAGTATTCACAAATCGAAAGCTGAAAAGGCCAGAGAGAAGACTTTTGTCCGACCAGTTTGAAGCTAAACGTGCTAAGAGCAAAGGCCAGCCGTGAGAGGAAGATTGCCAGGAGAGAGGAGCGCCTAGCTCAGGTTCAGTCTAC
The DNA here is from genome assembly GCA_027562315.1 of Costus pulverulentus. Taxonomy (NCBI): domain Eukaryota; kingdom Viridiplantae; phylum Streptophyta; class Magnoliopsida; order Zingiberales; family Costaceae; genus Costus; species Costus pulverulentus. The sequence continues at coordinate 34,583,889 of CM050439.1, forward strand.
CTACGTTTCCGTATTTTTCACAAATTCGAACTCATAATTTGTATCGGTTTATTTCAAAGACTTGATATATATCAGAATCATCCAACAATATAATTTAAAAAACCTGAGTTTAAAGAAAATTCTTTAAATGTGTGTTAATTTACCACTCAATTTCTTTTATGTAATATCATTTGTTTGTTTCGGTGCATTATCTTTCTCTGTCCTAGTCATTCTTGGACGCAGCTTTTTTTATCCATGCATCTTTCACACAATTCTTGATTCTCCGAAAGTTGGTACATTTATTGTAAGTTTGAGATAAATTATTTGTTTCAGAAGTTGAAGATAAAGGAAACTTCATTCTTATGGGAAATTCAAGCCAACCTACACGGCTTTGAACAATAAATTTGCGTGCAATCTAGATTACATATTGAAAGTTTTTGTCAGTTCGCCTTTAGAACTGTCATTTGACTGTTTCTTTCTAATGCTCTTTGATATTGCTTTGGCAACGCCTTTAGAACTTTATTATCTTCTATTTCGTGAATCGTGATTCTGTTCGTCAGTTCTCATTCTGTTCTTGTGGTACTTGAATCTTAACAGGGCCCTGGTGACCGAGTAGCTGCTGCTCCAGCTGCCCAGTCTGAGTAATGGATTCTTCCTCCGCACTTTCATTGGAAATCTCCAATGGACACTTTGTTTCAAGCTGACATTAGTTTCTTGTGCAGAGCTACCAAGAAAGCAAAGAAGTAAAATGTCAAGGGTCGATGATCTTCTTGCCGGTACACTAAGTAGCAGAATTAGAGCTCTCGGCTAATCGATCATGCTTGTCTGTTCTTTTCACGACGCTGCAAATGGAAGCTTTTGCTTTACTTATTTTAGGTTCGTCAAAATTCGCGTTCTGTCTGAGTAAATTGTATGCGCTAGAATCGCTTACGGTGCCAAATTTTGTTTTTCTACATTTGTAATGATTACTATGATGGAATATTTTTTGCTTACTGTTGCAATGATTACTAGATTTGTAACTCGAGGTTATTTATTACTTGTTTTTCTTCTTTGCTTTATTTTTTCTTTTCCTAGAGCAATGTATAAGGTAATCAATGTCACGATGGAAAAGGATGTGATAATGACAAATGAGAAAGTGCAAAATACATTATGATATAAAGCTATTCACTTGAATAAATATTCAACTCAAGTAAAAACATCTCTTTGTGGGAGAGCCTTATAAAATTGCACCTTGAACCTTGAGATCATGTGATAAATTTGATAACTTTGGTAGAGATAATCCCTCCATTATTATTAATATCATAAGTTTAAGGAACACTCTTTAATTTACTAGAGTGCATGTTGTAGACCAAACATAAATGCTAAACAATGCATAATTTCTAGGAGATACTCCTTTGATATTTAGGCCTTCGGACGAATATTTGGACATAGCCCAAATCTCAACCCAACCCACAATGCCATTGCCGACTAGGTCAGCAAGTGAGGAAATGGATCCGGCGCTGCCCGGATCCAAAATCACCTCAACGAGCAATTCGTGAGCAAAATCGTTGCGTGCATGGGTGACTGATGCAGCATGCGTCGCATGGCATGGGCGGCTAACGTGATGGGACGCTTTAGCAGAGAGGTTGGTGGCTGACTCGACATTAGTAGGGAAATTGAGGGGGAGAAAAAAAAGAAAAATAACGTCATCGTCATGGTTTTTGTTATGTGCTACGAAAGCTCGAAAATGATATTCGTTCGATGCTCTCCTTTCCCAAGGCTCACCTTCTCCTTCCCATCCGGCAAGCTCCGGTGTCGTCGGACGTCTGCCTTTGAGCTCTCCTCGTGACTTTCGGTGGTGCGAGCGGGTGGAAAGGAACGCGATGAGCTCCCCTTGACTTCAGCCTCTTCTCCGACAATTGTGGACCGAGACGGTGGCCATGTGATCGCTAAGGTATCCTCTTCCCTTTTCCTTTGTTTATGAGTTGTTTTCGAACTACCTATGTTGGCCTTTTCTCGCTGGCTGAGTGCGCGGCTCCCTATGGATCTCCCTTCTCCGCGTCATCCTCTCTCTGTCCGAGCACTGGCCGCCTGCATGTGTGAACTTCCAGCCTCAGACCCGCCTACGTGCGGACGTAGCTCTCTACTCATCAGATGAGCCCTGTGGAGCTTCGTCTTCTCCCTCCTTTGAGTTTGCCTGTGTGTGAGCTCTAGTTTTCTAGCACCGGCTATCGCCAATGCGCGAGCGAAGTTTGTCACCTAGAGTTGTTACCTATGTGCGACCCTACAAATAAAGTTGCCCTACTGTTGGGATGCCACAAGTGCACAACCTATCGATGTAATAAAATAAATATTGTCACACAGAGACTAATTACCAAGTATTGACTTATCTTTGGGTCACTAGCTAGATGATTTGGAAAAGGGTTTAATTTTGTTTACGAAAGAATAAAAACACAAATAGGTTGTAATCAAATAATGAAAATTCAGGACTTCAGGTTCACCATACTATGTCTTATGACTTTTCTAACAAAATATATATTAAGAAGGGATTTACTGTGTTGAAGGGGATTTATCCAAGTGTACAAATTGCCCCCTTTCAATGGTACAATCCGGTGTTTATCTCAGTTAATCTCTTACTTTCGTGGTTACTAACTCAAAATAAACCTATTGAGTTCATGACAAATCATGAAAAATCCCTCAAGTTGATTCGAACTACTTTTGTGATCGAATCAACTTGTTCAAAAATTGTAGATCCAACATCGCAATTCACCTTTCAATACTTCTTGCAACATCTTAAACATGCAAATTTGGCTAGTAATTAACATGTAAATAAAGACAACAATAATTGAATCGAACATAAGTAAATTACTTCAAAAGATGAAATTTAATAATCAAGTCATAATAACAAAGAAGGTTACACCCATAGTCCTGAAGAAGAAGTTTACGCTGACATAGTGATCATGTCAACAATATAAAAATCCATGTTTCAATTACAAAATTGGAAAAATAAAAATAGAATCGACTAGGGAGAAGAAGTTTAAGGCTTCCTGATGAAGATCGACACCAAACGTCTAGAAAACCAAAGCTTTTTCGGTGATGAAACATCGTTCGCCGCCTGTCGCCCTAGATTTAGCCTCTTCATCCAATTCATCTTGAAAATTAGCCAAACAGTCCCAATAATTGCTCCCAAGCTTGCTTAAATAGTTCTCCATCACTTAATCAGGTTTTCCCCAAAAGTTTATTCGAAAATGAGCCAATTTGTGCAAGAAAAGGAGTCAAACTCAAATTAGGCAAAAACAATTACTACCGTGAAAATAATTATAGGCAGGCCGTAATTCTTTTTGTGAATGTCGTCGAAAGAACATGGAAGAATTACAGCCATGATGAAAATCACGGGTTATGTGGATAAACTTCGAAGAAATCAAGGCCGTGACTGCAGTCATGGGTTGACCGTAATTCTTTGTGGATTCTGAAATTTTTTATCAAGGAAATTACAGCCGTGATAAATATTTTAGGTAGGCCATAATTCTTTCTGTGTCTTCCCAAAAATTACGGTTGTAATGGAAATCACGGGCAGACCGTAATTTCCAAACAAGCTCTGATTTGCATGAAATTTGATGGGTAGCTTCATCTTAACTTGTAGAATTTATTTGTGCACTTAGATTTTTCAAAATCTATCAAAATATGGTTGTTTTCCCCTAAAATGTAACAAAAATGAAAAGGAGTAAAGATTTCGAACAAACAAAATAATTGAAGTCAAAATGAGTAAAAACATGATAAAAATAAGAGAGATTCTGTATAAAAAAAATATAGTAAAAATACTGTATAAATACAAGATATGAAATCTCCCTAGACTTAAACTTTTTCTTGTCCTCAAACAAATAAATAGACCAAAGAACAATGCTGAGCATGGAAAAGATAACTCACATATGAAAAATAAATTTCTAAAATATAATCACTCATTAAACATTTCCAACTCATATCACACAAGATTCCAGAGAAGTAAACTATTATTAGAATTTAATCCATAAGATTCACAATCCAAAACAAATAAAATTTGCAACTTACATAACATTTTGAATCTCAATCTCATGAGTTCACCTTGTATTCAATTCAACACTATAATGTTTTTGTTTATAGGAATAGGATCTCTAAAATCTTTTTCAGTATTTATTTTTGATATTCTCTAAATCGATGACCACCTTTTTCTGGTGACGAATTTAGAGTACATCGACCACATAGCCGATGTAATATAACTCATATATTTGAGCTAGTGGAGTTGCGATTGTCTCTTAATCGTCTATCAACCTTTCTGCATGAAGAGAAAACACTTGTGGTGAAACCCACCCCACCCCTCCCCCATTACTCAGTTGGTGACAAATTCAATGTGTGCCTATATGCACAATAGAACTAATAACTGAAGATAGTGGAGTTAATGTTAAA
>CM050439.1:34588299-34614519 GCA_027562315.1 Costus pulverulentus
TTTTTTTCATTTCTAGATATTGGATTCTTTCTTCTCAACAAATAACACAATAGATTGATCATATACAAGGCTAATCATTCAATATCAATTCAAAAAAATTATACTCATATACTAAGCTTATTTGAAAAGGAAGTTTCACTCTCAAATCGCATTCCACAACTAATATACTTACTAAAATCTTATGAACAATCGATGAAAAATCAGAATGAGGATATATATTGAAGAAATAAATTCAACACAAGAAGCATAAATCCATTCACAGGCACTCATATATGATCATCCATCGTACACATCATTCAACAATATAGAAAACAACCCATCATCATAAAAACAATATTCATCAACAAAATACATAAAATCTGAGTACAGTCCAGAGTGAGCACAGCGTCCACATATGACGTTAATCAAAATACTTCTAAATAAACATCACAGTGTGCCTACATATGGCGCCAAATCACAAGTCAAAAAGTATCAAAGTTATACAATCCACCATACCAAATATGAAAGAAAAGAAACATAAAGAATGAATATCCTCTCCTACAAAAAGAATGCATCATCCTCGATGCAATAAGCAAATAATAAGATAGTAGGAGAAGAGATACTCATAGAGTACTACTCATCTAAACCAGTATCAGTGTCCTCACTAGGGCTGGCCTCTCCCATGGGCTGATCTGGATCTCCCTCCTCATCAGAGCCTAGGTGGTTGCCAAAGCACTCATGAAGAAAACCATGCATATCCTGGACAGAATTATAAATTGACTTCAAAAGGCGTCCCTGGCAGAACACCTGCAGATAATGTGTGAAATCTAGGGTCCTGAGTGCTAGACCAAAATCCATGTGTACCTGGTCTTGCACCCTGTGATGAAGAATCAACTCTAGATGAAGAAAAGCCCATCCCAAAAGGATTGGCACCTCCCGAAGAAGGTGGCGGTGCTATAGAGTCAAGTGGCATGGAAGTAGCATCCTCAACTACTAAAAGAGGAATCTTCTAGTTCTCCTGATTGCGGACCGTAGCTTATTTGGCAGTGGCAATGTTGGAGAATTCGACCCAAGGATTAAACTAAATGCATCACCCTTGCGCGTGATCATCGACATGGCGACACATGACTTTAAAGTCATTCATGGGGCTACCTTGTGCAGTCTCAATCCCAAAAGGATCCATGCCCAAGGACAACACTACTGGAGTAATCAAACTTCCTAGCACAATAACGCCCATCGCTCTCGCCACGTCCGAAGATGGTGTATGAGAGAACTCTGTGAACGTATCGCAAGCAGGGGTTGGAGATACTGGTGGCTTAAGCTGTCTTTGGTGAAAAGCTTGATTTAGGTGAAATCTGATACCATAATGCATTCTCAATATACTTTCGTGGTGGATTTTGTCCTCCCCCACCCGGTAAACGCAATGCATGAGTCACTTCTTGGAGCGTGACGCTCCGTTCGATATTTGCAAGCCAGAAGGTAATGCGACCCATTGCATCATGGAAGTGAAAAGAACTTAGCTCTATCTCAAGACTGCTAAGAAACTCCAAGACTAAAGGAATGAAGGTCTGTGGTGAATTATGAAAGAACTGAGATACTAAAATTTGTTCAAACATCCACAATACATCTTCATAGATGCCAAGAATCTCCAATGTTCATTTATCAGCATGTTGTGTGTTTGTGATGCGCCTTGTAAGAAGCAAATTATACCTTCCTGAATATCATCCCGAAAGATAATTCCATTTGGATTTGTGGGAGGCAGCTGATGCCTTAGTTTTTCCTTTGCTAACAACTTGTTTCCTTCTTAGAGCCATCTTAAGTAGAGTAAATGAAATTAAAGGGCTAAGAATAAAATTGGAAACAGGGCCGCGTTACCAAAAACTAAAACAAAGCTTTAGTAGACGAATTTAGCACAATTTGGGTGATTCTAGGTGAAATTGATGCGCAACAGCTATAGAGGAAAGAATTCCTATCTCAGACGAAGCTCTGCGAAGCTGGAAATAGCTACGGCGAAGCACCATTGGCAAAAATTGGAGTTCAGCAAAACTCTATCGTCTAAACCAAATCTCAGCTTCGAACCATCGGAATCTGACTCGGAGACACTAGAGACATGGTCGAAAAGGTCACCGGAAGTTTTGGAAGGTAGTAGGAAGTTGTTGGAAGCTAGTAGCAAAGGGGCAACGCAAATGCAAGAAGATCACAAGAGAAACCATAGAAAATACACTCGTGATCCTTATATAGGTGAAAAGAATCATGGCCATGACGAAAATTACAGCCCCCCGATGAAAGTTTATGTATTGAAAACTTATAGAATTATAGGTGTGAAAATTATCACACCTTTTTTTTAACTTCATGGGTGTGTCAGAAATCACACCCCCACCGTGTAAACTTATATTCCTGAGAGATAAATAGTGCAAACGAGATTACGGGCGTGACAGAAATCACACCCTGCCCGTGAAAGTTTCTTTTTCGTATTGGATGAACAATGGAGAGAAAAATACGATTGTGATAATAATTACGACATGGCTGTAATTTTTATGACAACTTCTATGATGATCGTATAGACGTAAAAAGTATCTTGAACAATACTACAATGCATAAAAATAGAAATAAGCACTAGAAAGACATAACAATACAAAAAATAAAGACGATAAAAAAAATTAAAGTGAGAGTATTTGGGTTGCCTCCCAAGAAGCGCTAAGTTTAAGATCACTATCTCGACCGAAGATTATCATCATGCAGGAGGTAGTGGATCTGAAAGCTTCTAGTTGACACCTTCCTCGATAGGCTCGGATATATAATAATGCTTCAGGAGTTGACCATTAACCATAAAATTCCCTGTCCCCTTACTCCAAATTTTAATAGCTCTGTATGGATATACTTTAATAACCTTGAAAGGCCCCGACCACCTTGTTCTAAGTTTTCTGAGAAAGTGTCTTAATCATGAGTTAAAGAGTAGAACAAGGCCACCTTCTTGAAAATTCTTCCTGATGATTTGGCGATCGTGCCATCTCTTAGTTCTCTCCTTGTCAATTCGCGCGTTCTTGTATGCATTCATTCTTATTTCCTCAAGCTCATTGATCTGTAATTTTCTTTTCTCCCCAGTAGTTTTCAAATCATAATTGAGAGTCATTATCACCGAATAAGCTCGATGTTCCAATTCAATCGGGAGATGACATGATTTACCATACACAAGTTGATAAGGTGACATACCAATGGGAGTTTTAAATGCAGTTCGGTACGCCCATAATGTATCGTCAAGCTTTAATGACCAATCCTTCCTTGATTGAGAGATAGTTTTTTCAAGAATCCTCTTCAATTCTTTATTAGTAACTTCTACCTAGCCACTGGACTGCGAGTGATAAGGAGTTGATACTTTATGCTTCACCCGAATTTGCTCAATAGTGTAGCGAATTTTTGCTCAATGAAATGGGATCCACTATCACTTATTGCTACTCGTGGAAGCTTGAACCTCAGAAATATGATCCTTTTGAATAGCTTGATAACGACACGAGAATCATTAGTTGGAGTCGCTACAACATCAATCCACTTTGAGATGTAATCTACCGCCACAAAGATATACTTGTTACTATACGAGGTTGGGAAGGGACCCATATAGTTAATTTCCCACACGTCAAAAATCTCAATTTCCAAAATATTACTCGGTGGCTTCTCGTCGCATCTGGAGATGTTCCCTGTCTGCTGGCATTCTTCGTAGGAAAGAACAAAATTTCCAGCATCTCTAAAAAGAGTCAGCCAGAAGAAACCTAATTGTAGCACTTTAAACGATATAGATGATCAACAACAGAGTTTTCCACGCCCTTTTCATCTTTGATCTCCAAGTCAAACTATTACAGCAGAAGGATTCATCTGATCAATCTGGGTTTCAAATCCTTCTTAGTCATAAGATATCTAATGGCTGCATGATCTGTATAAACAACTACCTTGGAGTCAATTAAGTATGATCTAAATTTATTGAATATAAAAATAATAGCTAGAAACTCCTTCTCTATTGTTGCATAATTGATTTGCATGTCGTCTAAAGTACAGCTCGCATAGTAGATAGCGTGCAACTTCTTCTCCTTGCGCTGGCTAAGAACAGCACCTATAGCATAGCCGCTAGTGTCATATCAGCTCAAAGGGTAGCGACTAATCAAGCGGTTGAATTATCAGAGCAGTAATGAGAGCCTTCTTGAGCTTTAGAAAGGCATTCATACAATCCTGATTAAACACAAAAGGAATATCTTTACCAAGTAATAAAGAAAGTGGTCTAAATATTTTTGAAAATTTTTTAACAAAACATCTATAAAAACCAGCGTGACCAAGAAAACTTCGAATTCCACTTACAGAAGGTGGTGGTGGCAATTTCTCAATCACTGCCACCTTTGCCCTGTCAACTTCGATACCATGGTCAAAAATCAAGTGCCCTAAAACAATACCTTCATTAATCATAAAGTGACACTTTTCCAAATTTAAAACCAAGTTAAATTCTTCACAACGCTGTAACACATGTGACAAGTTAGACAGGCAAATATAGAAACTAGAACCATAAACAGAAAAATCATCCATAAACACATCCATGATATCCTCAATGAGATCGGAGAAGATGACCATCATGCAACGTTGGAACGTAGCAGCTTCATTGCAAATTCCAAACGGCATGTGGCGATAAGCAAAGGTGCCATACGAGCACGTGAATGTCATCTTTTCCTGCTCTTCAAAGTGTATAGAAATCTTGAAAAAAATCAAAATTTCCATCAAGATAACAAAAATAAGAATTACAAGCTAAACGTTCTAACATATCGTCAATAGATGGAAGGAGGAAGTCATCTTTTTGGGTGATGATATTTAACTTCCAATAGTCAATACACATCTGCCACCCTGTTACAGTTTGAGTTGGAATAAGAGTATTATTTTTATTTTTCAACATGGTAATTCCTCCCTTCTTCGGCACCACATGCACAGGGCTCACCCACTAGCTATCAGAGATGGGGTAGATAACTCCAGCATCAAAGAGTTTAAGTATTTCTTTCTTGACTACCTCTTTCATATTGGGTTTGAGCCGCCTCTGGTATTCAATTGATGGCTTGCTCCCCTCTTCTAAAAATATCCTAAGATTCATTGGGAGAGATTTAAATTCGTATTTCTTCTCTTCGTTGGTCTTACCTTCTGTCGTGCTCAAGTGTTCCTCTTTCAATTTTTTAGGCTCAAGCGGTGATGAAGAATTTAACAACGCAGAGTAAGAACTTACCTCTTCTTCTTCATCACTACAATCACCTTTAGTCAGGCACACTTCAAGCGGATCTTTCTCTATCATGGAATCAATAATCATTGGCAATGCATCATCCAGGACTTCAACACTATAGTAGGATCTTGCAAAAGAGAGTTTCCTTAAATTTTCAATCAAATCAAAGTCAACAGAATCCTCACTTATCTTAAAAGTGAGCTTCCCATTTTTAACATTAATCATCGTTCTAGCCATTGCCAAAAAGGGATGACCTATAATTATGGGAAACCTTGAGTCTTCCTCCATCTCGAGGACAATAAAATCAGTGGGTATAAAAAACTTATAGACCTTTATTAGCACATCCTCAATAATACCTACCGAATGCCATACAGAGCGGTTAGCTAGCTGTAGTGAGATAGATGTTGGCTTTAGATCTTCAATGTCTAGCTTCTTACAGACAGAATGTGGCATCAAGCTAACACTTGCCACTAAATCAGATAAAGCATGGTCAATAGGTACATCACTAATTAAACAAGGAATAGAAAAACTCCTTGGGTCTCTGAGCTTTGGTGGCAATTTGTTCATAATAGCACTGCACTCCTCAGTGAGTGCGACTATTCCATGCTCTTTCAACTTTCTCTTGTTGGACAATATCTCTTTCAAAAACTTGGTGTATGAAGGCATCTGTGACAACGCATCAGTGAAAGGAATATTAATGTAAAGCTTTTTAAGTACCTTAATTTTTTTTTAAATTTCTTATCAAGTTTAGCATTCACCAATCTTTGAGGAAAGGGAACTGGTGGTTTGTTGGGAGGTGGTGGTACATATATTGGTTCTAGCTCCCTATCTTGCGAAGATGATTCGCCTTTGTTTCCCTAGTGCTCATGGGTTCAGAATTCTACACCTCATGGTCTGGCTTTGCATCGCTTGCCCATGGCACCTCTAGTTGCTACCCACTGCGTGTTGTAATGGCATTGTAGTGCTTACATGGGTTTGCCTCTAGTTTCCCCGATAGTCTTCTTATCGGTCTACTTGAAGAGCTAGCCTACTAAGCTATATGAGTCTCCAACATCGTTTGGTGGGTTTCCATAGAATCTACCTTGGACATTAGATTCTTGACAGTCTTGCTAACTTGTTTGATTTCTTGCCTGAATTCCTCATTATGCTTAGTCTGAGTAGCAATAAAAGTCTCTAGTAATACCTCCATGTTCGACTTTTGGGGGCTTGGGGTTTTCTATATTGTCTCTGTTGGGTTCTGATTGTTCCTGTAAGAGAAATTGGGATTGTTCCGCCACCAAGGTTGTAAGTGCTTGAGTATGGGTCATTTTGAGGTCTAGTATTATAGTTCCCAATGGCATTAACTTGATCAGAATTGCACTCACCCGTGTGGATACTCCCAACTGATAATCTTGCTTATAATATCCAACATTACCACAAATCTCGCACGAAACAGAATTAACAATGGCAAGATTAATATTCAAATAATCAATTTTATGAGTAAGGGAGTCAACCTTAGCGGCCATCGAAGCGATAGCAGCTAGATCAAACCTACCTGACACCTTGGAAGACGGCCCTCTCTCACTTGTCCATTGATAGTGGTTTAAAGCCATTTCCTCAAATAAGTTTATTACATCTTCCACATTCTTATTTATTATTGCGCCACTGGCGGCAGCGTCAACTGTCATACAAGTATTGTAGTTCAATGCATTATATAATGTATGAATAATTACCCACTTGTTGAGGCCATAGTGTGGACACATTCTCTAGAGTTCTTTAAATCCGTCTCATGCCTCATATAACGATTATCCATCTTTCTGGATGAAGCACATGATCTGGTTCCTAAGCTATGCAGTCTTACTTGGGGGAAAATATTTTGCTAGGAAAGCGTTCGACAATTGCTTCCAAGTCGTTATGGAACCTAGCGGATGAGAGTGAAGTCATGCACGTGCTCTATAATGTATCAGAAAAAAAAATCACTGCAGTTGATGGGACAGGACAGCTGGCCTCCCATCCCTTCCGACTTCCCACTCGGTTTCCACTCTCGCCTGCCTCCCCCGTGATCACTAACCCCATCTTCCTCTTCTTCCTTCTTATTTCCCCTTCCTCTTCTCGATTTCTCCTCACTGATCGAAGCTGCCTCCATCTCCTCATTCACGTGTCCTCTTCCCCCTTTGACCCGACATCCAATGCTGCTTTGGCGACCAAATCCAGTCTAGCTTCTATTGTGTCTGCAAGTGTACGGATACACGAAGTAATAAAAAGATATTGAACCATAGAGACATCGCTTTAATTTCAGAGAGAAAATATGCAAGTAAACTATCGAAGGCTACACGAAAATATTAGAGAGAAAATCTGGTACTAGGGTTTCATCCACTTTAATTTCCGTGACTAGATATAAGTACATATTCGTCAGTCTAATTTCATTGTGATAAAGATATAATTCACTTAATAAGGAAATCATCTCGCTTTCACGCAGACAATTTACAAGAACCAATCCTCACTTTCGTGCAGGATCTATTCGATTGTTAAATAAAAGTGAACCGTTAACAAAGAACTCAAAGGTCACTTTCATGCATCCGAATTCTAAGTTAATAATCTCAAGTGGAAACTCAAGGATCACTTTCGTGCATCTGAATCTCAACATAGGTTCTGCTTAAGGTTCTCTAACAATCTAATATTCAATTTCTTGCAATATGACGCAGTGCGGAAGTTTGAGATGCTGGAGAAGAGAAGAAGAAGAGAAGAGAAGAGGAGGAAGAAGAGAAGAAACCCTTAGCTTAGCAAGCTAAGGGGGAAGAGGAGAACTACATGCCCTAACCCTTGCCTCACAAGGAGGAAGACACACCAACCAACAGGTTTTCCAAAAATATTCGTTTCAACTTCCTTCAAACGTGAGAATTACATTAGCTTTTAAAGCCCTTTTACCCTCAATGTTAACTTATCTCTCAAGTACATCTAGTGGTGGTCTATGCTTAATTTCAAATTGGGTGGTCTAGATTGACTTCGATCTCTTGTATTCCTATTGGTTGCTTTGGGCGGCTTGTCATGAATCTTTGCTTGCAGCCGAAGGTTGTTTTGCGTGGAACTCGTTGAAGAGGTGGCTGTTGAGGCTACGCATGCAAGGGATCTTCAATGCACATGCTTTGTGGAATTGTTGAAGCTGATTGTTGTGGCTTTGATTGGTGCATGCAAATGATCTTTAATGCGCATGCTGGATTGATTGTTGAAGTTCACTAGAGAATTGGGCATGCATGGTGTTGCTTGGTTGTCGGATGAGTTGTCTTGCTTTGGAGATGTGTGTAGCCGAAATAGAGTGAAACTTCTCCTAGCATGTTGACTTGAGTTGCTAGCCTTGGATGAATGTTGACTGGTCTTAACGCAATTTGAAGTTGACTTGCTGAATTTGGTGACTTGATGCTGATTTGTTGTGGAGGACGGAAGATTGAGTGTTGATGTTGGCTGTGAAGGTAGATGTTGACAAGGCTATTGTGATAATCTTTGACTTAGGCAAAACCTAATAAAACAAGGGCAATTTAAAATGATACACTAATTGCAATCTAATATATTAACTAGGAATTTCATGTGCTTAGAAAAATAAAACTTGGTCTAATCCTAACTACAACACAACAAGTAAGGACTATATTAAAACAAGATTAAGTCTCTAAATATGCTCCTGCATCACAATATCATCATGTTTATTTCATTAACTCAATCCTACATCAGATTATCAATCATGGCATTAAACTTCTAAAATTAAGAAATAAGAACATACCTAATTTCTTACGGTGAGTTCCTAACATTCAATTTTAGGGTTCCAAGTTTTCAAGCAAATCACATTTCGGTCCTTATTGCGAAAACTCTGAAACATGCTTGATAATATAAATCTATGGAGAATTAAAGAGCAATCATCATAGAAGCAGAATTATCATACTAAAATTATACTTGATGAAATAATGAAAGATTTATCTAGTCATTAAGAAATCAAAGGGAATTACTCCCCCATGTCCCAAAAGAAGTTTAAGCTAGCATGGTAGAAAGATTACAATAATCCATGGTTCAGAGGGATCCAAAATCAAAGAAAAGGAAGGAATTACTAAACACAGCACGACTGTAATAAAAATTACAGCCGTAATTTCCACGTGAACAGTGGTCGGCGGCATGCTTTTGTTGATTTCTCCTCTGATCGACTTCCTTTCACTCTAAAACTTCTAGAGTATCTTCTCCTCCTCTAGGCGCAGCTTCCCTTCAAATTTCACGGTCAGAGATGCGCTGTATACTTCCCGGCGGTGAACCTTAGGGCGACGGTGAAAATCTCGATTCCTCTTTGTGTGGTGGATCAAAATTAGGGCTTTTTGGCTGTGTGTCTTCTCCTCTGTCTAACCTCTCTTTTTGCTTCTTACGGATCTTCAATTTATGGCCTGAATCGTCTGCAATAAACATCGGGCTTCAAAGTTGACCATGGAAGTCGGGTGTTAATGATAGAATTACGGTCGTGTTTCTGGTTATGGCACTGCCGTAATTTCAGTCGAATTCTCTGATCAAAACTTTCTGGTAATTATGGCACCATAAAATAGGTTACGGCAGTGCTGTAATTTCAGCTAAAATCTCTGGTCGGAAATCACTCCAAAATACGGTCTGTGAAACGCCTTACAGTAGTGCCGTAATTTCTGAGAAACTTTCTAGATGAAAAACTTCCCAAATTATGGCAGCGCTGTGATACTACGGTAGCTGGTGAAAACACGGTACCGTAATATGGATTATGGCCCTGCCGTATTTTGGTCTGTGGCTATGATTTATGTGAAATTTGACATGTAGTCTTCTCTTGATGGTGGGGATTTATTCATGCATCTGGAATTGCTTGAAAATGCCTAAAAGCAATGACTTTTTGCCTAAAAATCATGAAAAACCAGAAAATAAGTAGATTCCACAATATTTGATAAAAAAGGCATGAAAATAAGCAAAGTAGTATGAATATGACACAAAAAGATATATGAAATATCACAAAATTTACTATAAATTTTGGTGTCAACAAACACATAAGGCTCAAACTTTGTTTGTCCTCAAGCAAATATCAAAATTTGATCAAAGGAAAAGGCTTTTTCATGAAGAATAAATTTCTAAAATACATTCACCAATGAAAGATTTGACCAATTGCTTTATAAAATTTTAGATAGGCATATCATCCTTTGAATTCAATCCTCTAGATCCACAACCTAATCAAATAAAACTTTGCAACTTGTATGAAAAGTAGAATCTCAGTCTCATGAATTCACCTAGTTTTCAGTCTAAATCTATCATACTTTTGTTTACAGGAATAGGATATCCAAAATCTTTTTCACTCAAAATCTTTCTTTTTTTAATTTTCTTTATTGTGTTTTTGATGGCATGTACCCACATAGATGCACACTTTTTATTTGAACTTCAACCCTTGTCTTCGGTACCACTATCAATTTTACACAGTGCCAAGTAGGGGAGTTATTTTTCTTTTTTCTCTCTTTTCTTTTTTACAGACTTCAACCCATATCTTCAGTACCACTGTCAATTTTACATAGTGCCAAGTAGGGGAGTCTCTCACCCTTTTTGGATCTTGGATTCTTTCTTTCCCAACAAATAGTAAAATAGACTAAACATCAACTAGATTAATCAATTGACATCAATTTAAAATTACACTCATATGCTAATTTTATTTGACAAGTAGTTTCACTTTTAAATTGAATTCTTCAAATAATATATCCACATAAAATCTCATTCATCAACTAATGAAAAATTTCAACAGTAGATATATATTAGAGAAATAAATTTGACATGATAGATCTAGTCCTAATCACAGGCATGAATTCATTCATCATCAATTGAATCATATAATCAACAATAACATCTTCAAAAATAGACTAGACCACAAATCTACATATCAACAAAAATATACTCATCAATCATAAAAGTATCACATTGTTATCATGTCATCAAGCATGCACCTCCACAGGGTGCTCAAAATATCAAAATATCATCATACAACCCAATCGAAATAATCATCAATATCAAAATATGATACAACCACATCGAATAGTCAAATCAATATCACAATATCATACACCCATATCGAATGATATTAAAGTTAAATAAAGCAAAGCAAGGTAGCAATGGCGGACACAATGAGTTTGGAAGAATCATCCTTCCCTATAAAATATGAAACATCAATAAGATAAGGAAAAAATAAATGCAAAGAAGTAAGGGAAAAAGATACTCACAAAACTCTACTCATCATCGTTAGATCAGATCTCCTCGGTGTCCTCCTCTACTGCATCCATAGGATCAAAGGGCTACTCTCCCTGGTAACCACCATGGTCACCTCCTCGTCTGCTATCCTCATATCCGAAGCGATCATAAAGAAAATTTCCCATATCTTCAATGTAAGTGCTCAGCTACTCCACATCCGGGTGGATATGGTGCATGGTGTCAGTCATCCTCCCCATGCAATCCATCATCTTCTCCATACGATGTCCCTGACGATATATCTCAACAGAGAGTGCCTGGAATCCTAGGTCGAAGGCACTAGACCATCCTCTGGTAGGTATGTGGGAAGAATCAGCAGCTGGGTGAGTAGAATCAGTAGGCTGGTGAGATGGCGACTCCATACCAAAAGGATAATCTCTTCCACCCCAAGTGGGTGGTGGTGGAACTATACTCAATGGTGGTGTAAAAGCGGCCTCGGCGGTGCTCAGTGAAAGTTTCCAATTTGCTCTTTCCTTCACAGTGG
The DNA here is from genome assembly GCA_027562315.1 of Costus pulverulentus. Lineage (NCBI taxonomy): Eukaryota > Viridiplantae > Streptophyta > Magnoliopsida > Zingiberales > Costaceae > Costus > Costus pulverulentus. The sequence continues at coordinate 34,600,263 of CM050439.1, forward strand.
TCTTCTCTATGTGGGGTAATGGTAAGGTAAGGGCATTTGGTCCTAGGACCAAGGAAAAGACATCCCCCTCTCTAACTATCATCTTCATAGCCATGCAAGACTCAAGATCAAGCCTTGCATTCCCCATTGCCACTTCTACCCCATAGGGCTCAACATTTAGATGTAGGGCTATAGGGGTAATCAGCCCCCCTATTACAATGGCGCCCTTGTTTGCTCTAGCCACTTTGTCCATGTGCTTCATCAAATGAAGGCAACATCCACTACTAATCCATTAAGCATCCCCCATAGAAAGTAGAGCTCAGATAATAGTACCATACCATCACTATCTCGTCTGCCAAAAACTGTGTGGGCAAGAACTCTATGAACATACTTTATGCATGGATTCATAATCCTTAAAGCTCTAGCAGAAACAGCAGAAAAATGGGCCTCATGGCTAATCTGATTCCAAAACACATTCTCTATAAACCCATTTGATATTTGGGTATACCCTCCAGAACCCAAATGAAAGATAGATCTGATTTCTCTCAAAGTTAACTTCCTCTCAACATTAGCTAGTCTGAATGTGACTTCTCCTTCAGCAGGTCCATTGGAAAACTCTCATAGGTCCACATTCAAGCTACTCAAAAATTCCAAAACAAGTGGCAAATAGGTATATGGTGTCATCTGAAAAAATCTTTTAGCTTTGATTTGCTCAAACATCCAAAACACATCCTCATATAATCCAAGTGCCTCCATGTTTCTTCTATTATCATACTTTGTATTTACCACCCTTCTCTCCACCAACTTGTTGTATCTTTCTTGTTGAATTTCATCCCTAAAGATGATGCCATAGGGATTTGGTGTTGTGGAGGATGTAGCTGGTCCTTTGCCCCTTCTCTTTGAAACAACTTGCTTAGTCTTAGGGGCCATTCTTCAATGCAAGGATGAACTAGAGCTGCAACTTAGATGATAGCCAAATATAGCAAGAATATAGCAAGAGTGTAGAATTATAATCACACTTTCAACTTCCTAGACATGAACATCATTATTTAATAAACATCATAAAAGCAAAAATCAGTCAAATCCAAGCTTAAAATCAAAATTTCAGCTAAAGAACATGGGTGAATAGTAAATCTAAAAAACTTCAGCAAATCTAGCTCGTTTAGGCTCAAATCACTTTACAAAAACTAGTCAAAAACCTCTGGAAACACACAAGGAAAGTTCACCGGTCGTCTAAGGAGCAAATGGAACCAAAGATTTCAGAAATCGATGGAGAATCGAGGAGAAATGAAGAAAGGGGCGAAAATACTCGTGAAACTTGCTAAATCAGAGAAATCGGGTGAGAGAGTACCAGATCGGTAGCGAAAATCGGATAGGAAGAATCCTTGGTGAGCTCTGACGGTCAGAGAAGGTCGAAGGTCGAAGGTCGGCGCGAGAATGAGCGAAAACAAGTGAGAAAACCCTAAAACACAGCCTAGAAAAACCTAAAAACGGCATAGGAGTCGCGTCCAAAAATAAAATTACGACCTTAAAAATTATTACTGTAGTGCCATAATCTGGCGGTTTTGAAAAACACGAGCCGTAAAACTAATACGGTGGTGCTGTAAAAATCTGAAAACTTTCGGGATGAAATTCGACCGAAAATACGATACCGTATAAAAACTTACGGTACTACCGTAAAAATGTGAAAACTCTCGGGTTGAAAACAAATGAAAATTATGGTACCGCTATAATGAATACAGTAGTGCCGTAATAATTTATATTTATTTATTTATTTTTTTTGAAGGTAAAAAAATCAGCTCTAAAATACGGCACCGTGAGAATTATTATGGCAGTGCCGTAAAATGCTAAAAACTCTCAGGAAGATTTCAGAGTCAAAATATGACCCATAAAAATACTTATGGCAGTTCCATAATGGCATCTAAACTCTTTGGTCGAAAACGGACTAAAAAAATGGTACCGTAATTTTCATTACGGTAGTGCCGTAATTTGTGCCAAAACATGTTTTACCTACAAAAAGAAAAGAGAAATTAGTTCTAAGAGCAAAAGTAAAAAAATAAAGTAAAATAAAAGAGAGTAAACTAAAGTTAGAATGCTTGGGTTGCCTCCCAAGATGCGCTATTTTAAAGGTCTTCAGCTTGACCCTTCTCCACTCGGATTTGATCTTGATTTCTTCAATTTCCACTCTAATTTTTCTTTGAGTTGAGCATCACTTCGAATCACATAAGGCTCATTCATGAAACAATGACCAAATTTACTCAAGAATTTTCTTCCTTGATCAAGTAATCTAGAGCCTCTTTTTCACTTCTTCTTTTGTTCAGAATTTGAATCTCTTTCCTCCTAAATTCCTCTATCCACATCTTTAGAAAAAGTGTCAGTTTCAATATTAGAGGATTCATCAAATAAATAATGAACATCAATGACAACATCATCTACCATATCAACACTACAACACGATCTAGAATATGAAAATTTGTTCAAAGAATCAGTAAGATCAAACTCAATTATATTTTCACAGATATCAAAAGTGATTTTTCCTTTCTTAGCATCTATATGTGCTCCTGCTGTAGCCAAAGAGGGTCTACCAAGGATGATGGGATTTTAATGATTTTTTTCCATGTCAAGGACTACAAAATCTGCAGGTATAAAAAATTTGCCTACCTTGATTGGAACATTCTCTAAAATATGAATAGAATACTTTACCGAGCTATCAGCGAGCTGTAAGGGATATGGATGTTGGTTTAAGCTCTCCAATGTCCAGTTTCCTACAAATAGATAAAGGCATTAGGCTTACACTAGCTCCTAAACCACATAAGGCTCAGTCAAAAGCCATGCTTCCAATAGAACAAGGTATAGAGAAACTACCTGGATCCTTCAGTTTTGGTGGCAATTTATTCTGGATAATAGCGCTACAATCCTCAGTTAAAGCCACAGTACCATAGTCCTCTAGTTTTCTTTTGTTGGACAAGATCTCTTTCAAGAATTTTGCATATGATGGCATTTGAGATAAAGCTTCAGTAAAAGGAATATTAATGTAAAGCTTTTTCAATACTTCAAGAAATTTGCCAAATTGTTTGTCTAATTTTGCTTGCACTAACCTTTGGGGAAAGGGTATAGGTGGCCTATAAGGTGGAGGTAAATTAGGTTTAGAAGCATCATTCTGACATGGCTCATCACCTTTTGGTTCATCACCCTTTTGAGGTGGCAAAGTAGCTTGAGCTTGCTCATGTACAGAAGATTTTTCTAACTCTAATTCATCATCATGATCATTATTACATTCTTTTTCATTGTTCACTACTCTCCCTTTGGGTTCCTCTAATTGTTTCCCACTTCTAGTGATGATAGCATTACAGTGCTCCCTGGGGTTCAACTCAGGTTTAGTAGGTAATTTTTCTGGGGGTCTGTAAGAACTACTAGCTTGTTGGGCTATTTGATTTTATAAGATTTTTGTTGTGGGCTGCTAATGATCCTATGTGAGGTGCAAGTTGACAAACCATTCCCTTAAGATCTTCAATTTTTTTTGTTTTGATTTTGCATGAACTGATTTTGATTAGTCATAAACTTTTCTAACATGGACTCAATGTTTGAATTCTGATTTGAGTTTTGACTTTGGTTTGGCTTTTGTTGGTATCCTCTATTTTCAGTTTGTCCTCCTACATTGTTGTTGTTTTTCCAAGATAAGTTGGGGTGATTCCTCCATCCAGAGTTGTAGGTTCCAGAATAGAGATCATTGTTTCTACTTTGATTATAACTCCCTAATGCATTAGGAAGTTCACTACCTTGATTAGCAATGACTTTACACTCTTCAGAAATATGACCATTATTTCCACAAATATCACAAACAACAAATGAAGAAACAACAGCAGTTTGCATTTTAAAGGAATCAAATCTATTGCACAAAGATTCTACCTTCTCTGCTAAGGTGTGCCAACCATCACTTTCATTCTTACCTTGAGAAGGTCTATAAAGCACTCCTCTCTCAGTAGTCCATTGGTTATGATTTAAAGCCATCTCTCCTAGTAACTTGAAAGCATCTTCAATGGTTTTGCTCATGAGAGCTCCTCCTGCAGCAGCATCAATAGTTAGTCTAGTATTATAAAGCAAAACATTGTAAAAAGTATGAATTAAAACCCAATTTTCAAGGCCATGGTGAGGACACTTCCATTGTAAATCGTTGAAATGCTCCCATGCCTCGTTAAAAGATTCACCATCCCTCTGTGCAAAGCTTGAGATCTAGTTTCTCATTTGGATGGTCTTGCTTAGTGGGAAGTACTTCATCAGGAAAGCATTTGACAGTTGTTCCCATGTGGTGAAGGTACCGGTAGGTTGAGCTTGAAGCCATGATCGCGCTCGGTCCCTAAGAGAAAAAGAAAACAATCTCAGTTTTAATGCATCGTTAGAAACACCATTTATCTTAATTGTATCACAAAGTTCAAAAAACAAAGAAAGGTGTTGGTTAGGATCTTCAAGAGGAGATCCTCCAAACTAGTTATGTTGGATCATAGTCAAGAAAGCAGGCTTGATTTCAAAGTTGTTAGCCTCTATCACCGTTCTAGCAATACTAGAATGAATCTCTTGTGGATTAGGGGCGGCATAGTCCCTAAGCGATCTCTGTTCTGCCATGGTCACTTCTTCTACTTGTTGACTTCCTTCAAATCTAAGCTTTCTGCGCAGTCTAAGAGTTTTATTTATTTTAGGATCAAAAGGTACTAAAGGTCCTGATCTAAGATTCCTGCGCATGCAAAGTAGATAAATAATTTCAAGAAAAAGAAAATAAACAAAAAATAGAAAATAAACAAAAGACAACCTAGTATAGCAATACTTTCAATATCTTCAATATTGACAAAAACCAAGGTCCCCGGCAACGGTGCCAAAAACTTGTTGTGTCCGCAAGTGCCCGGATACTTGAAGTAATAAAAAGATATTGAACCATAGTGACATCGTTTGCCAAGTACCGAATAATTAATTTCTTACTAGCTATGCAACCGAAAATATGCAAGTAAACTATCTAAGGCTACACGAAAATATCAAAGAGAAAATATGGGACTGAAGACACCAAAATTCATAGTATATTTTGTGTCATTTCATGTGTCTTTTTGTGTCATATTTATGCTCTTTTGCTTGTTTTTAAGCATTATTTATCAAATATTACAGAATCTATACAATTTCTTGTTTTTCATGAATTTCAGGTAAAAAGTGTTATATTTTGATGGATTTTAAAGGATTTGAGTGCACGAATGGATTTAGGAAGTCGAAACGAAGCCGCCCACTAATTTTCATGCAAATCGGAGCAAGTTCGAAAATTACACCCCCGGGTGTAAAGAACTGTAAGGTACCATAATGAAAATTACAGCAGTGCCGTAAAGAACTTTAAGGTACCATAATTTGGACCTAGAATTCACCTGAGAAATTTCAGACATTACGACACTGCCGTAAAGATTGTTACAGCCGTAATTTCCAGTCAAAAAGGTGATTTTTACGGGTCTGAATCTTGCGCAGACCATAACGTTTGATCTAGAGCTCCAAATCAAGATCTAAAAGATGTTGTAGACTCATCTTTAAGAGGAGAAGACGCACGAGGAAGCCCCAATTTTTATCCAGTATCGAAGGAGTAATAGACAGAGAGGTGGTTAGGGTTTGGCGTAGCGCCGAGAGGCGTAGAGGGCACCTCAGGCCGTGATTTTTACACGGAAGCTTCATTTGGAGGTGGATAGGACATACCAAAAGTTTCAAAGCAAAAGGAGATCAGACAGAGGAGAAATCAATTAAAGATTGAGCGCCGCCGCTGTTCACTCCAGATTACGGCCGTAAACTTCTTTACGGCCGTACCGTAATTTGTTCTCTCACTCTGTTTTGATTTTCTACACTATGGATTATTGTAAAATTCCTTACATACGAGCTTAGACACTTTTTGGGACATGGGGGAGTAATTTCCCTTTATTTTTAATGATTAGATGACTTTTATCTTCATCAGAATTGTTTTATGATGATAATTTTACTTATGTGAAGCATTGTACTTTGATTTTCCATAGATTGATGTTATTATTCATGTTTTAGAGTTCTCGCAATAAGGACCAAAAGGTGATGTGCTTGAGAACTTGGAACCCTAGAATTGCATGTTAGGAACTCTCTTAGGTTAGTTCTTAATATTTGATTTTAGTGATCTTAATGCCTTGTTGATAATTTGAATCTAGGGTTGAGTTATTGTGTTAGACTTGATTTGATCTTGCACGAAAGTGAGGATCGAGTTGTCGGAAAACCATAAGTAGAATTTGTGTTGAGTCTTGGATGCGCGAAAGTGATCCTTAAGATTCCACTTGAGACAATCAACTTAGAATTCGGATGCACGAAAGTGATCTTGAATTCTTTGATTGATGATTTACTTATCCTTAGCGTTGGGATAGATCTTGCGCGAAAGTGAGGATTGATCCCTGCATGATTGTCTGCACGAAAGTGAGATAATCCCTTTATGAAGTAAATTAATCATTTATCATGATAAGATTAGTCTGACGATCTTTTATTTAATTCTAGTCATTAGAATCAAGGAGGATGAAACCCTAGGCCCAATGTTTCTCTCTAATTATCTCTACGCTCTTTTTATTGTTCACTTGCATTATAATCGATCGCTTAGCTAGTAAGAATACAACTATTTGGTACTTAACACATAGGTCCCCGTGGATTCGATACTTTCTTTATTACTTTGAGTATCCGTGCACTTGCGGAATACAACAAGTTTTTGGCGCCATTGCCGGGGACCTTAGTTTTGTTAATATCAAAATAGTTGTTAGTATTGCTAGACTAAGTTTTATTTATTTTAGATTTAACTTTGTTTTTTCTTTTTGCAAGTTTTTGATTTTTACAGTTGTGACATAACTGCGAATTCTAAAATTTGTGAATTTGCTTGTGTTTTATATTTTCTATTTTTTTATATATTCTGAAAAAAAAATATATATTCTCTGATTGATTGGTGTTGGATTATCTTTCTGTTCTTGATAGATTTGGTAAATATGTCTTTTCATCATAATTCATGGGCATCTGAAAGGGGTAAGGTTTACATGTAACAAGGTGAACATAAAGATTATTCACAGCTTACTATTGCAGAACTAGCAAAATTACACTCTTATTTTGTTACATGTAATATTTGTAAGTCTTCTGATCATCCTACTTGTGATTGCAAATTTAGAAATCACGCAAATCCTAATTCACCATGGTATCAAGATAATCATTATGATTCTAGATGGGAAAATCAAACTTCTTTTTATAATGGTTACTCAAATTATAATTCTGAACCATACTCTGAGGACACTGGAAAATCTAGGTTAGAATCCATGTTTGAAAAAAATCATAGTTGCTCAAGAAAAATTTATTGCTGAACAAAACCAAATGCTAGAAGTTTATTGCACAACATGATTGTTTATTTAAGTTTGATACTGAAAAACTTAATTTAGAAAATTCCCCCTGTGATCATGATTGTTTTGAGATTGAGCCTTATGTGAACTTTAATGAATCTCACTCTACTTTTGATAATTTTGATATTGATTCATCTGATAATTTGATTGAGGAAAAGATTGAGGAAATTGAAATTGAAAAAACCTCTTTTGATGACATTGATTCTTTTGATGATGTGTCATTCATGGTTAATTCTGACATGTTTGAAAATTGTGATATTCATGTACCTTAATCTGATTTGGGTGAAAATTTTGATATTGATGATGAACTATTTATGGAAAGACATGAGGGAGTTGATTTAGAAAAATCTTACTTTAATCTTGATTTTGATAATGATTTATATATTGACAAATTATTTGATGATGAACATGAGGAAATTAATAAGGATTTAAATATTGTGAAAATTGATGAATCTCACTTTGATGATTTGCCCATATCTACTGTTGACTCTTGTGACTTATTTGAAAAATTATGTTTTATTGAGGATCCTAATGAGAGACATAAAGACTATTATTATGTTGATCCAATGCTTGATTATTTTGATCAAAGTCCTATTGTAATTGAAAAGATAAATTTGAAGAAAGGACTTATGATTTTGCTTTTTGATAAACATAGGAAGATAATAAAGATTTCTTTGAGTGAATTTGAGAATTTTGATTTTAATTTCTGCAAATTTAAGAAAGCCACAGTGATTGTGATTTATATTGAATTTTGGATATTTGGATTAGTGGCTAAAATGTTTGGACAAAGGAAATGCAGACAATTATTTGCTCTTTACTTTGGAACTGATTCACCTGCTTCACCATGAGATTTGATTTTTGGTCAAGCTATGGACCTAAAACTTAGCGCTTCTTGGGAGGCAACCCAAGCACTTCTACCTTAGTTTAGTTTCTTTTATTATAGTTTATTTTTAGAATTAATTTTTCTGTTTGTTTTCCAGGAGAAATAAAATTTTGTGCAAAATACAGCACCGCCGTAATCTACTTTACGGTACCATATTTTTGATCTGATTTTCGCCTGAGAGTTTTTGGTATTTTACGGCACTGCCGTAATATTGTTAACGGTACCATATTTTAAGACTGCATTATGCTTATTTGAGTAGGTGTTTTCTCACCGTGATTTTAAGAAACTGAGTTACAAAAATTTTTGATCTTTGGCACGACATTAAAGTACTCATCTTTGTCTATCATCTGGATATTTTTTCTGAATTTTAAAGTCTATGGATCATGCTAAAACACATAGCATCTTTTTTATTATGATAAATTTCTGCAGCAGTTTTCTTTTTACTATAGTCTGATTAGCACTTTTGTTGCAAGTTTTTAAGATACTTGAATAACTTGAAACCTAGATTTTTCACTTGGAATTGGAAGTTCATGTGTCATTCTATCTTGTGGATTAATTATTTTCATGAAATATTTTCTAATCATTTTAGGACACATGGCAACTTTTTGAATCTGATTAACTTTTGTGTAGTTTTTGCAGTTTTGTAATCTGAGTAGCCTTCTTTCTGTTGATACCCTAAATTCCTGAAAGATTTTGATCCTTTGATTTTCATATATCTGAAAAGAACATATCTTATTCAATTACATAGTTCTGTCAATTTTCTTTTTGGATCATTAAATTTTATTTTTGGGTATGACTACTTTTCATAAAAAATTCACTGGCTGCACTGTTTGCTTTCCACCTATTATAGCTTCTTTTGCCTCCAGATCCAGAAATCCTAAAGAGCAATTGTCTTCCACCTCTAGCCACCACTGCATCTGCCTCTGACATCACTATTTCTAGCCGTCAATACTGGATTATACCATCTGCAGATTCTTATTACTTCTACTGCCTCTTATTCCATTTTATTTATTTATGTAGTAGAATATTTATTAGTGACTAATTTTTTATTTTTTCAGTGTTATCTCTCGCACCCACCAGCCGACGATCTCACCTCCAGGACTGTATTCTCTAGCAGGCCACTAGAGATTACTCACTCTACTGTCAGCACCACCACCATCATTGCTAGTAGCTTTTCAGATAGCATCTATTCCACCTCTGCTTCTTCTCAACTGCATCAGCTCTTTCTGCCAGCATTCTTCAGACCTCCGGACACATCTCTAATTCTTCCTTCAGAAAATTATTTTTATCATTATTATTTTTAGAGACTATTTTCAGACTGAGCGTTATGTACCTTAAATTTTGCAGAAAATTTTCAAAAGGCACATCTTTGGACCCAGCTGTATTGGCCTGACAATGATTGAGCATGATCTATATTGTTTTGTGAGTATCACTTGCACTCTCTTATTAATGACTATTTCTTATAGTGCATTTTTCACTTTATCATATTTATACTACTTATTGGTTTTCTCTTGAAAATTGATTTTATGGATATATGAAACTCATTGTTTTGATGATGATATTATTCAAATTTGTTGTTAAAATTGATGAAAGCATATGATCCACTTTCTACTATATGATGGCATGATTTATTGATAAAATTTATATTGATAAAATGTCTTCCTTCATGATGTGAGTATTTATACTTGTGATTGGAGAAAAACCCTATCATGTTAGATTTATTTCTTCAATGCATATCTATTTTTGAAATTTTACATTGGTTGATGCATGAAATTTTGGGTAGATGTGTTATTTGAAGAATAAGATCTAAAGGTGAAACTACTCCTTTAAATAAAATGAGCATATGAGTATGATTTGTGAATTGATATCAATTGATCAACCTAGTAGATATTTAGTATATTTTGCTATTTGTTGGGAAAGAAGAATCCAAGATCCATAAAAATAGTGAGAGACTCCCCTACTTGGCACTATGTAAAATTGATAATGGTACCTAAGACATGAGTTGAAGTCTATGCATGAAAAATAATGAGAGATAAAAAGAATAAGACTCCTCTACTTGGCACTGTGTAAATTTGATAGTGGTACCGAAGAAAAGAGTTGAAGTCAAAAATAAAAAGTATGTATCTAACTGGGTACATGCCATCTTTACATAAACAAACAAAATACATAAAAAAAAAGGAAAAAAAATTATGTGTGGAAAAAAATCTTGGAAACATAATTCCTGTAAACAAAAGCATGATAGATTTGAACTGAAAACTGGGTGAAATCATGAGATTGAAAATTCTATTTATTATACAAGTTACAAAATTTTATTTAATTGAGTTGTGGATCTAGAGGGTTGAATTCGAAGTATGATATATTTATTTGAAGTTTTGTGAAACAATTGATGGAATTTTTCATTGATGATTGTATTTTATAAATTTTTTTCTTCATGAGAAAGTCTATGCCTATGATCAATTTTTGATTTTTGCTTGAGGACAAGCAAAGTTTGAGCCTTATGTGTTTGATGACAACAAAATTCATAGTAGATTTTGTGTCATTTCGTGTGTCTTTATGTGTCATATTTATGCTTTTTTGCTTGTTTTTAAGCCTTATTTATCAAATATTACGGAATCTATACAATTTCTTATTTTTCATGAATTTCCGGTAAAAAGTGCTATATTTTGATGGATTTTGAAGGATTTGAGCGCACGAATGGATTCAAGAGGTCGAAACGAAGCCGCCCGCCAATTTTCATGCAAATCGAAGCAAGTCCGAAAATTACACCCCCAGGTGTAAAGAACTTTAAGGTACCATAATGAAAATTATGACAGTGCTATAAAGAACTTTAAGGTACCGTAATTTGGACCCAGAATTCACCCAAGAAATTTCAGACAGTACGGCACTGCCGTAAAGATTGTTACGGCCGTAATTTCTAGTCAAAAAGGCAATTTTTAGGGGTCTGAATCTTGCGCGGACCATAACGTTTGATCTAGAGCTCCAAATCAAGATCTAAAAGATGTTACAGACTCATCTTTAAGAGGCGAAGATGCACGAAGTGGAAGCCCCAATTGTTATCCAGTATCGAAGGAGCAATAGACAGAGAGGCGTTAGGGTTTGGCCTCACACCGAGAGGCGTAGAGGGCACCTCTGGCCGTGATTTTTACACTGAAGCTTCGTTTGGAGGTGGAGAGGACACACCAGAAGTTTTAAAGCAAAAGGAGATCAGACGGAGGAGAAATCAACAAAAGATCGAGTGCCGCCGCTGTTCACTCCAGATTACGGCCGTAAACTTCTTTACGGCCATACCGTAATTTGTTCTCTCTCTCTGTTTTGATTTCCTACACTATGGATTATTGTAAACTTCCTTCCATGCAAGCTTAGACACTTTTTGGGACATGGGGGAGTAATTTCCCTTGATTTTTAATGATTAGATGACTTTTATCTTCGTCAGAATAGTTTTATGATGATAATTTTACTTATGTGAAGCATTGTACTTTGATTTTCCATAGATTGATGTTATTATTCATGTTTTAGAGTTCTCACAATAAGGACCGAGAGGTGATTTGCTTGAGAACTTGGAACCCTAGAATTGCATGTTAGGAACTCTCTTAGGTTAGTTTTTAATATTTGATTTTAGTGATCTTAATGCCTTGTTGATAATTTGAATCTAGGGTTGAGTTATTGTCTTAGACATGATTTGATCTTGCACGAAAGTGAGGATCGAGTCGTCAGAAAACCATATGTAGAACTTGTGTTGAGTCTTGGATGCGCGAAAGTGATCCTTAAGATTCCACTTGAGACAATCAACTTAGAATTCGGATGTACGAAAGTGATCTTGAATTCTTTGATTAATGATTTACTTATCCTTAGCGTTGGGATAGATCTTACGCGAAAGCGAGGATTTATCCCTGCATAATTGTCTGCACGAAAGTGAGATAATCCCTTTATGAAGTAAATTAAGTCTTTATCATGATAAGATTAGTCTGACGATCTTTTATTTAAATCTAGTCATTAGAAGCAAGGAGGATGAAACCCTAGTCCCAGTGTTTCTCTCTGATTATCACTACGCTCTTTTTATTGTTCACTGGCATTATAATCAATCGCTTATCTAGTAAGAATACAACTATTTGGTACTTAACACATAGGTCCCTGTGGATTCGATACTTTCTTTATTACTTCAAGTATCCGTGCACTTGCGGAATACAAGGACTAGGGTTTCATCCACTTTAATTTCCATGAATAGATATAAATAGATGTTCGTCAGTCTAATTTCATTATGATAAAGATATAATTCACTTAACAAGAAAATCATCTCGCTTTCGCGCAGACAATTTACAAGAACCAATCCTCACTTTCGTGTAGGATCTATTTGATTGTTAAATAAAAGTGAATCGTTAACAAAGAACTCAGGGATCACTTTCATGCATCCGAATTCTAAGTTAATAATCTCAAGTGGAAACTCAAGGATCACTTTCGTGCATCTGAATCTCAACATAGGTTCTGCTTAAGGTTCTCGAACAATCTAATATTCAATTTCTTGCAATATCATTATGTTCATTTCATTAACTCAATCCTAGATCAGATTATCAATCCTGACATTAAAATTCTAAAATTAACAAATAAGAACAGACCTAATTTCTTACAGTGAGTTCCTGACATTCAATTTTAGGGTTCCATGTTCTCAAGCAAATCACCATTCGGTCCTGGTGTAGCGCCAAGCTACGGGGTGGGGAGATCTCCTAGACCGACTCTAGGAGGACATGCAAACGATTCAGAAAACTCGCGATCAAACATGCGGATTCAAGGGCATCGGCTACGTATAAGAGCAATGAATGGCAAAATAGATAACCATGGCATTCAACTACGATAAAGCACTCAAATGAAACTACTAACCATTACAATCGAAGAAGGCGAGGTATCGAGACGAGGCCAAGGATCGTACACCTAGCCGCCAACCTCACTCTACTTCCACACGCTATGCGGAGTCGAGGCACCGACCACTACTCCGGAGTTACAAGACCCTCCGCAGCCCCTTGCGAAGTTCACCACTTGTAAGCTATCTAAACATTAGGCCCTATCTCCCTTTTATAAGCTAAGGGAGGGAAAACCCACACCACTCACATGAGGGGTGGTTACAACCAATATTCTAACTACTAATCTGCAAAAAAAAGGAAAAACAAGGTACATTTGACTGGAAATATTCCAGCAACCAAGTGTGTTGGGGAAGCTTCCGGTCGCTTCAAACGTGAGCCATCCATTTGAGCTTTGGTGATATCTTCTGATCTGGATGATGGATCTGAGATCTGATGGCATGGATGGATAGATCTGGTTCGGATTAGTGGGGATCGACACCCGGATCATCTATAAACCCATCCGATTGGAGCAGATATAGTCGAAACAATACCAGCCATTGATTGCCTCTAAACTGATCTGGGCCATTGAGCAGCATTCTCCTCTTCTCTTCATTCTTCTGAGGGCGCGGGCGGTGAATAGGGTGTTGGTGTATATGCCCTGCAGACCAATGTATGGACATGGTCAGGCATTGTTTGAATGTACTTTCATAGAACTATTATTCTTTATAGAGGCATGGTCGTTATTATGCAGACTTCTCTATCTGCATTGATGTATTGAGTTGCATATATAATGTCCCAGGAGTTTGGATTGGATCCATTCTCAAAAGCTATCTCCAGTCAAGGTACCTTAGCAGATATGGGACAGTTTTGGTACATGTGAAACTGGTGTAAGGGCTGGTTAGGTGCAGGGCATGGTAACGCAGACATACAGGTGCATTAGATGCACTGGAGTGATCCACCGTGAGGATTGACTTGTCTAGTCAATAAGTCAATCTCACATTCAAGAGGTTTGCATTGATCCTTAGACTTGAGCCATTCATGTTTAGATTTGATGATGTGTATGCTTTGATACAGTCTTACGTCTCTCCATAATTGGGAGACCAAAACGACTGTCATTGGGCATGTCATAAGTCATATAGAGACATGGATGA
>CM050439.1:34619912-34634936 GCA_027562315.1 Costus pulverulentus
ACAAGCAATAGACTCTTGACGTTGCTTTAATCAGAAGCCTAAGGATCAAGTTATTGGATAACTTGGATCCATTTGGAAGATTTCATCAGCGCCAATGGGCCTGATGAGATGGAAGAAGGTTATTGGAGCCAAACTTCCTTTTTGGCAGGTTGACCCGAAATTGACCTTAATTGGTCACATTTGGATTAGGGTTGCATTGGATTGGATCCAATGGCTTAATCAACCTATGCCATGAAGTTTGGGCTAGCTCATTATCCAATGAGGCCCAATAATTAGTTGTTATGAAGAGGGAATTGACTTAAAAGGGTATAATGGGGAGAAATCTCACCCCATTGGCGCCTAAGGGCATAATGGGGTGAGGGAAGCGCCTTTGCTTCATTATGGAAGTAAAGGGCACCTAGCCTCTCTTCCTTGGATGGAATACTTGCCTCTAAGGCAAGTCTTGGGGCTGATATGGCTTGAGAACTTTTATGGGAAGTTCCTAGGCGCATATGGATATAGGGAAGAAGTATATGGTAATGTCTTGGAGACTTACCTTACCTCAAACGCTAGTTTCTCCCAAGACACCACCCTAGCCGAATTCCTCTTGCATGTTGCACCTAGCCTCTTCTCCTTTGATGGTAAGAATGCATTTATGACATGTCTTGGGCTGATATAGCCATTGGGCAAATAAGGATAGGTTGAATGAGGTTTATGGCAAAGTCTGGAGACTTTCCTTGCCTCAAGACTCCTTCATCCTAGCCGCCCACTTGGCATGATCATAACCATTGCCCTAGCCGCCCCTTGTCCTATTAATAGGACCCTTGCCGCCCCTCTTGTTGGTTGTTGATTGAGTGGACAACATCTTGGAGGGGTGACATATCTCTTGGAGAGACTTGGAGTGCAAGGGGCGAGAGCAACATAGGCTTGGCGCAATTTTCTTCCTTGGAGCTGAAAGTTCTTCCTCTTCCTCTCCTCTTTGGCGCAAGGATTCTTTGTGCTTGGTGGCGTCTTCTTGCCACAAGCCCTCATCGTTCCTTGGCCATAGGTGCACCTTGGAGGTGGCGCAAGCAAAGAAGAAGAAGGAAGCAACTTGGCGGCATCATCTTCCTCCTCATCTCTCCTTGGCGCATATTCTCTTGAAGGTGGCGCAAGTGAGGTAAAGGCTTGATTCTCTTCCCGAGGCTAGCACCAAGCGTGGAAGGGAGCAACGATCAAGGAGCCGACGCGAGGATACTTGTAGAGGACGAGCACTTGAGCGTCTTCAACTTGGCAACTTCATCCTAACAAGCAATAGAGGTACTAACCCTAACACATCCTTGTGTTCTCTCTCTCGCATGGATCCTTGGGAAAGGAATGTGTTTCGGGTGTAATGCTTCTTCCACTGCGTGCTGGGACTGCACAAATTTTAAATTACACACGGCATTCCCTAACATAGGGCACGCCACCGGTCGTGGTTTTGGCCTCAATCACCGGCGATACTCCGGTTGGAGGTCCGTGTGTCGGTTGCGGACGTCTGGGTAGCTTCCGGCGGCCAATCCGTGGGGTGCCGGACTGGGAATAGGGCGGATGGCGGTGGAAGCTGGGAATCGGGGAAGTTTACAATTCCAGCGATCCCAATTGTTTTCGGATATGAGTTCACGGCGACAAGGAGATGCCGTGTCCGAAGTTTGGTGATGATCAGTGCTGCGGATGGGGCGGCATAGAGGGCGACGCACCAGACCTCGTGAAGCTCGACACTGGCGATCTGGCCGTCCGATGGCCGGATACTTTGGCCCCAGAGTTCGCATGGAGGAGGAGGTGCTATAGCCAGAGTCTGGTGATGGTTGAAGCCCTAGATGATGCTCCCAAAATACGTGGGCTGGGATGTTGGTCCTCTGCTCCCCCGAGGAACATTCTGTGTAGAATTGGGCTTGTGACTTGGAACGCACCTGCAGGAGTCACGGGCCGGGGTTTCTGTCACTGGGTCACCCGTAGAACATTCTGTGAAGTCAGAGTCTGAGTAGTAAAGCTGGGTTTGCTGTGTTGCTCCTACATCAGCTTCCACTGCGCGTTCTGTGGAATTCTCCTTCGGAGAATTAAATTGGCATTCAGTTCCTTAGGGACTCAAATTTGCCTCACATTTTGTTAGCCTAAAGTGCATAATGGCCTCCATTTTGCACCTACAGTTGCTCAAATAGATCCGACGCAAAAAGTCGACAAGCACATAAACACAAGGGAAAACAAGGACAAAAGGCTGAATTAGACGATGTGGGGGACAAGAAGAGGGCGGCCGCAAACCAATAACAAGTTTATCTCACTCGGGTGGAGGTCGACCGATGTAGCCATCTTTGAGGATGGCATCATAGTTGTAGGAGACATGTTGAGTAAGCAAGAAGGTGAAACAAAGAAGAATGTGTGGGAACCTAACGTAAACGAGAAGTGGGCTCCCAATAAACGAGTCGAACAAACCAACAAAATCTCTCTCATGTCGTCTGAGCAAACATGAGGGGACAACAAACTCAATGGAAGGGGCGAAGGACTGAACCACGTCTGTGGACTCATGGGGATCTCTGGAGGTGTGTCCTTAGCCTCCACAATTGGAGATTCTACTGGGAACACATCTTCCTCAACCATGGGATCAACAAGGGACACATCGGACATAGGTGGGGACTCAACCAAGGAGGGGACTACCAGTTCCTCCACAACGTCCAACTCGGGAGGAAGAAGACCATGGGCTCGGTAACCTTCTGCCTCAACCCACTGCATGGTGTCATCAAGAATGTCTACTAGCACTTCGAGCCCGTCCAAACGCATGGATAGCTGGCCACCAGGCCCAACAATAGTATACTGGTCTACCAGACCCTCGATCAGCCATGTACGCACATACAACCGGTCTTTGGTGGTACGGGGATGCCAAGAACTAGAATACGACATACTTAACAAAACACTGAAAACCGACAAAATCCAAGATGGTGATAAGAAGAATTACCGACGAACTTGCTCTGATACCAAATTGGTGTAGTGCCAAGCTACGGGGTGGGGAGATCTCCTAGACCGACTATAGGAGGACATGCGAACAATTCAAAAAACTCGTGATCAAACATGCAGATTCAAGGACATCGGATACGTATAAGAGCAACATATGGCAAAATAGATAACCAAGGCATTCAACTACGAAATAGCACTCAAATGAAACTACTAACGATTACAATCGAAGAAGGCGAGGTATCGAGACGAGGCCAAGGATCGTACACCTTGCAACCAACCTCACTCTATTTCTACACGCTACGCGGAGTCGAGGCACGTCCACTACTCTAGAGTTAGAAGACCCTCCGCAGCCCCTTGCGAAGTTCACCACTTGTAAGCTATCTAAACATTAGGCCCTATCTCCCTTTTATAAGCTAAGGGAGGGCAAACCCACACCACTCACATGAGGGGTGGTTACAACCAATATTCTAACTACTAATCTGCAAAAAGCTAGAAAAACAAGGTACATTTGACTGGAAATATTCCAGCAACCAAGTGTGTCTAGGAAGCTTCAGGTCACTTTAAACGTGAGTCGTCCATTTGAGCTTTGGTGATATCTTCTGATCTGGATGATGGATCTGAGATTTGATGGCATGGATGGATAGATCTGGTTCAGATTAGTGGGTATCGGCATCCGGATCATCTAGAAACTCGTCCAATTGGAGCAAATCTGGCCAAAATAATACCAGCCATTGATTGCCTCTGAACTGATCTGGGCCGTTGAGCAGCGTCATCCTCTTCTCTTCATTCTCGCGAGGGCACAGGCGGCGAACAGGGCACGCCGCCAGTGGTGGTTCCGGCCTCAATCACCGGCAATACTCCGGCTGGAGGTGCGTGTGCCAGTTGCGGGCGTCTGAGAAGCTTCCGGCCGCCGATCATGGGGCGCTAGACCGGGAATAGGGTGGACGGCATCGGAAGCTGGTAATTAGGGAAGTTTACAATTTTGGCGATCCACCGGCCGGATGGCCGATTGTTTCCGGCTGTGAGTTCACGGCGACGAGGAGATGCCGTGGCCGAAGTTTGGCGATGATCAGTGCTGCGGATGGGGCGGCATAGAGGGCGATGCGCCGGACCTCATGAAGTTTGACGCCGGCGATATGGCCGTCTGATGGCCGGATCCTTTGGCCCCAGAGTTCGCATTGAGGAGGAGCTGCTGTAGCCGGAGTCTGGTGATGATCGGAGCCCTGGATGATGCTCCCAAAATACGTGGGCTGGGATGTTGGTCGTCTACTCCCCCGAGTAACATTCTATGCAGAATTGGGCTTGCGACCTAGAACGCACCTGCAGGAGTCACGGGCCGGGGTTTCTGTAACTGGGTTGCCCGTGGAACATTCTGTGAAGTCGGAGTCTAAGCAGTAAAGCTGGGTTTGCTGTGTTGCTCCTGCATCAGGTCCTTATTGCAAAAACTCTAAAACATGCTTGATAATATGAATCTACGGAGAATTAAAGAGAAATCATCACAGAAGCAGAATTATCATACAAAAATTATACTTGACAAAATAATGAAAGATTTATCTAGTCATTAAGAAATCAAAGGGAATTACTCCCCCATGTCCCAAAAGAAGTTTAAGCTAGCATGGTAGAAAGATTACAATAATCCATGGTTCAGAGGGAACAAAAATCAAAGAAAAGGAAAGAATTACTAAACACAGCACGACTGTAATAAAAATTACAGCCGTAATTTCCACGTGAATAGTGATAGGCGGCGTGCTTTTGTTGATTTCTCCTCTGATCGTCTTCCTTTCACTCTGAAACTTCTGGAGTATCTTCTCCTCCTCTAGGCGCAGCTTCCCTTCAAATTTTACAGCTGGAGATGCGTTGTACGCTTCCCGGAGGTGAACCCTAGGAAGACGGTGAAAATCTTGATTCCTCTCTGTGTGGTGGATCAAAATTAGGGCTTTTTGGCTGTGTGTATTCTCCTTTGTCTAACCTCTCTTTTTTCTTCTTACAGATCTTCAATTTATGGCCTAGATCGACTGCAATCGATCGCATAAAAATCGGATTTCAAAGTTGACTATGGAAGTCGGGTGTTAATGATAGAATTACGGCCGTGTTTCTAGTTACAGCACTGCCGTAATTTTAGTTGAATTCTCTGATCAAAACTTTATGGTAATTACGTACCATAAAATAGGTTACGGTAGTGCCATAATTTCAACTAAAATCTCTGGTCAAAAATCACTCCAAATTACGGCTCGTGAAACGCCTTACAGTAGTACCGTAATTTCTAAAAAACTTTCTAGATGAAAAACTCTCCAAATTACGGCAGCGCTCTAATACTACGGTAGCTGGTGAAAACACGGTACCGTAATATGGATTATGACCCTGCCGTATTTTGGTCTGTGGCTCTGATTTACATGAAATTTGACATGTAATCTTCTCTTGATGGTGGGGATTTATTCATGCATCTGGAATCGCTTGAAAATGCCTAAAAACAATGCCTTTTTGCCTGAAAATCATGAAAAACTAGAAAAGAAGTAGATTCCGCAATATTTGATAAAAAAAGGCATGAAAATAAGCAAAGTAGTATGAATATGACACAAAAAGATATTTGAAATGGCACAAAATTTACTATAAATTTTGGTGTCAACAGCTTCCCACTCCTCTTCTAGGCGAATGCAGCGGCGATGACAATGTGGCGTGAACCCTAGATTCGGCGCGATTTTCATCTCCGACGACTACGGCGAGCTCCCTCATCTTCGGCAAGCACTTCCTCCCCTCTCCAACTCATTTTTGAATGTTTCTGCTTCGTTTCCGGCAACGTACATGAGCGGCGCTGCCGAGACCTCCAACCCCTTTTACCAGTGATTTCGGTGTCCATTTGCGAAAATAATTGTACCACATGACCCTCTCGATGTTGACATAATTTCTATGTGCTGGCGAGCTCCGTTCAGTACCGGTGATTACTGTTCTGGCGATTACCACCGGTGAGGTTTTCTAGTGAACTCCGACCAGCGATCTCACAACACCGGTTTGCGTGCATGGAGTCATTTTTGACTATTATCTAGTTGGTTTTAGCATAGACCTACAGTTTCAGGTAGGGATCTTACCTTTGTCCTTTGTTACGGTGCCAAACTGCATGCATAGGTAATGGCACCTTCCTGTTGCTGATTAATCCTGATTATTATATTCAAATATCTATTTGGGCTCTATTACCTGCCATTAGGTCATGATGATGCTAGCATGTAATCCGTTTTTGTGTTATTGATGTGTGATTTGGATTAGTATGATTTAGATGTTGTACATATATGTTTTGGCTATCTCTACAGCCGTCATGTGATATGATATTTGTTGGATGGACAGATTGGCCTGACTGATATAGAGCCCACCATCCGGGATCTGTTGGATTTAGCCACTGCTATAGTCATGGTATGCTAGGGCCATGGGCTTTAGGCCTCCGGATGGTCACAGTCAATGTGTCATTATGAGCAACTTCAGGGTGACTGGGTGTAGGACGCTACATTGGCGGGATGTCGATGGACAGTCATTCCTTGCTGTTTGAGTTGGTAGCTGGGAACCACTCTTTGAGTGCTCATCCTTTGGGATGATTGGCTTAGCTCAGGGTGTTGCACTTGCATGCTATACTTTTCAGTATTTGTTTAGCTGTGACATATGTTTATACTGCTCTCTTGTATACAATGATTATGTTGTTATCCTCTGAACTCTATTATGCACCATCTTATTTACTAATCCCTACTTAGCCTTCCGGCTAACCCCCTTTGCTTTGCCTTCAGGTCCGGGCATGACTCTAGCAAGAGCACAGTAGATAGCTAGATAGCTAGGTAGCTGTCTACCCTATTCTGGGTCTGTCTTTCCTCCTTTATCGCATGTTATTATTATTATTGCTACTTATGTTGGATTGTATTTTCTGGTCGTGGACCAATGTTGATTTTGACCAAGGTTGTCGGTCGTGTTTTCTTGTTGACATTGACCGCTGCGTCGGTCTATGGTGTTATTACATTTCTCCTAGTTTATGTTATTTGACCCTCCGTTGTTATTTCTATTGATTCTTAGATCAGTGATTGGCATGGCAGATCCGTCTTTGCCACGTCCCAAGGCTAGGTGTCTCGATGTGAACCCGGATGGGTCTCGGGGCGTGACAAGCTCTGTCCCTAAGAGAGAAAGGAAAAAGTCTGAGTCGCAAAATATCATTACAAACACCATTCATTTTAAATGTATTACAATATTCAAGAAATATTCAAAGGTACATATTAGGTTTCTCAGACGGTAAGCTGATATTGTACTTTGCTGTACTACTAACTGAAAGCGTAACGACTTTGTCGTAGTAGTACTTAAGAGTCAATCCCATAGGGACCATGATCAAGTACCAAGAGATTATCAATCAATAGCTAGACAATCGGTTAGGTGGTTTAAAATTACAGAAATTAAATCAAATGTAAATAAAAGCAAAAGACAATCAAATTTTAGCAAAAGATAGTTATCAGTAGAAAACTAGATTTAGAGACATCAGAACTTTGGGTTCGTCTCGTTGGCGGATCTAAAACTCGAATAAGAAAAAAATCATAACAATGCAAATTTAAAGTGTTCAAGGAGATATCTAATAGTACAAATTACCCTCTTTTGACAGCGTAATCCGGTATCAATCTAGATCAGCGTCCTACTTTTGTGGCAAACCGGATCTAGATTGATCGAATGTGTTCAGAGATAACATAAAGTTCCTCATACAAATCCTGCCCATTTCTTGATAGCTTAGAGTATGTTCGATCCGACAGATCTAACGTCACAATTCTCCTTTCGGTCCTTCTTTTGATGCCCAAGAAAAGAAATTGTGTGATCAAGGCAATACTAGTAGTAAAACAACACCGTTCGAATAAACACAAAATAGATTTGCATTTGTTATAAGAAGACAATTTCGAGTAAAAGATACACACAAATCAAATACACCTTAGTTCCGATAAAGAAATTACACTATCATAGTGTCGTTATGATACAAATCTCTAGAGAAGGAAGAAGCAAAGAGAAGTTAAAAGAGAGAAAAGGAGCAAACTCTTCAAAGAAGGGCATTAACTATCCTCTTCAAGCCTTCTGGAATGGGCGCATCAAGATCTCCTTCTTCCTTACTTTCGACCAAAATCACCACCCCTTGCCAAAACATGAGATTGAAATTCTACTTATTGTACAAGTTGCAAAATTTTATTTGATTAAGCTGTAGATATTGAGAATCAAATTCAAAGGATGATATGTTTAGTTAGAATTTTATGGAATGATTGGTGAGAATTTTTCATTGGTGATTGTATTTTAGAAATTTATGATTCATGAGAAAGTCTATTCCTTTGATCAGTTTTTGATTTTGCTTGAGGACAAGCAAAGTTTGAGCCTTATGTGTTTGATGACACAAAAATTTATAGTATATTTTGTACCATTTGATAGGTCTTTTGTGTCATATTCATGCTCTTTTGCTTATTTTTATGCCTTATTTATCAAATATTGCAGAATCTACACCTTTTATAGTTTTTGATAATTTTCTGGTAAAAAGGCACCATTTTAAGGCGTTTTCAAGCAAATACAGATGCATGGATGAATCCCCATCATTAGGAAGAGATTACATGTCAATTTTCATGAAGAATTGAAGCCTCAAACCAAATTATGGTAGGGCCGTAATTAATATTACGGTACCATGGTTTCACTGAACCTACAGAACAAACCACGACACTACTGTAATTTTGGAGCACTGCCATAATTTACGGTGAATTTTGAACAAGAAAGTTATACAGATATTACGATACTGTCGTAATCCATATTATGAGCCATAATTTCAGTCCAATTTTCACCCGAGAGATTTTCGAGAATTACGGCACTGCTGTAATGGATATCATGGGCTGTAATCCTGGTCGATTTTTGTACAGAACACTTTGAAAAAATTACGGCACTACCGTAATCAAAAACACTACTATAATAAAAAACATTGCTGTAATTATAACCTAGACGATCTGGCGCGGATGATTGTGGACGATCTGGACCATCAATTTGAAATCCATAAAAAGATAAATACTCATGAGATCAAGGAGAGGGGACACACATGAAAAGCCCCAATTTTCATCAACAATCGGGAGGGAAATTAGAGTTTTCGCCGTCACCCTAGGTTTCGTTGCCGGGAAGCATATAGTGCATCTTCGGCTATGAAATTTGAAGGGAAGCTGCGCCTAGAGGAGGAGAACATACACCAGAAGTTTCAAAGCGAAAGGAGATTGATCGGAGTAGAAATCAACAAAAGGAGCGTCACCAGCACTGTTCATCGTGCCTTCTATAGTAAAATTACGGCTGCAATTTTCATTACAGCGGTGCTATTATTTGATTTTCTCTTTCCTTTTGATTTTTAATCCTTTGAAACAATGGTTTATTGTAATTCTTCAACTATGCTAGCTTAAACACTTCTTGGGACATGGGGTGTAATCCCCTTAATTTCTTATGACTAGATGACTTTTATTTCGTCAAGATAATTTTAATATGATAATTCTACTTATGTGACATTTGCCTTTAATTCTCCTTAGATTTATTTTATCAGCATGATTTAGAATTTTTTGTGATATATACTGAAAAGTTATTTGCAAAAACTTGGAACCCTAAAATTGAATGTTAAGAGCTCATCGTAAGAAATTAAGTTTGTACTTATTTCTTGATTTTAGAAGAATATTGCCATGTTGATAATCTGAATCTAGAATTGAATTATTGAAATAAACATGATGATACTGTGAGAAATCAAATATCGGATCGTTGGAGAACCTGAAGTTGAACCTGTGAAAATTATAGTATGAAAGTATGTAGTTTTCACTTGAGATGATTGACTTAGGATTTGGATGCACGAAAGTGATCTTTGAGTTTTTTTGTTAATGATTTACTTTTATTTAACATTGAATAAATCCTACGTAAAAGTGAGGATTGGTTCTTTGTAAATTGTCTGCACAAAAGCGAGATGATTTCATTATGAAGTGAATCATATTTTTATCATAATAAAATTAAACTGATGAATACTTATTTATATCTAGTCATTGAAATTAAGGTGGATGAAATCCTAGTCCCAGTTTCTCTCTCTGACATTTTTGTGTAGTTTCTAATAGTTTGCTCTCATCCTATTTGATTGCCTAGCTAGTAAGAAATCAATTGTTCGGTACTTGACAAACGAGGTCTCTATGGTTCGATATCTTAATTATTACATAGAGTATCCATGCACTTGCGGACACAACGAGTTTTTGGCGCTGTTGCCGGGGACCTTGGTTTTTGTCAATATTGAAGATATTTAAAGTATTGCTATACTAGGTTTTGTTTATTTTCTGTTTTTCTGCTTATATTGAGCTTATTTGATCCATCTACTTTACATGTTCAGGAATCTTAGATCAGGACCTCTAGTTCCTTTTGATCCTGAGATTTACAAAACTCTTAGACTGCGCAAAAAACTCATATTTGAAGGAAGACAAAAGGAAGAAGTAGTCATGACAGAAAGAATATCACTTAGGGATTATGCAACCCCTAATCCATAAGAGATACACTTTAGCATTGCCAGACTAGCTATCGAGGCTAATAATTTTGAAATCAAGCCAGCTTTCTTGTCCATGATACAGCAAAATCAATTTGGAGGATCACCACTTGAAGATCCTTATTAACATTTATATCTCTTTCTTGAATATTGTGGCACCATTAAAATTAGTGGTGTTTATGATGATGCATTGATGTGATCCCAAGTTGTTTGGCATTTACCTAAGACTAATCCCCGGCAATGGTGCCAAAAACATGATAGGCTTCCGCAAGTGCACGGAATTATCGAAGTAATAAAAATATCGATCCACAGAGACCTTATTGTTAATTACCAAATAATTGTTTTCTCGCTAGCTAAGTAAACCGAATATGATGAAAGTAAGCAGTATAGCTAACACGAAGGATAATTAGAGAGATAAACATGGGAATAGGGTTTCATCCACCTTGATTTCAATGATAAGATATAAATAAAAGATTCGTCAATCAAATCTTGCTATGATAAAAACCTAATTTACATCATACAAGGATTATCTCACTTTTGTGTAGACAATCACGCAGGGACCAATCTTCGCTTTCACGCAAGATCTATCCCAATGCTGCAGATAAGTGAACCATCAACAAAGAACTCAAGGATCACTTTCGTGCTTCCGAATTCTAAGTTGATCATCACAAGTGGAGCCTCAAGGATCACTTTCGTGCATCCGAGTCTCAACACAAGTTCTACCTAGGGTTCTCCAACATTCCGATCCTCACTTTCATTCAAGATCTTTACGTTTGACACAATAACTCAATCCTAGATCAATATTATTAAACATGACAATTAATCTACTAGAACAGATCAAGTTGGATCTAACCTAAGGAAGGGATCCTAACATGCAATTCTAGGGTTCTAAGTTCTGAAGCAAATCACCTTTCAGTCTCATTGCGAAAACTCTAAAACATAGATAATAACATAGATCTATGGAAAGTTAAAGACAATTCATCACAAAAGTAGAATTATCACAACAAAGATTATCATGACGAAAAAAAGAAGAATTATCTAATCATTAGAAATCAAAGGGATTAAACCCTATGTCCCAAAATATGTCTAAGCTTGCATGGAGGAAAAAATACAATGAATCATAGTCTTAGAGTGATTTGAAAATGAAAAGAAAGGAGAAACAACTTTATACCACGGCTGTAAAAGTGTTTACAGCCGTAATTCGCTTCGATGAACAGCGATCTCACCGCTATTTTGTTGATTTCTCTTCTGATCGGACTCCTAACACTCTGAAACTTCTGTGGTGTCTTCCTCTCCTCTAGGCAAAGCTTCTGCGTGAAAATCAAGGCCTGAGATGCCCTCTACGCCTCTAGGCGTGAGGCCAAACCCTAGCCACCTCTCTGGCGATTGCTCTCTGGATACGTGATAAAGGTTTCTCCTTTCAGTGCGTGTGTCTTCTGCTCTTAAAGACGAAGCAGCAGCAACTTTTTGATTCCAATTTGGAGCTCTAGATCAAAAGTTATGGCCCGAACAATTTGCAGCCGCGGAAAACTCGCGATTTTGACTAGAAATTACGGCCGTGTAATAATTTACGGCAGTGCCGTATTTTCATTTTGTGCACCGAAAGTAAAAATTACGGCCCGTAAAATATTTCTCGATGGAGCCGTAAAATCGAACGAGTTCTCTGCTCTGTATTGCCTGGGAAATACGGTGCCGTAGAATCATTTACGGTTTTGCCGTAAAATTAGCAAAGGTTTCTGTTCTAAAAGCACTGAAAAATACGGTAGTGTAATTCTTTACGGCGGTGCCGTAAAATCACAAAAACTTTCTATTAGGAAAATCCTCTAAATTACGGGAGTGTTCTGGTTTTACGGTACTGTCTGAAATTACGATACCGTAAAATGGATTACGGCACTACCGTATTTTGCTGAGTTGCTCCGTTTTACGTGAAATTTCTTGGGCGACCTCCTCTTGATGATGGTAACTCTTTTATGTGTTTGATTTTGCTTGAAAGTGCCTTGAAATAATGCCTTTTTACTTGAAAACCATGAAAAACCAAAATAGAAGTAGACTTTGCAATATTTGATGAATTCAGCATAAAATAAGCAAAAAGATTCTCTATTTAGCATGAAAAGATACATAGAATGATACAAAATATACTATATATTTTGGTGTCATCAAAATACATAAGGCTCAAACTTTGCTTGTCCTCAAGCAAAAAATCAAAACTTGATTAAAAAAATAACCTTTTCATGCTCAATTAATTTCAAAAATACAATCATCAATGGGAAATTCCATCAATTGATTTATAAAACTTCAAGCAAACATATCATTCTTAGAATTCAACCATTTAGATCCACAATTCAATCAAATAAAACTTTTCAACTTGTATAATAAATAGAATTATCATTCTCAGGATTTCACCCAGTTTTCAATTCAAATCTATCATGCATTTGTTTATAGAAATTAGGTTTCCAAGATCTTTTTCCACACATGATTTTTTTTTATGTATTTTGTTTGTTTTTGTGAAGATGGCATGTACCCCCTTAGATACACTCTTTTTATTTTTGACATCAACTCTTATCTTCGGTACCACTGTCAATTTTACACAGTGCCAAGTAGAGGAACCTTATTATTTTTCACTCTCATTATTTTTCATGCATAAACTTCAACCCATGTCTTAGGTACCACTATCAATTTTACATAGTGCCAAGTAGGGGAGTCTCTCACAATTTTTATGGATCTTGGATTCTTATTTCCCAACAAATAGCAAAAATAGACTAAACATCTACTAGGTTGATCAATTGATCTCAATTCTCAAATCATACTCATATGCTCATTTTATTTAAAGGAGTAGTTTCACCTTTATATCTTATTCATCAAATAACACATCTACCCAAAATTTCATGCATCAACCAATGTCAAATTTCAAAAATAGATATTCATTGAAGAAATAAATCTAACATGATAGGGTTTTTCTCTAATCACAAGTATAAATACTCACATCATCAAGGAAGACATTTTATCAATAGAAATTTTATCAACAAATCATGTCATCATATAGTAGAAAGTGGATCATATGCTTTCATCAATTTTAACAACAAATTTGATGAATATCATCATCAAAACAATGAGTTTCATATATCTATAAAATCATTTTTCAAGAGAAAACCAATAAGTAGTATAAATATGATAAAGTCAAAGATGCACTATATGAAGATACATAAGGCTTAGTCTGAAAATAGTCTCTAAAAATAACAATGATAAAAATAATTTTCTGAAGGGAGAATCAGAGATGTCGCCGGAGGTCTGAAGAGGATGCCGGTGGAAGAGTCGAGCAGGCAAGAAGCATAGGTGAACAGAGGCTAGCTAAAAAGCTGCTAGTAATGATGGTGATGGTGTCAACAATAGGGTGAGTAATCTCTAGTGGCATGCTAGAGAATACAGTCTTGGAGGTGAGATCATCGGCTAGTGGTGCAAGAGATAGCACTGCAAAAATAAAAAATCAGTCACTAATAAATATTCTACTACATAAATAAATAAAATCAATAGAATAAGAGGCAGTAGAAGAAGTAAGAGTCTGCATATGGTATAATCCAGTGTCGACGGTAAGAAACAGTGATGTCAGAGGCAGATGCAGTGGTGGCTAGAGGTGGAAGATAGTTGCTCTTGAAGATTTCTGGATCTGGATGCAAAATAAGCAATAACAAGTTGCAAGCAAACAGTGCAGTTTTTTGAATTTTTTATGAAAAATAGCCCTACCCAAAAATAAGATTTAGTGATCCAATAAGAAAACAGATAGAACCATGTGGTAGAATGAGATATGTTCTTTTATGAAAATTAAAGGATTAAAATATATCAGAAATTTAGGGCATCAACAGAAACAAGGCTACTCAAATTAAAAACTGCACAAACTGCACAAAAGTTTATCAGATTTAAAAAGCTGTTGTGTCCTAGAATGATCAGAAAATATTTTTATGAAAATAATTAATCCACAAGGTAGAATGACCCACGAACTTTCAATTCCAAGTGAAAAATCTGGGTTTCAAGTTATTTAAGCTTCTTAAAAAGCTGTAGCAAAAGTGCTAATCAGATTAGTCAGAAGAAAACTGCTGCAGATATTAATCAAAATCGAAAGGTTGCTATGGGTTTTAGAATGATCCATGGACTTTAAAATTCAGAAAAAATATCCAGATGATAGACAAAGATGAGTACTTCTATGTCGTGCCAAAGATTAAAATTTTTGTCATCCTAGTTTCTTAAAATCACAGCGAGAAAACACTTACTCAATAAGCAGATTGCTGAGTTAAGATACGGTACCATGAAACCCCTTATGGCAGTGCCATAATTTACAAAGAACTCTCAGGTTAAAAATGACTCAAAAAGACGGTATCGTGAAAAATATTACGGTAGTGCCGTAAAATACCAAAAACTCTCGGGTGGAAATTGGACCAAAAATACTGTTGGGGTATGCCCTTAAGGCTAATGTTTGAGGCCTTTGGGATTGTATAAGTATCATGTAATAAACTTTTTGAGTTTATAAAGGCATGGTTGTTATTCAGGTT
>CM050439.1:34638683-34654409 GCA_027562315.1 Costus pulverulentus
CCAGTACATCCAATGTACCCATGAGTCTACATCTTATTCCATGCTCGAAGCATCCTATAAGATTAGAACACATATTAGTCTCAATCATATCAAGGCTGTCTCATATTCCCCAAGATATCTCGACTAAGGACAATACTGCATGTCAGCCAAGCTGAACAACATTGAGACATTATTCAGAAGTATACATATGGCAGCAGATGATACAACAACTTGAATAACAACCATTGCCTTTATAAACATTGAGTTTATACATGATACTGATATAATCCCAAGGCTTCAAACATTAGCCTTAAGGGCATACCCCAACAATTCTAGGGTTCCAAGTTCTCAAGCAAATCACCTTTCAGTCTCATTGTGAAAACTCTAAAACTTGGATAATAACATAGATCTATGGAAAGTTAAAGACAATTCATCTCAAAAGTAGAATTATCACAATGAAGATTATGATGACGAAAAAAAGAAGAATTATCTAATCATTAGAAATCAAAGGGATTAAACCTATGTCCCAAAATATGTCTAAGCTTGCATGGAGGAAAAAATATAATGAATCATAGTCTCAGAGTGATTTGAAAACAAAAAGAAATGAGAAACAACTTTATACCACAGCTGTAAAAGAGTTTACAGCCGTAATTCGCTTCGATGAATAGCGTTGTCACCGCTGTTTTGTTGATTTCTCATCCGATCGGACTCCAAACACTCTGAAACTTTTGTGGTGTCTTCCTTTTCTCCAGGCAAAGCTTATGCATGAAATTCAAGGCCTGAGGTACCCTCTATGCCTCTCGGTGTGAGGGCAAACCCTAGCTACCTCTCTGATTTCTCTCTGGATACATGATAAAAGTTCCTCCTTTCAGTGCGTGTGTCTTCTCCTCTTATAGACGAAGCAGTAGCCACTTTAAGATTCCAATTTGGAGCTCTAGATCAAAAGTTATGGCTCGAACAAGTTTCGGCCGCGGAAAACTCGCGATTTTGACTGTAAATTACGGTCGTGTAATAATTTACAGCAGTGCCGTATTTTCATTATGTGCACCGAAAGTCAAAATTATGGCCCGTAAAATATTTCTTGATGGTGCCGTAAAATCGGACGAGTTCTCTGGTCTAGATTGCCTAGGAAATACGGTACCGTAGAATCATTTACGACCATGCCGTAAAATCAGCAAAAGTTTCTATTCTGAAAGCGCTGAAAAATACGACAGTGTAATTCTTTACGGCGGTGCTGTAAAATCACAAAAATTTTCTGTTCGGGAAATCCTCCAAATTACGGCAGTGTTCTGATTTTTACGGTACTGTCTGAAATTACGGTACCGTAAAATGGATTACGGCACTGCCGTATTTTGCTGAGTTGCTCTGTTTTGCATGAAATTTCTTGGGTGACCTCCTCTTGATGATGGTAACTCTTTTATGTGTTTGATTTTGCTTGAAAACGCCTTGAAATAATGTCTTTTTACCTAAAAACCTTGAAAAACCAAAATAGAAGTAGACTTTGCAATATTTGATGAATTCAGCATAAAATTAAGCAAAAAGGTTCTCAATTTAGCATGAAAATATACATAGAATGATACAAAATATACTATATATTTTGGTGTCATAATGCATTAAAACTAAGATTGTTTCCTTTTTCTCTTAGGGACCAAGCATGTTCTTGGCTACATTCTAGACCTACCGGTACCTTTACTACGTGGGATCAACTGTCAATTGCTTTCTTGATGAAGTACTTTCCACCCAGCAAGACAATCCTGTGAAGAAACCAGATTACATGCTTTGCACAGTAGGATGACGAGTCTTTTAGCGAGGCATGGGAGCATTTTAACGAATTACAATGGAAGTGTCCTTACCATGGCCTTGAAAATTGGGTTTTAATACATACTTTTTGCAATGGTTTGCTTTATAACACCCGACTGATGGTTGATGCTGCTGTAGGAGGAGCCCTCATCAGCAAAACAATTAAAGAGGCTTTCACCTTGTTTGAGGAGAGGACCCTGAACCATCACCAATGGGCTACTGAAGAAGGAATGTTATATTGTCATCAACATGGTAAGAATGAGAATGATGGATGGCAAACCATGACTGAACAGGTAAACTCTTTTAGTGTAGAATCCATGCTTGAAAAGTTTATGGCTAGTCAAAATCAATTCTTAACAAATCAAAATAAGGAGATTGAATATCTTAAGGGAATCGTTAGTCATCTTACTTCTCAAGCATGATCTTTAGCAGCTCACAGTAAACCTCTAGAAAACCAAATACTTGCTAAACCTGAACTAAACCCTAGAGAACACTGTAATGCTATAATTACTAGGAGTGGGAAGCAATTAGATGAACCAAAGGATAGATTAGATAATAATGAAAAAGAGCCTGAGATTAAACATGACAATGAATTAGACTTGGAAAAATCTGCTGTGCATGAGCAGCCCAAAACTAGTTTGCCACCTCATAAGGGTGATGAGCCTAAAGGTGATGAGCCATGTCGGGTTGATGTTTATAAATTTAGTTCACATGCACCATATAGGCCACCTATACCCTTTCCCCAAAGATAAGTGCAAGCAAAGTTGACAAGCAATTTGGGAAATTTCTTGATGTTTTAATGAAGCTTTATATTAATATTCCATTCACTGAAGCTTTATCTCAAATGCCCTCATATGCTAAATTTTTGAAACAAATTTTGTCTAATAAAAGAAAGATAGAGGACTATGGTACTGTGGTTTTAACTGAAGAATGTAGTGCTATTATCTAGAATAAGTTGCCACCGAAATTAATGGATCCAAGTAGTTTCTCTATACCTTGTTCAATTGGGAGTGCGGCTTTTGACCGAGCCTTATGTGATTTGGGTGCTAGTGTAAGCCTAATGTCATTAGCTATTTGCAGAAAATTGGACATGGGAGAGCTTAAACTAACTTCAATATCTTTGCAGCTCGCTAATTATTCAGTTAAGTACCCTGTGGGGATTCTGGAAGATGTGCCAATCCAAGTAGGTAAGTATTTTATTCCAGCAGATTATGTGGTTCTTGAGATGGAGGAAGATGCAAAGATCTCTATTATACTTGGTAGACCATTTTTAGCCACAGCAGGGGCAATCATTGATGTAAAGAATGATAAACTTACACTTAACATTGGAGATGAAAAAATTGAGTATGACTTGAATGCAGCCATGAAAAACCTATCAAATTCTGAATCTTGTTGTAGTATACATGATGTAGATGACACCATCTATGGTCTTAGAGATTTATTTGTTGATATCTTTGAATATAATTTCGATTCTTTCTTGATTCTAATAAAGACACCAGTTCCGAAATTAATGAAGTTGATTTCAAAGAGAGGGATTGAAGTTGACAAAGCCAAAGTCGAGGTGATAGAAAAATTAGAACCACCCACTACAGTAATGGAGGTTCGAAGCTTTCTAGGACATGTAGGATTCTACCGGCGATTCATTAAGAATTTCTCTAATCTTGCTAGACCTCTTACACATTTACTTTGTAAAGATGTTAAATTTTCTTTTGATGAAGATTGTTTATCTGCTTTTCAAGAATTAAAGAAAGCTTTGGTTTTAGCATCTATCATTCAGCCTCTAGATTGGGATTGATGAGCTCATGTGTGATGCCAGTGATTATGCGATAGGAGCAGTTCTAGGACAAAGAAAAGAGAAAAAGCCTTATGTTATTCACTATGCTAGTAGAACTTTGGATGAGACACAGAGGAATTACTCCACCACTGAGAAAGAACTTTTAGCTATAGTGTTTGCCTTTGATAAATTTAGATCATATTTGATTAACTCTAAAGTTGTGGTGTACACTGATCATGCAGCGGCGAGGTACTTAATGTAGAAAAAGGATAGTAAACCACGCTTGCTCAGATGGATTTTACTCTTGCAAGAATTTGATTTAGAAATCAAAGATAAAAAAGGATCAGAAAACTTTGTTGCAGATCATCTTTCAAGGATAATGGTACATACTGAAAAGAATGATGTAATCAATGATTCCTTTCCTGAAGAACAACTCTTGGCCATTGAACAAATCAGAGCTCCATGGTATGCTGATATAGTAAATTACCTGGTGGCTAATGTTTTTCCTCCTGATTTAAATTATCAAAGAAAGAAGAGATTCTTAGCTGAGGTAAAGAACTATTTTTGGGATGAGTCTTATGCATTTAGGAGACGTGTAGATGAAATTTTTAGAAGATGTATACGTGAAGAGGAAATCACAGATATATTATTTCAAAGTTATGGATCCTGTTATGGAGGGCACGCTAGTACTGAGAAAATTGCTTTTAAAGTTTTGCAATCAGGGTTTTATTGGCCTTCAATTTTTAAAGATGCTGGAAACTTTATTTTATCTTATGATAGATGTCAAAAGACAGGTAACATTAATAGGAGACATGAGATGCCATTGTTCACTATTCTTGAAGTTGAGATATTTGAGGTTTGGGGGATTGATTTCATGAGACCTTTTCCATCTTCTGGAGGAAACAAATACATACTTGTGGCAGTTGATTATGTTTCAAAATTGGTTGAAGCTCTTGCTTCTACTACCAATTGTTGTATCCCAACAAGTAGGTAAACTAAACTTATTCTTAAAGTCGCAGCCAAAACCTAAGTATTGGCGCACAGGGACTTGTCACCCCCTGATACGGCTCTAAAAACTTGTTCGGTTACCACACTTGTTGTTATCTCCGCAAGTGCA
This sequence comes from Costus pulverulentus, assembly GCA_027562315.1. Classification (NCBI taxonomy): domain Eukaryota; kingdom Viridiplantae; phylum Streptophyta; class Magnoliopsida; order Zingiberales; family Costaceae; genus Costus; species Costus pulverulentus. The sequence goes on from CM050439.1 coordinate 34,643,354, forward strand.
TGGATACTCAAAGTAATAATTAAGATATCGAACCCACAGAGACCTATGTTGTCGAATACCAAATAGTTGATTTCTCACTATCTAGGCAATTCGAAGTAGTGAAAAATTGCAATCGGAAACTAAAACGAAATTATCAGAGAGAAAAGCTGGGACTAGGGTTTCGTTCACTTTAACTTTTACGACTAGATATGAATAAGGATTTCGTCAGTTCAATTTTATCATGATGAAGATGTAATTTACTTAATAAAAGGATTGTTTCACTTTCGTGCAAACAACCGCACAGGGATTTATCTTTGATTTCGCGCAAGATTCATCCCAACACTGAAGATAAGTAAATCATCAAACAATGAACTCAAGAATCACTTTCGTGCATTCGAATTCTAGGTTGATAACCTCTAGTGGAGTCTCAAGGATCACTTTCGTGCATCCGAGTCTCGACACTAGTTTTACTCATGGATCTCCAACGATCCGATCCTTGCTTTCGCACACGATCTCCACGTTTGACAAATAGACATTGATTTATATATTCATGATATAATCATGGCAATTATTCTACTAGAATAGATCAAGTTGGATCTAACCTAAGGAAGGGTTCCTAACATGCAATTCTAGGGTTCCAAATTCTCAAGCAATTACCTTTCAGTCAACAGCGAAAATTCTAAGAACATAATTAGTAACATGGACTTATAGAGAGTCTAAGCACAATTATCACATGAGCAAAATCATCATGCTAAGATAAAACGCAACAAAATATTGAAAAAGTAGTCATCTAGTCATTGGAAATTAAGTGAATTACTCCCCCATGTCCCAAAAGTAGTTTAAGCTATCATCGTGAAGGAATTACAATGAGTCATGGTTTCAGAAGATCGAAAATCAAAGGAAAAGAGAAGTTTAGAAAATATAGCACGGCTGTGAAGTATTTCACAACCGTAATTTGCAAAGAATGTCGATGAATAGTGTCGACGACTCTTTTTTCTTCGATTTCTCTTCCAATTGATCTCCCATCGATATGAAACTTCTGGTGTGTTGTCTCCTCCTTCAAATGAAGTTTCAGTAGAAAAATCATGGCTGGAGATCGTCTGGATCGAGCGTGGCGGTGAAACCCTAGGCGGCTGTGAGAATCGCAATTTCTCCCTCGATAGTGGATGAAAATTGGGGCTTCCGGTGTCTGCGTAATTCTCCCATCCAAAGCTCCCCTTTTTCTTCTTACGGTATCCAATTTAGAGTTCTGGATCGCCCGCAATCCTCTCCGCAAAAATCGGGCGTCAAAGTTGACCTGGGCGTTGAGTTCAGAATAGGAATTACGATAGTGGAATAGTTTACGGCACTGCCGTAAAATCGCTCGAGTCTTCTGTTCTGATATCGTATGGGAATTACGACACTGTAATCTGGTTTACGGTGCTGCCATAATATCGAGGAAACTTTCTGTTCGGAAGTGATCGGAAAACACGGCCCGTGTAATCCTTTACGGTGGTGCCGTAAAATAGAGCGAAGTTTCTGTTCTGAAGCGCTCTGAAATACGGTACCGTAATATTGTGTATGGCGGTGCCATAAAATCCAAAGAACTCTCTTTTTACAAACTCCTCAAAATACGACAGGGCTCGGATTTTACGGTACTGTCTGAAATTACGGTACCGTAAAATGGATTACGGCACTGCCGTAATATGCTGACTTGCTCCGTTTTGCATGAAATTTCTTGGGTGATTTTCTCTTGATGATGGTAATTCTTCTATGTATTTGATTTTTCTTGAAAACTCTCTAAAATAGTGTCTTTTACCTGGAAATTGAGAAAAACCAAAATAGAAGTAGACTTTGCAATATTCGATGAATTTATTGTGAAAACAAGCTAAAGATCCTCAATTTAGCATGAAAAGATGTCTGAAATGATGCAAAATATACTATATATTTTGGTGTCATCACCAATGATTCTAGAGTTGTTGTTAAACTGTTCAAAAAGATTATCTTTACACGATTTGGGACACCAAGAGTAGTGATTAGTGATGGAGGCTCACATTTTATAGAACATAAGTTCTCAGCCTTGCTTATAAAGTATGGGGTAAATCATAGAGTTGCAACACCTTATCACCCCCAAACAAGTGGACAAGTTGAAATATCAAACAGAGAAATCAAGAGAATTTTAGAAAAGATAGTGTCACGCATGAGAAAAGATTGGGCATCCAAACTTGATGATGCACTGTGGGCCTACCTAACCACTTTTAAAACACCAATAGGAATGTCTCCTCTTCAATAGGTTTATGGTAAATCTTGTCATCTACTTGTAGAGCTCGAACATAGGGAATTCTAGGCAATTAAAGCACTAAACTTTAACTTAAAGAACGCGGGTGAAAACAAAGGTTACAATTGAACGAGCTAGATGAGATTAGACTCTCTGCTTACGAAAATGGAAGAATTTATAAGGAGAGGACTAAAAGATGGCATGATCGACATATTTTTAGAAGGGAATTCCAACCAGGTGATTTTATTTTTTTATTCAATTCTAGATTGATACTTTTTCCTAGTAAACTTAAGTCTCAATGGTTTGGACCTTTTCAGGTGAAGAAAACTTACCCATATGGAGCTGTGGATATATGGAGTAATGAAATAGGAGAGTTTAAAGTTAATGGTTAGAGAGTGAAGCATTATTATCAAGAAGAGCCCATTGAAGAAAGGGAAAATATTCATCTGGATGAACCACGATCAAATCCGAGTGCAGAACGGTCAAGCTAAAGACCTTTAAATTAGCACTTCTTGGGAGGCAACCCAAGCACTCTTACTTAGCTTAGTTTCTTTTATTTTAGTTTATTTTTAGAGTTAATTTTTTTTCTCTTTTTGCAGGAAAAATCGAGTTTGGTACAAAAATACGACACTCCGTAAACTAAATTACGGGCTGTAATATCAGTTTGTTTTCGACCAGAATCTTTTGAAAGTTTTACAGCAGTACCGTTAGGGTTTTTATGTGCCGTAATTTAGGGTAATTTTTGTACAGACGTTTTATTGATTTTACGGCACTACCGTAATGCTTTTCACGGGCCGTATTTTCTATTAATTTTCAGCCCGAAAGTTTATGAGATTTGGTTCATATTACGGTAGTACCGTAAGTCTTTTTACGTGCCATATTTTTGAGTGGTTTTCGGTCTGAGTGTTTCAAATTTTTACGAAAATTACGGTAGTGCCTTAACTAGTTTTACCGTACCGTAATTTTTCGTTATAAAAAAAATGGTGCGGACCCGAGGACACGGAGGAGATCGAATCTGACGCGAACGAGTAAAGCTCTGTGAGTATCTTTTTCTTACTTATTTGCATTTCATCTTTTATATATTACTGATGATTCATGTGTTCATAGGGAAGGATAACTCCTTCAAACTTATTGTGTACGCTGATGCTATCTTACCTTGCTTTTGTTTGACTCTCTCATGATTCAATTGGGTTGTATTGTTATATTCTGAGTATGAATTTCTGATATCGGCTCGATTGGGTTGTATAATGATTGATATTATGATGATATTGAGCACCTTGTGGGTGCATACTAACACATGATGGATTGTATGAATTTATTTCTGAATTGATATATGCAAAATTTTCTCTTGATATGGTTTTATGCTGTAAAGTTATAGTATGGTCTATTTCTGAAAATTCTATTGATAAAATGATTCTCTTGATGATTGAATGAGTTTATGCCTGTGATTAGGACTAGACTTGTTGTGTTGAATTTCTTTCTCTTATATATATCGACCTATTGGAATTTTTCATTGATTGATGGATAAAATTTTGGGTGAACATGTTATTTGATGAATTTGGTTTGAAAATTGAAGCTACTTCTTTAAATAAAATTAGCATATGAGTATGATTTTTGAATTGATATTGATTGATTAATTTAGTTGATGTTCATCCTATTTACTATTTGTTGGGAAGAAAGATTCCATGATCCATATAAAAGTGAGTGATGACTCCCTTACTTGGCACTGCGCAAAATTGGCAGTGGTACCAAAGACATGGGTTGAAGTCAAAATGAGAGAAAAAGAAAAATCAAGAGAATGACTCCTCGTCTTGGCACCGTGTTGATTTGTGGTGGTCCCTAAGTTAAGAGTTGAAGTCTAAAGAAAAAAAGCATGTATCTATGTGGGTACATACCATGAGAGAAATCGTTTCACACTAACTCCGCTATCTTTGGATATGAGTTCTATTACATCGATTATGTGATCAATGTACTCTAACTTTGTCACCAGAAAAAAAGGTGGTAATCGAATTAGAGAATGTAAACGATACATAAAAGGGAGGAACTAAAAGAATTCTGAGTGGAAAAAGATCTTGGAAATCTTATTCCTATAAACAAAAGTATGATAGGTTTGAACTGAACCTCGGTGAAATCTTGAGATTGAAATTATACTTATTCTACAAGTTGTGAAATTTTATTTTATTAAGTTGTAGATCTTGAGAATCAAATTCAAAGGATGATATATTTAGTTAGAATTTTATGAAACGATTGGTGAGAATTTTTCGTTGGTGATTGTATTTTAGAAATTTATGCTTCATGAGAAAGTTTATTCCTTTGATCAGTTTTTTATTTTGCTTCAGGACAAGCAAAGTTTGAGCCTTATGTGTTTGATGACACAAAAATTTATAGTATGTTTTGTGCCATTTGATAGGTCTTTTGTGTCATATTCATCCTCCTTTGCTTATTTTTATGCCTTATTTATCAAATATTGCAGAATCTACACCTTTTCTAGTTTTTGATGATTTTTAAGTAAAAGGCACCATTTTAAGGTGTTTTTAAACAGATAAAGATGCATAGATGAATCCCCATCATCAAGAATAGATTACATGTCAATTTTCATTAAGAATTGAAGCCTCAAACCAAATTACGGCAGGGCCGTAATTAATATTACGGTACCGTGGTTTCACTGAACCTACAGAACAAACCATTGCACTACCATAGTTTTGGAGCACTTCCGTAATTTGCGGTGAATTTTGAACAAGAAAGTTTTATAGATATTACGGTACTGCCGTAATCAATATTACGGGCCGTAATTTCAGTCCAATTCTGACCCGAGAGATTTTTGAGAATTACAGCACTACTGTAATGGATATCACGGGACATAATCCTGGTTGATTTTTGTACAGAACACTTTGCAAAAATTACGGCACTGCCATATTCAAAAACACGGCCATTATTATAACCTGGACTTGCGATATTCACAGATGTTTTTGAAGCCCGATTCTTGCGCGGATGATTGCAGATGATCTGGACCATCAATTTGGAATCTGTAAAAAGGGAAATACTCATGAGATCGAGGAGAGGAGACACACACAAAAAGCCCAATTTTCATCCACAATCGGGAGGGAAATCAGAGTTTTTGCCATTGCCCTAGGTTTCACCGCTGAGAAGCATACAGTGCATCTCCTGCCTTGAAAGTTGAAGGGAAGCTACGCCTAGAAGAGGAGAACATACTCCAGAAGTTTCAAAGCGAAAGGAGATCGATCGGAAGAGAAATCAATAAAAGAAGCGTCGCCAGCACTGTTCATCGTGCCTTCTATAGTAAAATTACAGCTATAATTTTCATTATAGCCATGCTGTTATTTGATTTTCTTTCCTTTTGATTTTTAATCCTTTGAAACAATAGTTTGTTGTAATTCTTCAACTATGCTAGCTTAAACACTTCATGGGACATGGGGTGTAATCCCCTTAATTTCTTATGACTAGATGACTTTTATTTTGTCAAGATAATTTTAATATGATAATTCTACTTATGTGACGTTTGCCTTTAATTCTCCTTAGATTTATTTTATCAGCATGATTTAGAGTTTTTGTGATATAGACTGAAAAGTTATTTGCGAAAACTTGGAACCCTAAAATTGAATGTCAAGTGCTCATCGTAAGAAATTAGCTTTGTTCTTATTTCTTGATTTTAAAAGTATATTGCCATGTTGATAATCTGAATCTAGGATTGAATTATTCAAATAAACATGATGATACTGTGAGAAATCAAGTATCAGATCGTTGGAGAACCTTAAGTAGAACCTGTGAAAACTATAGTATGAAAGTATGTAGTTTTCACTTGAGATGATTGATTTAGGATTTGGATGCATGAAAGTGATCTTTGAGTTCTTTGTCAATGATTTACTTTTATTTAACATTGAATAAATCCTGCGCGAAAGTGAGGATTAGTTCTTTGTAAATTGTCTGCGCGAAAGCGAGATGATTTCTTTATGAAGTGAATCAAATCTTGATCATAATAAAAGTAAACTAACAAATACTTATTTATATCTAGTCATTAAAATTAATGTGGATGAAATCCTAGTCCCAGTTTCTCTCTCTGACATTTTCGTGTAGTTTTTGATAGTTTGCTCTCATCCTATTCGATTGCCTAGCTAGTAAGAAATCAATTGTTCGGTACTTGACAAACAAGGTCTCTGTGGTTCGATATCTTAATTATTACTTCGAGTATTTGTGCACTTGCGGACACAACAATCTACCGTGAGGTTTTCACATGGTGTCACAGGTCAAATCTCATAGTGATAGAGATTCACTCATCCTCGACTTGAGGGCATTGATATATTTATATAGTAAGGGATGTACTTTGATACAACTAACGCTCCGCTGTAACAAAGGAGTCATAACGGTTGTCATTGGGTATATCTTGAGCCATATGAGAGATTCAATGAGCCATATGAGAGATTCAATGAGCCATATGACAGATTCAATGAGCCATTAGAGGATTTCCCCCTTCCTTGCAGGGAAGTTTGATGTCCATGGGCCCCTACATGGTGCATGACTAAAAGTGTGTAGGTTTAGCCTGAATAGAGTCATGACCATTAATGTTGGAATTAACAGGTGTGACATGCTTGTCCGACTTGGACGATCAGCCTGGCAAGAGGACTAGAGTGTACGTGTGTTTTGTCTCAATTTTAGGGGATATCGATGATGACTCCATTTCGAAAACTTGGGTAGCAATGATGTACTGCTAGGTGCTACTCATTGCTTGTGATGACTTGAGGTTATCACTACCAACATCCGAGGAACCTATAGGGTCGCACACCTAGACACTCTAGATCATGTATTGACCGAGTTGCGAATGATCGAGTAATTTATTTGATTTGAGTTTGTTTCAGAGTGTGATGCTTCTCGGATGCATCTGATGAGTTAGATATGACGTTATAGAATGTTGTTATGTTTTTTTACTTCTGTTGACCTTGGTTGACCTTTAGGTGACCACATTTGACCTTGGTGGACTAGGTACAGTCGATGGGTCAAATGTTGGGTTTAAGCTCCGACTTTATTTGGAGGCCTTTTGTAACTAATTCAAATGTAACATAAAGGGGCCCTTGACTTAAGTGCTAAAGTGAATATTTATATTCGATTTAATGCAAAACTTAAGTTGTGGGGGACACGGGTAACTTATGTGAATATTTATATTCAGAATAATCCTAACTTAAGTTGTAGGGCCCGAGATTTAACTCTATATATACGGGGGTCTAGGCACATGGTTGGGTGGTTCGATTGTTGAAAACCTTAGCCACCCAAGCCTCCACTCCATGTCACCAACATGAAGAGCGTAGCCACCCCTCTTCCTCCATGATGATGGCGACTATCTCTAAGGTAAGAAGATCATCATCTCTCAAGGGACAAGTGGAAGAGATCTTCTCTCCATGTCGCCTACTTCTCCTTCTTCCTTTCCTTTGTGCTTCTTCATGGAAGAAGGCTCAAGGGCTACAAGCAAGAGGTGTTGCCACTTTCTTCTCCAAGGGTGGTGCCATTTTTTTATTGATGTGAAGAGGAGGAAATTGAGAGATATTCATCTTCAAGTTGGCGCAAGTGGAAGTGATGATAATCACTCCTTGCGGCCAAGCTTGTATCTCTTCTCCATGGCGCAATCTTCATAAGATTGGTGGATGTTGAGAAGGAGAAGACTCCTGCTCTTGGCGCATCATGGTGATGGCGTAAACAAGATAATCCTCCTTAGGCACAACTTGAAGGTGGCGCAATAAGAGAGGAAAGCAACATAGGCAACAAGATCTTCCTCCCGAAGGCTAGCACCATACGTTGATGGAAGAGGATCTTGGGGAGTCCGTGTGTGCACAATTGTAGAGGGCGGAACACTTGTGCGCCTCTCCTTTGTCATCGACAGCCCCTAGGATTTTTACAAAAAAGGTATATTGCTCGGACACATCCGGTGGATCATTCGTAAGGGATCCTAGCGTGATGCTACCTTCATTTAGGAAGGAGAGAGAGGTTAGATACTTGTTGGATCTAGTGCACAGCAATGTGTGTAGACCCATGGAGACAAGCACTAAGTGGTATACTTCATTAAGTTGGGATATGTCATATCCAACACGTAACTTTGGAGAAATCCAAGAAGTTAAGAAATGAAGTATAGAATCGAATTAGAGAATCTATTAAAACCCTTTGATTGGATCAAAGTGGGAAGTGAAGAATTTGATGACTATCTTGAGGAGTGTGGGGTTGTCTCACAACTTACTTGGAACACCACAACTGTGTGGTGAAATTCAAAGAAAGAAAAGGGAACACATTGGATGTAGTTCCACCTTTGAATAGTCATGCAAATTTACTTCCTTTAGAGGTCATGCAAGCAACTGTTCTGACACTCCATAGTGTGTATTTGTGGGGCACTAAGAGTGCTACTTCTATCTCGATGAGAACAAAATATTTGTTGCTCAAACTGCTGTCTTTTTTGAGGAGATATCTTTTTGAAAGAAGCTAGTGGGAGTAGATTTGATTAGGACAAGGTCCTAAAATCAACCACAATACAGTTAGACACAAATGGAGAGTAGAATTACACATGCAGGTTGAAAGTCAACCTGAGGTTCAAGTAACACAGGAACCACATAATTTTGAATGGATTCGAAATACTCTCACAGGTTGTGGGCATGACGAATTTTTCATCTAGGATGAACCTAAAGACTTATGAGGAAATGGAAGCGGTCAGTGGACTAAATTCCAAGTAATGGCTGAGCGCCATAAGAACCGTAATGGACTCCATGTCTGCTAATCAAGTGTGGGACTTGATTGAGCGGCCTAAGGGGTAACACCCAGAGGTTGTATGTGGATCTTCTTGGAAGATAGACATGGAAAGTAACATTGTTACCTATGACGACAAGCTAGTGAATGAAATTTCAGATAAGTCCACTGGGTGGATAGTGATGAAATTTTTCACCGATAGCTTTGTTTGAGTCCATTAGGTATCTACTTGTTATAATTGCATGTTCTGTTATAGCGTGTTGTTATGAAAATTGCTTTTCTTAATGGACGTCTAGAAGAGGATGTCTAGATGGAAATAGCCAAAATGTTTTCATACAGTCGCCATAAAGATATGTATGGTATTATACAAGTATCCTGTGTTTACAAGAAGATCAGTGGGAGCATCATAATGTTTCTTGTTCTAATTGATTGATGATATCTCCTCGCATGAAATGACATCCCAGCTCTTTACGCGGTGAAGTACAGGCTTGGAATGTATTTCGAGAACAATGACCTAGGGAATGCAGCCCACATTCTAGGCATGTGGATCAAAAGGGATCCAAGAAAGTCATTGCCCTTTAGTCAATCTACGTTCATCCAGGAGATTCTGGAGAGGTTCATGTTGGATCATTCCAAAGGATGATATCTTCCAGAGAGACATAGTCTGATTCTCTCCATGATACAATGTCTTTTGACACAGCAGGAGAGAAATAACATGAATCTATAATCCTAATACATTGGGTATAGGATAGATCATGTTTTGTGCAACTGGCACAAGACTATGTGTGGCGAATGCTTGGAGCAATGCCAGCAAGTTTCAATCTAATCCTAGTGTTCATACACTAGATAGCTGTGAAAGCAACCCTTCGTACTTGGGAAGTATAAAGGATTGAATTTTAGTCTGTGATAGACAGGAAGAACTTTCTGTACAGGGGTACACTGACACTTCGTTCCAGTCTAATGACTATCGTTCACAGCCAGGATTTGCGCTTTGCCTTGATGTGGTGTTGTAGGCTGAAAGAGCTTTATGCAAACCATAGTGGCAAAATTCTACAAATAAGACTGAGTACATTGCAGCTTCTTGTGGCAGCCAGGGAAGCAGCTTCATTCATTTGAACTTGATTTAGTTCCCGGTGCTTGATGGTCCAGTATAGCTCATACTGGGGCCATAGCATAAGTGAAAGAACTTAGTACTCAAGTATGTACTGCAGCGATATCATATGATCTTGGAGATCATGAATAAAGATGATGATTCAAATTAGTAAAAATAAACACAGATAGCAATCTGGAAAAACCCACTGACGTAGCCTCTGGCGTAGCAGAAGATAAATAAGTCATACTAGAGACATAGGGACTGATTAAACATCAGTTGCCCTTGGTCTTAGTGCAAGTGGGAGATTGTTGGTGTATATGCCCTACAAACCAATGTATGGACATGGTTAGGCATTGTTTGAATGTACTTTGATAGAATTAATGAAATTGATATAATCAATAAAGGCATGGTCATTATTATGCAGACTTCTCTACCTGCGTTAATGTATTGAGTTGCATATATAATGTCCCAGGAGTTTGGATTGGATCCATTCTCATAAGCTATCCCCAAACAAGGTACCTTAGCAGATATGGGACAGCTTTGGTACATGTGAGACTGGTGTATGGGCTGGTTAAGTGTGGGGCACAGTAACGCAGACATACAGGTGCATTGGATGCACTGGAGTGATCCACCGTGAGGATTGACTTGTCTAGTCAACAAGTCAATCTCACATGCAAGAGGTTTGCATTGATCCTTAGACTTGAGGTATTCATGTCTAGATATGATGATGGGTATGTTTTGATACAGTCTTACGTCTCTCCATAAATGGGTGATCAAAACGATTGTCATTGAACATATCATAAGTCATGTAAAGATATGGATGACCAATAGTAGGATTTGCCGCTTCCTTAACTGGAAATTTGATATCCACTTTCGGCTGCCCCACCTCATTGGTGCATGACAGGAATGTGTGGCCACACTGATTGAGTCATGACCAATAGATTGGATTAATAAATATGGACTAATCCAATGGCGGGATATCAGTT
>CM050439.1:34661189-34673256 GCA_027562315.1 Costus pulverulentus
GATTCGGATGCACGAGAGTGATCCTTGAGTTTCCACTTGAGATTTTTGACTTAGAATTCGGATGCACGAGAGTGATCCTTGAGTTCTTTGTTCAATGATTTACTTATTGTCAGCATTGGATAGATCTTGAACGAGAGTGAGGATTGGTCCTTTGTATGATTGACTGCGCGAGAGCGAGTTGATCCTTTTATGAAGTAAATTACATCTTTATTATAATGAAATTTTATTGATAGCCTTTATTTCTTTCTAATCATTAGAATCAAGGTGGATGAACCCCTAGTCCCAGTTTTCTTCTCTGATATTTTCCCATGCACTTTTTGATCGTTTGATACATCATCTTCAGTTTGCTTAGCTAGTGAGAAAACGATTATTTGGTACTTAACACGTAGGTCTCTGTGGTTCGATATTTTTATTACTTCGAAGTATTCATGCACTTGCGGACACAACAGTGCTTTTATTATTGCATTGTGATATGGTTATAGACAAGCCCTATGCCATGCCTGTGATGTATTATCTGTGAGGCTTGTGTGCTGCCATTGTCTTCTTAATTCATGTATTGTAAAATAGCTAGAATTAAGGATTAGGGAAGCAGAAGACTACCTTGGCGCATGGCATGAAGACCATGCTAAGTGGCGCAAGTTCTCCTTGGCCAAACCATGGTGTCACCAAGGGCAACCTAGGTGGCACACATATTGGTTTGAGGGCTAAGTAGAGTGACTTGGCGTACCTAGCATGTTGGCAACACATCTTTGCTTAGTATGTGCATCCTAGCATATTGATGCACCTCATGGTGGTGCAATTTGCATGGGCAGCAGTGTACTTAGCGTGATGGTGGCACATAGGGTGTTGGCCGAACCCTAGGAGGAGCCTAGGGTTTGTGAGCTAACAAAGGTGGAGCATAAGGCTAGCCAAATCTAAGGGGGCATTTGGGTTTTCTTAGATGGCGCCTCTAAGGTTTGTGAGCTAACCCTTAGAGCTGAAGTCCTAGCCGGTGCACCCAGGGCTAGAGTAGAGCCGTTAGAGCACTCTGGGCTGGGCCAAGGACTTAGTGGCATGGACCCATGGCTTGTGCCTTAGAATGGCTAGGTGATTAGTCTAGGTCTAGGGGCTTGTTACCCATGTTCAGGCTATAACTATATCATGTTTTCTTTTCTGCTCAGTTTAAGCATGCCTGTGATGTTTTATTTTTCATGCTACTCACTAAATGGTGAGACAACAAAAATCCTCGATCCAAATATCAAGTATGTTAATAGCCTTCTTACGCGTAGCCCTCGCCAAACTATCAATCGATGGTGTTGTGCACTGTTTCCCACCCTCGTGGGACACACCCATTTATCTTTAGGAGGCGTGTGGTGATAATGATTTCCCTGTCCGATTAGAACTTTGGACGTGCCTTTCCCAGGGAAATCATTGGCCCTAGGTATAACGATCAGGTTAGACTTGACTGAATATTTCATATGTGGATGGACCACATGATGGAAAGTCTAGAGGTAGCCTCAAGAGGTTAGGGCTTTGTGCTGTATCCATCCCTCGCTAGACGCAAAGTGCCTGAACTGTCTTGAGAAGGGGAATTGCCAAGTTGCAATTGGTTGGTGTGCCTACCTCAGGAAGCATGCATCACCTTGTGCAGTACATCCCACCCTCGTGGGACACAAGGCCGTGTATGCAATGAGGATCCCATCTCACTAAAGAAATCTGGTGATTTCCCAATCGACTTTTGAGGGTTATCGATTTGAACAAAATAGTGGGAGCCCAATCATTTATAAAAGGACAGATTAAATGATTGGTTTGTAGATCTGCTTATGACTATAGTAGATGGTCACTGTGATCTCTCCTAAGTTTGTTGGAACCAACTACGTGGACTGGTACTTGTGGATTGTCCTCAAGCTTGAGGAAAAGTTGTATCTCCTTGAGTTGCCTTTACCTGAACCTATCTCATCTATAGCCTTGTTGGCCGAAGAGGATGCTTAAGGTGTAGCTTGTCTAAAGCTAGCATGTTGCCTAAGTTGCGAAAGCAACATGTAGAGCCGATTATATTCTAGATCTGTATTCTAAAATAGCTCTTCACGGGACAAGCTAGAATAGAAAGCAGTAACCTCTAAAGCAGTCCCACAATGCAAAGGTAAGCCTCAGGGTTGACCGAAGCATTATAGATGATAAGGGTGCAGGAGATAAGGTGCCCGAGAATGATTGTTAGCGACCTCAAAATGCGGAGAAGAGAAGTAGCCCTTCGTCTTCTAGCTTAGGTAATTATGTTACCAAAGTCAACTTGCCTATTTCTGACACATGGGTATGTCGTACCACATGATGAGACCAACGCTTGCAAAAGTATTTTGGTGCTCAACGGAAATAGGGCAATGCTAACGTAGAGAGACTGACCTACCATTTAGGGCATATGTTGCTGCCATAGCTGTAGGAGATCTCACTCTCTCTGGGGTCAAGACTTTGTTAGAACTTCAATATCTTCATGTTCTATCTTTATAGGAAGTTCTATGAGTAACATAATTTATGGATAAAATTAAGTGGGTCTGTACCTCTCTTTGGCACTGTTGTTTGGGCCTTGTGAAACAAGAACCTCATTGATTGCCTCCATGCGAAAGGATTCATTGATTCAATCTCCTTTCAGGAGAATGAGTTGGGTCAACCACTTTTGAGAGTTTGATTCGCATGAGCCTTATTTGCTAAGGACTACATCAGCAATGATCTTCACTTTCTAGAAGTGGATGATCTAGAGACTTTTTAGGCCTCAGACACTTTACTGTTTGTGGACAGGACTAATAAGTAAGCCAAAGATAGGGTACTAGTCCTTCACAAACATGTCTATTAGACATGTATATAGTAAGGAAACTAGCTTGATAGATCCATAAAAGCTTTCTGACTTGTTGGAAAGCACTTGAGCCACAATTTATGAATATCCTGATAAGCATGAGATTTCCTCATGGCTCACTCCTTCTAGAACTCCTCTTCGAGGGTAAGTGTCTAATTGGAGGAATTGAGTCATGCTTGGCATGATTCGATACAAGTTAAGTCATGTAACTCCTTGTTAAAGGTTGTGCAAAAATGATAGTTTTTCCTAAACATTGATATATATTCCATATCTGAGATATGTGTATATGGGGTATCCTTGGGGATACTGCTTCCATGATCCTACAAGAGATCAACTTGGTTGCTGCTCAGGATGCTGATTTTCTTAGGAAAGTTCATCTCTTGAAAAGGGCTAGTGGGAGGAAGTTTGACTTAGATATAATCCAAAGGTCAGCCATTTGACACACTTGGTCAAAGATGGAATATGAGCCTGTTATCAGGTTGTGGGTAACCTAAGGCGCAAAACACACAAGCTGTACATGTTGAATTGATTCGTCTGGCTTTGATTTATGGGTAACTCCTAACTCAATGCAGAGAATTTTCATTCTATGGTGCCTGAGTGCAGTGGGAGCTTGATGACAACTCTGGTCTTGTATGTTGGGGACATACAGATCATCTAAGATGATGTCCCGATCCTTCACTTGGTGAAGAGATGATTGGGAAGTGTCTGGTGATGAATGACTTAGTGGACTTCACCTATGGGTTAGGTGTGAGAGTTTTTGGATAAGTCCAAGAAACTCCAAGTCCTAAGATAGATAATATGCATCGATGATGGTATGTTATAGACTAGAAATGGTTCATGCTGAGAGTATAACCAAGTATTACCAGGTCTAATCTAGGTGCATCGCACTAGATAAGGAAAAAAGAACGTCCTTAGGTTCTGTCAAGAACTAGTAGAATGGTTCTTGATTGATAGAGACAGGAAAAGCTTGGTGTATTGGGTTACACTTGATAGCTTGTTCCAGTCTGACCTTGATCTCAGCATCAACATTGTGTCTAGTAGTGAAGGAAGCTATAAAAGGCTTCGTGATGGACTACCATCATCTCCGATTGAAGGCAGAGTATGTTGTGGCTTCAACGAAGCTGTTTGGATATGAGAGTTCTTTTTGTACTTCAAGTGGTTGTAATGCGGTTATTGGTCTCTATTTGTGAGCACAAAGGAGCAATAACACATGATAGAAAACCAAGGTTTTACCTAAATTTCTAGACACATACTCGAGCGCTTCCACTTAGTCTTGGAGATAGAGGTGTTGTCATGAGATTGCAGATATTTGCATCAAGAAAGTCATTATAGGCCCACTGACCGATGCTCACGCAGAACATGAGCGTGGTAGTTTGGCAAGAAGACATGAGGTTGAGGTGACTCCCCCACAGGGTCCTAGTACAAGTGGGAGATTGATGGTGTATATGCCCTAGGACCTATGGCTGGTCCGATATGTGTCACATTTATTTGTGAAATATATCCTGACATGTTCATTGTTGTGCATTTAGTACATCTGCGTCATATGTACATTTGCATATACACTGTTCCTAGAGATGGATTTCATCTAGTCTCAAAGGATAATCCCCGGGCGAGTGTTATAGTGGATAAGGGACAACTGTGATGCACTTGAGACTGACATATGCGTTGGTTGAGCATGGGTTGCTAATGCATGCATATGGGTATATCAAGGGAAATATACTAGATCGACCTGGCATGAGGATTTGACTTGGTGTCACAGTTCAAATCTCATAGTGATAGAGATTCACTCGTTCTCGACTTGAGGGCATTGATATATCTATATGGTAAGGGATGTACTTTGATATAACCTAACGCTCCGCCAAAACAGGGGAGTTATAACGGTTGTCATTGGGTATATCTTGAGCCATATGAGAGATTCAATGAGCCAATAGAGAATTTGCCCCTTCCTTGTGGGGAAGCTTGATGTCCATGGGGACCCTACATGGTGCATAACTGAAAGTGTGTGGCCACACCCAGGTTTAGCCTGAATAGAGTCATGACCATTAATATTGGAATTAATAAGTGTGACACGCTTGTCTGACTTGGACGATCAGCCTGGCAAAAGGACTAGAGTGTACGTGTACTTTGTCACAGTTTTAGGGGATGTCGATGATGACTTCATTTCGAGGACTTGGGTAGCAATAATGTACTGCTATGTGCCACTCATTGCTTGTGATGACTTGAGGTTATCACTACCAATGTCTGAGGAATCTATAGGGTCGCACACCAAGACACTTGAGATCTTGTATTGATCGAGTTGCCTATGATCAAGTCATTTAGTTGATTCGAATCTGTTTAGGAGTCTAATGCATCTCAGATGCGTTTGATGAGTTGGAGATGACATTATAGAGTGTTGTTACTTTTTTTACTTTAGTTGACCATGGTTGACCTTCGGGTGACCACATTTGACCTCGGTGGACTAGGTCTAGTCGATGGGTCAAATGTTGGCTTTAAGCTCCGAATTTATTTGGAGGCTTTTTGCTACTAATTCAAGCATAAAAGGGCCCATGACTTAAGTGCTAAGGTGAATATTTATATTCGATTTAATGCGCTACTTAAGTTGTGGGGGCTGTGCGCAACTGAAGTGAATATTTATATTCAAATTAATCCTGACTTAAGTTATATCATGATTGATCTTCTAACATCAAAAGAATAATGTATAAATGTAATCCATGAGGATGCATATTGAGCACTTAATTGAGAATTTAACTAAGTGATTTCTCATTATTTTGTAAAGTGAAAACAAAATAGAGAGAAAAGGATATGTCTTTAAGTGAAATGTATAAAGAGAAAAACACCTCATGCTTTTCTTTATAGCCACCTCAAGCTTGTCATGAGGAAAAGATGAACTTGGTGCTGACACCTCATACTAGGGGTGACTAATGAGGTAAAAATAAAGTAAACATAAGGAAAAAAATAGGGTTTTTACCAGCAACTTCGTTTGGGCTCGGGGAAAGAAGTGGTGAAGGTGGTGAAGTGAAGAAGAAGACTTAGAAAAGTATAAATTTTCATAAGGCAAGTTTCTACCCTATGCCCTACATTCATGGTTTCATAAATATGATAATTTGATAATAAAATGATGTTTAAATCCTAAATATCTAGTTCATACTCTGATTTGTTGAACTCAAAATGAATTTTGAAGTTGATGCTAAACTAATGTGGAGAATTTTAAAAGAATGGTTAAGGTGATATGAGTATACAATTCTGACCTTGTTAGGGTTCTTATTCTATATCTTTGTACACACAAGTGGTTTATCAGTGAGAATTGATTTGTGTGAAAGAAGACTTGAAAATTTTTCCAACGCATCCAATATTGTATATAGTTAATCAGAGCTTGGGCATCAATTATGCAGCAACATCCAATATATGTTGTCTATCAGACCAGACTGACTTACTTGTATTGTTTTGCTCATAACTTCCGATTTACAACTCCGTTTTGAGTAATTGTTGTTTTTTACGAAAGTTGATTCACAGATCTTTCCAACGGACTATATATTGAATATCTTTCATATGCATTGTAATCGTAAACCGTGATCAATTCCCTGGAATTTCTGGTAATAGGGCAGCTTGACCCTTTGTTACCATAACCCTTATATCTTTTTGTGCACTTTACCAAATGGACTCAAACCAAGCTTATTGGAAAGTAGACTCAAATTTAATTTCAATGAGTCCTATATTGTATGGCTTTATGCCGTATATTCTTATCATTCATGTGAATGAAGTGAGCAGAACAAATTGTTATTGTCTATTGAACTCTTATGGTAGAATTTGTAGTTATTCTTATGCACCTTCAATGCAAATGATTTTGATGAATGGATCAATGTCCTTTTCTAGCATTACAATTATTAGTTTATGCATGGGGTTTGTCATTGTACACTTTTGATACTTTTAGCCATGATCATGTTGTAAGGGCAATTGTATGAAGGCAATAATGCCATTTCGTTACTTTGACATTGTTATGAAACCATTGTTCTTTGGCCCTTACATCTTATAGTGGGAAAATGATTTGATCCCATTTATGGGAATTAAGTGGTGGATGTGGAGCTAATTGCTACATGGAGCAAAGTGCCCCATTAGAACTAATGGGGGCCACCTCTTGAGTCTATGGGAGCCACCTCTTGAGTCCCTCCATTCACATTTGATTGGGCCATGGTGAGCCTTTGCCGGCTTTTATTTTGTGGGCATTCCTAGACGTGGGTTAGTCTTGCGTCCGAACGTGGAGGACTTTGTTTTGCTTTGTTCCCACTACTCTGTCTATGATACTTTGATATTCATGAGTTAATAATGCTATCACTAATTCCTTTGTGACATTTTGGTACTCATGGGATGAGTACATCTTTTGTGTCCATAATGATTTTGGGTTCTTCATATCATCCTTAAGCTCTATGTGTAGGTTGTCATTATAGTATGCGTTTTAAATATTCATTTGATAAATTCCATATTGATGCTTCTCTTTTGCATATGATATGACTTGTTTAAACTGTAATAAAAAATGTATTTTGTTGCATGGGCAAAGTAGATCTTGTTGAGTTTTATAGCTCACTCTTTTGGCTTTATATAATACAGGTTAGCTTTGGTTGTTTTTCCTTGGGGGCAATGAAGGAGGTGTTGAGAGAAAATTTTGCTACGACGCTCTTGTTTAGTTGATGTAGTAATGTAAAGCATAGCATGATATGCTCATATATGTATATATGTTGTGTATAGAAGATGTTTGAGCAATTCTGGATATGATATCACATTGTATATATGAACTAGTTGTGTAAATGAAGTTTGATGGTTAATCTGTCTTTGTGGTTGATTGATAATTAATGATTTGATTACATGAATTGTCATTCACCTAGGACTATGTTTATGAAGTTGTTCTCAAATTTTTTTCGATTTGATTTTGGATCTTAGGAATTTCGTGTTAAATAGAACAGAGAATAAATATTAGTTATAGGGGTGTGACAAGTGGTGGTATCAGAGCATGATTTAAGAATATGTTATGTTTATGTTTAGGAATTAAGTTATTATATAACTGATAATTAATGGGAGTTTATTTTCGATGACTTAGGGATCTAATATGACGAGGACTTCTCAATCTCCAGAGGATTCAGAAAGACAAATGAGTGGTGTTTTGAAAGCTTTGGATACTATGGCAAGTCTAATGCAACAACAAATATCTCGGGGAGAAAAGTCTGTTGATGTTGGAACAAGTAGTCAAGCCAATTCAGAGAATATGGGATTTGAGAAGTTTAAGAAAATGAATCCTCCTTCATTTATTAGTGATCCAAATCCTATGATAGCTGAAAAGTGGCTGATGCAAATCGAAAAGATATTTGATGTGTTCCCTTGTTCAGATATACATAAAGTGTCTTATGCCTCTTTTATGTTGGATGGAGAAGCTGAGCACTGGTGGAAAATGATTAAGAGAGTAGCAGAAGCAAAGCAAGAAACAATAACTTGGGAAGTCTTTCAAAATAAATTCTATGAAAAATATTTTCCAGAATGTGTGAGAGATCAAAAAGAGATGGAATTTATAAACTTGATACAAGGAAAACTTTCAATTGTACAGTATGATGCAAAATTTTTTGAATTGTCTAGATTTGCCCCACATCTAGTTGAAAATGAAGTTAGAAGGGCAAAAAAGTTTGAAAGGGGGTTAAGACCCAGTATTCGAGGTAAACTTTCAGCTTTAAAACTTAGAACCTATGATGAAGTTGTTGAACGAGCAGCCATGGTTGAAATGGATGTGGAAGAGAAGCAAGAGCTAATAAACAAAAGAGATAAGTTCATATCCAATTTTCAAAAGCAAAAGAGAGAGTTTGTGGATGGAGACAATAATCGAGCAAAGTTGCGAAGAACTGATATGAAAAGACAAGTAGTAGAGAACTATCCAGCATGTAGTAATTGTGGAGGAAAACATGATACCAAGCAATGTTATAGGACAACAGTAGCCTGTTTTGCTTGTGGAAAATTTGGACATCAAGTGAGAGATTGCCCCAATAATAAAAGGAAAGTGCCAATGCCTCAAAAGCCTATAAGTCAAACATGAGTCCATGCTACCACAACAAAACCAGATAACAAAGCTTCTAAATCAGTTGTAGAAGGTAATATTTATGTTTCTAAAAGAACTGCCAAAGTCTTATTTGACCCTGGTTCCTATCTATCATTTGTTTCTCATCATTTTGCTCAACATTTCAAGAAGCAACCTGAATCATTGTCATCTATGCATGTGACAACACCAATTGGAGATTTTATGACCGCCTCTCTTGTGTATTCTTGTTGTTCGATCTCAATTGGGGAATATGAGCTTCCTACAAATTTGATTCTTTTAGATATGCAATACTATGATATCCTACTTTGTATGGATTGGCTTTCCTCTTATCATGCAACGGAAGATTGTTATAGAAAAGAAGTGACTTTTAATTTAACAAATCAACCATCATTTCATTTTATGGGAACAGTACAAGAATCACATCCCCATTTCATATCTTTTATGCATGCTCATCAATTACTTCAACAAGGTTGTGTAGGTTACTTAGCTTATATCAAGGATTGTCAACCTAAAAAACTGAATATGAATGAAATACCAGTGGTACAAGATTTTTTCGATGTTTTTCTGAATGATTTACCAGGGTTGCCACTTGAGAGAGAAATAGAATTTGGTATTGATCTCATACCTGGTACAATACCCAAATCTAAAGCACCTTATAGAATGGCACCATCAAAATTGGTAGAGCTAAAGAATCAACTACAAGAATTATTGGATAAAGGGTTTATCCGACCTAGTGTTTCACCTTGTGGAGCACCAGTACTATTTGTGAAGAAGAAAGATGGAACATTGAGACTTTGTATTGAATATAGGCAGTTGAATCAGGTGACGGTTAAGAATAAGTATCCCCTTCCCATAATAGATGATTTATTTGATCAATTGCAGGGGGCACAAGTCTTTTCTAAAATTGATTTGAGGTCAGGCTATGTTGTATCCCAAGTTGTTTAACGTGTACCTAGGACTAATCCCCGACAACGGCGCCAAAAAACTTGTTGTGTCCATATGTGCACGGATACTCAAAGTAATAAAGAAAGATATCAAACCACAGAGACCTTATTGTTAAGTACCAAATAGTTATATTCTTACAGGCTAACCAACCGAATAATAGCAAAGCAATGATAAAAAACAGATGAAATCAGATAATCAAAGAGAAACATTGGGACTAGGGTTTCATCCTCCTTATATCTAATAACTAGATTTAAATAAAAGGTCGTCAGACTAATCTTATCATGATAAATACTTAATTTACTTTATAAAGGGATCATCTCACTTTCGTGCAGACAATCATGCATGGACTAATCCTTGCTTTCGCGCAAGATCTATCCCAACGCTAAAGATAAGTAAATCATCAATCAAAGAACTTGAGATCACTTTCGTGCATCCGAATTCTAAGTTGTTTGTCTCAAGTGGAATCTCAAGGATCACTTTCGTGCATCCGAGACTCAACACAAGTTCTACTTATGGTTCTCCAACATTCCGATCCTCACTTTCGTGCAAGATCTCCACGTTTGACAACTCGACTCTACCCTAGATTCAAATTATCATCATGGCAATAAGATCACTAAAATCAAATAATTAAGAACTAACCTAAGAGAGTTCCTAATATGTAATTATAGGGTTCCAAGTTCTCAAGCAAGTCACCTTTCGGTCCTTATTGTGAGAACTCTAAAACATGAATAATAACATCAATCTATGGAGAATCAAAGACAAACAATCATAGAAGTAGAATCATCATAATAAAACTATTCTGATGAAAATAAGAGTTATCTAATCATTAAGAAATCAAAGTGAATTACACACATGTCCCAAAATAAGATTAAGCTAGCATGGAAAGAGAAATACAATAAGCCATAGTTTCATAAGATCAAAAATCAAAGGAAAAGAAGACTTAAGAAAATACAGCATGGCTGTGAAATATTTCACAACCGTATTTTGCAAGGAGTTGTCGATGAACAGTGGCAGCGCTTCCCTTTTCTTTGATTTCTTCTCCAATTGAACTCCTTTTCCTCTGAAACTTTTGGGGTATCGTCTCCTCCTCCAGGCGAAGCTTCTGCGTGAAAATCACGACCTGAGGTGGCCTCCACGCCTCTCGGCATAAAGCCAAACCCTAAGCTTCTGCGTGAAAATCTTTGCTTTCACTTCGTGTATGTTTTCCTCTTAAAGACGAGTCTTTAGCAACTTACGGATCTCAATTTATAGCTCTGGATCAAAAGTTATGGTCCGTGCAAGATTCAGCCCAAAAAAGTTGCGCGTCCAGGAAGAAACTACGACCGTGTTTTATTTTACGGCAGTGCCGTATTTTGGTTCTGTGAACCCTTTACGGCCCGTAAAATTTATTATGGCAGTGCCGTAAAATCGGACGAGTTCTCTGGTCTGAAATCTCTAAGGAATACGACACCGTAAAATGGTTTATAGTAGTGCTGTAATTTCAGTGAATCTCTCTGTTCTAAAGCGCTCCAAAATACGGCCCGTGTAATTCTTTACGGCGGTGCCATAAAATATGGGAAATTTTCTGATCTGAAAATCCACCAAATTACAGCAGCGCTCTGATATTACGGTATCGTACGGAAATACGGTACTGTAATATAAAATACGGCACTAACGTATTTCGGTTAGTTGCTCTAATTTGCGTGAAATTTGTCGGGTGATCTCCTCTTGATGATAGTAACACCTTTATGTCTTCAATTTTCCTTGAAAACGCCTCAAAATAGTGCCTTTTTACCTGAATATCATGAAAAACCAAAATAGAAGTAGATTTTGTAATATTTGATAATTTTGGCATAAAAATAAGCAAAAGATCTTCAATTGAGCATGAAAATATATATAGAATGATACAAAATATACTATATATTTTGATGTCATAAAAAACATAAGGCTCAAACTTTGCTTGTCCTGAAGCAAAAATCAAATATTGATTAAAAGAATAACCTTTTCATGCTCAATAAATTTTTAAAATACAATCATCAATGAAAAATTCCATCAATTGTTTCACAAAACTTCAAATAAACATATCATTCTTAGAATTCAATCCTCTAGATCCACATCTCAATTAAATAAAACTTTACAACTTGTATAATAAATAGAATTTTCAATCTCATGATTTCACCTAGTTTTCAGTTCAAATCTATCATGCTTTTGTTTACAGGAATTAGGTTTCCAAGATCTTT
>CM050439.1:34688911-34708061 GCA_027562315.1 Costus pulverulentus
GTAACAATCTGAATAACAACAATTGCCTTTATAAAACATAGTTTATACATGATACTGAAATTATCTCAAGGCCTCAAACATTAGCCTTAAGGGCATACCCCAACAATCATTACTTGTTCATCATAAACACATGTATTTCTTTAACAATATTAGCGAGTAGATACTTGTATCGGGATTTTTGGGTGTAGCCCACTAACTTTCATGAATTAATATATGTTATTGCTCTTTTCTTATGAATTTATCATCCTAATTTGGTTGAAATTGCATGTTTCCCGTAATTTACCTTGGGCACGTAATTTCATATCTTAGACGGTGCGAGAAGTATCGAGAAGTGAATCACAACGTCCAATCTATTTCAATTGAGCCTACGAATCCAATCACGATAGTAGATTGGATTCATCTGAAGGATTTAACCAACTTTTCATAGAACCCAAAGGGTTTCATTAGGTTAACTGTCACGAGAGTAGGGAGTTAGCTTAATTAAATACTGTATTACACTCCGAGAGGAGGTGATATGTACCATAGGGAAAGTTTCTTTCATGACAGATAAGTTCTATTGATTGAGTTATTTTTATGTGATTCCTGCTTGTTAGTGTGGTGAACCCATGAAATCCCGATCCTCTAGAATTTGAGCCTCTTAAACCCTGTTTTCAAGTTTGTGTCTTGCTTAGAAGTTTAGAACAACCACTGATTTAGTCTGCCTAAATTCAAACAAATCAAAAAGTCAGTACTTAACTACGTAGTCCTCATTGAGAATGATAATCCTTTTATTACTTCGATAAACCCGTGCACTTGGGGATACCTATTAAGTTTTTGGCGCCATTGCCAGGGACTACGGATAGTTAATATTGACTAATAGATAAGTTTGGAGATTAGGCATTTTCCATTTCTTTTTGCTTACTATTTCATTTTACTATTCTATTTCCTTTTTATTGTTTACTTACACGTTGTATGCCCAGAGTTTCTTGTGCAGGTGCTTTGTTTCCAGAATACCTAGAAATTGAGCGTACATTTCACCTTCAAAGGAGATTGCAATTTGAGACCAAAAAGATTTCTGAAGAAGGAGTGATGGCGGCAAACAATCAATCTTTGAGAGACTTCGCGGCACCAAACATACATGGGTTCAATTCAAGCATCATTCGACCTAACGTAGAGGTGAACAACTTCGAGCTGAAGCCAGCGCTAATAACGATGGTCCAGCAAAATCAATTTGGGGGTTCCCCAAATCAGGACCCTAATCTTCATTTGGCTATTTTTCTTGAATACTACAATACTATCAAAGTTAATAGAGTTTCGTCTGATGCGATAAGATTACAATTATTCCCTTTTTCTCTCAGGGACCGAGCGAGAACTTGGGCATATTCAATGCTAGCAAGACCTATCACCACTTGGGAATAGTTATCATGAGCATTTCTGAATAAATACTTCCCACTAAGCAAGATTGTTCAACTGCGCATTTCTGAATAAATACTCTCCCTTTTGCACAGCAAGAGGGAGAGTCATTCTATGACGCTTGGGAATGCTTCAAGGATCTCCAGCGCATGTGCCCACACCATGGACTCCAGGAATGGGTTTTAATCCACATCTTTTACAATGGATTGGATTACAACACCAGATTGATGGTGGACGCTGCGGCTGGAGGGATGATCATGAGCAAGAGCGTGGAAGAAGTAACTGCTCTACTTAAGGATATGGCCATGAACCATAACCACTGGTCAAGTGAGCGGAACACTACCCCCACGGGATTTGGTAAGTACCATAATGTTTCCTTAACATCTTTAGCGACTAAGGTAGACTCTTTGGCTCAGAAGTTGGATTCCTTTTCCTTTCCCTCAGTTGCAGTTAATGCAGTTTCTTGTGAGGTGTGTGGTGTAACAAGACACAATTCATTTGAATGTTAAATCATAGTTTCATCACAGGAAGAATCAAATTAGGAGCAAGCCAATGCTGTGGGGAATTACAATCAGAGACCTGTGAATGACCCGTATTCTGCTACTTACAATCCGAGATGGAGGAACCACCCCAACCTGTCCTATAAGAACAATCAAGGGCAAATTCCTCCTCAATATTCACAGCATAATAACAGGCCACCACCGGGCTTTCAACCAAGACAATATGGGCAGCTCCAGAAGTCAAACTATGAGACCATGCTAGAAAGAATTCTTTTGAAACAGCAGAAAAGCACTGACGACCTCGCTGATGCGGTCAAGTAGCAGACATCTCGTGTGGATGCCTTGGCTACCCACAACAAGATGTTAGAGAATCAGATTGCGCAGCAAGCTAGTACTACTAGTAGGCCTACGGGGAAACTACCGAGACAACCTGAAATGAACCCCAGAGAGCATTGCAGCGCGATAACTACAAGGAGTGGTAAGCAGTTGGATGAGCCCTAGATGCTTGCGGAAGAGATCACGCCTGCAGTTGACAAGGAGCAATGTGAAGAATCACAACCTGATAAGGAAAAACCTATTGAGGAAGAAAAATATGTGGGCCCACCTGTGTATGTCCCACGCATCCCCTTTCCTCGGAGATTAGCCAAAGCAAAGTTGGATAAGCAGTTTGGTAAATTCATGGAGGAATTGAAGAAGTTATACATTAACATTCCTTTCATGGAAGCCTTGTCACAAATGCTTACCTATGCAAAGTTTTTAAAAGATATACTCTATAATAAGTGAAAGATTGAAGAATACGGGGCTGTGGCACTCACAATGGAATGCAGTGTGATAATACATAAGAAGATTCCTCAAAAGTTGAAAGATCCAGGAAGCTTCTCCATTCCATGTCAGATCGGCAACATGTCTTTTGAAGGAGCTTTATGTGACCTGGGCGCAAGTGTTAGTTTGATTCCCCTATCAATCTGTAGAAAACTCGACATAGGTGATATGAAGCCAACCACTTTCACATTGCAATTGGCTAACCGATCTGTTCGCTGACCTGTTGGAATATTGGAAGATGTTCCCATAAAAGTCGGTCAATTTTTTGTGTCTGCGGATTTTGTAGTGTTGGAAATGGAGGAAGACTTAAGACTGCCAATTATTTTGGGAAGGCCATTTTTGGCTACTGCGGGCACTGTTATTGATGTGAAGAAAGGGAGACTGACTTTGAATATTGGTGAAAATAACATTGATTTTGATCTTTCCTCATCCCTTAAAAAGCCCTCCTTTGTAGATTCCTGTCTTAATATTGATGTCCCGGAATTGGAAACCAGAGAGGAAGATTTAAAGATAGAATTAGATCCGCTAGAAGTTTTCCTAATTAGAGTGGAGGGTGAAGACAATGTGAGGGAAAAGGCTCAAGGTTATGCAAAAATTTTAGATTCAAGCTAGACGGTTGAGCCACAGAAAGCAAAAATTGAGAAACTTATTCGGGTAAAATCTGAACCAGTAAAGACGAATAAGTTAGAACTCAAGGCGCTTCCACCAAATTTGAGATATGAGTTCTTGGGGGAAAATTCTACATATCCTGTGATAGTGAATATTGATTTGGACAAAATACAGATGAAGAGATTACTCGATGAGCTTCGATGGCATAGAAAGGTGATTGGATATTCATTGGATGACATACATAGAATTAATTCATCTTTGTGTATGCACAGGATCTATCTTGAAGAAAATTGCAAACCCTCTATTGAGTATCAACGTCAACTAAATCTTGTCATGAAAGAGGTGGTAAAAAAGGAAGTTCTCAAGTTACTAGATGCAGGAGTGATCTACCCAATTTCTTATAGCGAATGGGTTAGCCCCGTTCATGTGGTTCCAAAGAAAGGGGGTGTCACTGCAATGAAAAATGAGAACAATGAGTTGATTCCAATGAGAACGGTAACTGGGTGGCGTATGTGTATCGACTACCAAAAATTAAATAAAGCCACCCGGACGGATCACTTTCCTCGTCCTTTCATTGACCAGATGCTTGAACGATTGGCTACGAATTCTTACTTTAGTTTTCTTGATGGCTTTTTAGGATTCTTCCAAATACCTATCCATCATGAAGATCAAGAGAATACCACTTTCACGTGCCCCTATGAGTCATTCGAATATAGGCGCATTCCTTTTGGATTATGCGATGTGCCGGTCACCTTTCAACGATGCATGATGGCCATTTTTTCTGATCTCATTGAAAATATTATGGATGTTTTTATGGATGACTTTTCAGTGTATGGGTCTTCTTTCGATGATTGTTTATCTAACCTATCACGTGTTTTGCAGAGGTGCGAGGAGGTAAACCTAGTACTTAATTGGGAGAAATGTCATTTTATGGTTCAAGAAGGAATTGTTCTTGGGCATCGTATCTCACAAAGAGGCATCGAGGTGGATAAGGCCAAGATTGAAGTTATTGAGAAGTTACCTCCACCCAGATTAGTTAGAGGGATTCGAAGTTTTCTGGGAAACGCTGGGTTTTATCGTTGATTTATTAAAGATTTTTCTAAAATTGCTAGGCCTCTCACAAACTTATTGGTTAAGGATGTTGCTTTTCATTTAGACAGGGACTGTATTGAAGCTTTTGAGGAGTTGAAGAAGGCCCTTGTCTCTGCACCCATCATGCAACCACCAGACTGGTCACTCCCTTATGAGATGATGTGCGATGCAAGTGACCAAGCAGTGGGAGCAGTGTTGGGACAGCAAAAGGATAACAAACTCCATGCCATCTATTATGCAAGCAAAACTTTAGACGGGGCGCAAATAAATTATGCAATAACCGAAAAGGAGCTTCTTGCCATAGTTTTTGCTTTTAACAAATTTCACTTCTTTCTTATTAATTCTAATGTTGTCGTTTTTATAGATCATTCAGCGATCAAATACTTGATGAAAAAAAAGGATGCAAAGCCCAGATTGATTAGATGGATACTGCTCCTACAGGAATTTGATTTTGAGATAAAAGATAAGAAAGGGACAGAAAATTTAGTAGCGGATCACTTGTCTAGACTGAACAAAGAGAATAGCACAGAAGATGATTTGGAAATTAATGATTCTTTTCGAGAGGAATATTTATATGCTATCATAAGACAAGAGACGTCGTGGTATGCAAATATTATAAACTTTCTTGTGTCCAATGTCATGCCACCTGATCTGACATTTCTGGGGAAAAGGAAGTTCAAGTCGGATGTTAAGCATTACTACTGGTATGAACCATATTTATATCGTCGATGTGCAGATGGTTTGTTTCGAAGGTGTTTGCCAGAATAGAAAATTCACGATGTTCTTTCCCACTGTCATTCTTCTCCTTACGGAGGGCATGCCAGCGCATTAAAGACAGCATTCAAAATTCTCCAGTCAGGATTCTATTGGCCAACAATTTTTCGTGATGCCCGGAAATTTATCCAAGCCTGTGATAAATGCCACCGGGCTGGTAACATCACCAGAAAGGATGAACTTCCTCAACATGGGATTTTGGAAGTGAAAATCTTCGATGTCTGGGGAATTAATTTTATGGGGCCATTCCCTACCTCTTGTGGAAGGAAATATATCCTTCTCTGTGTTGATTATGTCTCTAAATGGGTTGAAACAATAGCCGAAGCCACTAATGATTCACGTGTTGTAGCTAGGTTATTTAAGAAGGTGATTTTTCCAAGATTTGGTGTACCTAGAGTTCTAATCAGTGACGGAGGTTCTCATTTCATTGAAAATAGGCTCGAGTCATTGTTAAGGAGATATAGAGTGCATCATAAAATTGCTATACCGTATCACCCATAGACTAGCGATCAAGCTGAAGTTTCAAATCAAGAAATTAAGAGGATACATGAAAAGACTGTGTCAGGAGTAAGGAAGGATTGGGCGCTGAAGCTTGATGATGCTCTTTGGGCCTATAGGACAGCTTTCAGAACCCCTTTGGGCATGTCTCCGTTCCAAATTGTTTATGGGAAATCTTGTCATTTACTTGTGGAATTTGAGAACAGAACCTACTGGGCAGTTAAGAAGCTAAACTATGACCTAAAGAGTGCTGGAGAAAGGAGAAAATTTCAATTGAATGAATTAGATGAAATTAGAAATTCAGCTGATGAAAGCTCCCGCATATATAAAGAACGCACTAAAAGGTGGCATGATCAGTGAATTTCTAAGAAAGATTTTTTTGAAGGAGATAAGGTTTTGTTATATAACTCGTGTCTCCAGCTATTTCTAGGAAAATTAAGGAGCCGTTGGTCGGGGCCTTACATTGTGCAGAAAATATTCCCATATGGCATAGTAGAGAAATCAAGGGAGGGACAAGAAAGTTTCAAGGTGAATGGGCAACGTTTGAAGCATTATTTTGAGGATGAACAAGTTGAAGATGATGGGTATTTGATTCTCTCCAATCCATCAGAAAAACTTTGAATGTGGTTATGGTCAAGCTAATGACCTTAAACGAGCGCTTTTTGGGATGCAACCCATATTTCTGATTTTTCATAAATTATTCTTTTAGTTTATCTTTATTTAATTTTGTCTTAGAATATTTTCTAACGTAAGGTTTTAACTATGAGTAGCTTTGATTATAGGAAATTTTGAAGAGTTTTCATGAAGAAAGGAATTGATGAACAAGAAAATTGGGGATGATACAGTGAATTGCTCTAGAATTTTAAAACTTGAAGCAAATCATTGTGAGTACGGTAAACTGTGATTTAATTGATAAAACTTGGCGGTATTTGATGTCTGAAAGTTGATTACCATGTAAAACTAGAATATCTTCGAAATGGTAAATTTTTCAGATTTTTCTGAGTTATATTTTATACTTTTGATATAATTGTACAGTGTTTCACCAACAATACAAAGGGAACCCTTGCAATAATTTTTCTGAAATTCTTCATTGATTGAATATTTACACATATGCAACAATTTAAGTCTAGGGTATTCATCTTCATGTTTTGCTAACCTTTATAGCTTTACAGTTATGAATCCTGAATGTTCATGATTTTTTTAGGATACACTTGATTAATTTATCCTCAATTTCTGACTTAGAAAGCTTTTTGGGCATTTCAATTTGATGACTTAGAAAGTTTTTGAGAATTCTTGTCGACCTAAATTGTTGAGTAAGATTGATTCTAGCATTGATAAAGTTTATATACGAATTGTTATGGGTTTAAATGACATGTACATAGTGAATTTATACTTTAAGTTTAATTTATCTTCCTTTGATTAAATAGATTTTGCTTTTATGGATAGGAATTTGGTGATTCATCCATTGAACTTGAGATTTGCTCCAACTCCTCTGGTTACATAATCTGGGATTATGATTTCACACTGGCCGGCTTTCAATTTTCTTATGAAAGAAGAAAAACAAAAAAGAGAGAGAGAGACTCCTGTACTTGGCACTGCGAAAAATTGACAGTGGTACCAAAGACATGAGTTGAAGTCTATAAAAATAAAAAGAGAAAGAGAAAGAAAGTTGTAGGCTATGTGGAGAACTCCTCTGATTTGAGATTGGAACCATGAGTTATATTGTACTGCTCTGTGGTATACTTTGAACAATGTTATGATAAATAACATTTTAAAGACTATAATGCATTAACAATCTCTTATTCATAGATTCACCAAGTGACTTGAAATAAATTGTTATCTATTGATTAGGGCAGATTTATTACACCAAAAAGTATTTGATTGCTTGATATGTGTTGAATGAACATTATAACATGACTTGTGAATTTTATCTTTCTTGGATTGTAAACTCTTGATGATTTATTTTCAGTGAGATATCTCTTAAGTGATTTAAGTTCTGAAGAGTTGTTTGCCTGAATTATAAACTAAGGAATTTATTGATGGTAGAACAGATGAGTGTTTCTTATCTTGACATTCCCTATTCATGTCAAAGTATTGCTTGAGGACAAGCACAAATTTTAAGTCTAGGGTATTTTGATGCGTTGCAATTACACCATGCTTTTGCCTATGTTTTAGATCATATTTTGGGCTAACTTGTTTGATTTTGTGCTTTTAATTTACTTTGCATGGGATCTTCACTTTTCTTGGCTTTATTGAAAATGTAGGTAAAATGGCGCAAAAATGAAGGATTTCAAGAGTTTTGAAGCCAAAGTATGATTCCCGAGGAGATAACAAGGCTACATGTCAAATTTTGGGCGAGAACGGTCAAAAATGAGACATTTACGGGCTTGGCCGTAATTACGATTCAGCCGTAATTTTCACGATGAATGGAAGGCGAAAATCGGCTAAGTGTCGGAATGAACAGAAACTTTCACGGGCAAACCCATGAATCCATCACGGTCTGTGAAACTTTCTGTGACCGAAAGCATGTACACACACGAACATTTACGGCCTCAGCATTAAATGCATCACGGGCCGTAAAAACTTCTGCCCGACATGTTTTTCACTCGTTTCTCACCCGATTCAAACCAGATTTGAACCAAACTTCTCAGAACCATTCCTTGATGGATTCTAAACCAGTCCATTTATAAAAGATAGGATTTTTCGAGGGTAAACAGAGAGTTTTTCGGACGAACACAAGCGGCAGCGGCGACAAAGGCGAAAACTGGATTTAAGAGCATATTCTGGGCAGATTCCACACGAAAGCAACGATTAATCAACTCTTCCTCATCTCCAGATTGTGGAGAAGGTGGTTTTACTGTTCTTTCAGTGATTTTTTTGCAATTTTTAGGAGATCTTTACTTATTCATCATAAACACACGTATTTCTTTAACAATATGAGCGAGTAGATACTTGTTTCAGGATTTTTGGGTGCAACCCACTAACTTTCATGAATTAATCTATGTTATTGCTCTTTTCTTATGAATTTATCATCCTGATTTGGTTGAAATTGCATGTATCCAGTAATTTACCTTGGCCACATAATTTTATGTCTTAGACGGTGCGAGAAGAACTGAGAGGTGAATCGCAATGTTTGATCTATTTCAATTGAGCCTACGAATCCAATCATGAGAGTAGATTGGATTCGTCTGAAGGATTTAACCAATTTTTCATGGAACCCAAAAGGTTTAATTAGGTTAACTGTTACGAGAGTAGGGAATTAGCTTAATTAAATACAGTATTACACTCCGAGAGGAGGTGATATGTACCATAGAGAAAGTTCCTTTCATGACAGATAAGTTCTATTGGTTGAGTTATTTTTATGTGATTCATGCTTGTCAGTGTGGTGAACCCATGAGATCCCGATCATCTAGAATTTGAGCCTCTTAAACTCTGTTTTCAAGTTTGTGTCTTGCTTAGAAGTTTAGAACAACCACTGATTTAGTGTGCCTAAATTCAAAAAAAATCAACAAGTTTGTACTTAACTACGTAGTCCTCGTTGGGAACGATAATCTTTTTATTACTTCGATAAATCCGTGCACTTGCGGATACCTATCACTAATCCACCCATAACAATCTACCCTTTACTTGCTCGAGATGCTTTTAACATTTGCTTCACCATAAAGTAAGCAGTGTTTAATTGAAATGAATGAAGCATGGCCTATAGAAATAGTACTTCGCCCTAGCAAACCATGCCATCACTTTCACCTCGGCCAAAGATGGTGTGGGCCAAAAAATGATGGACATAGCGAAGAATAGGGTTGTTGATGTTGCTGGTGTGAGTAGAGCTGGCAGAGTATGAAGTGTCACTATTTATGGACGCCCAGAACTCGTGCTCCTTATACTCAGGTGGCGCCAGGTTTGTAGCATGTAGAGGAAATCCAAAGATCTTGTTGAGCTGATTGAGACCGAGGCAATGCTCTCGATGGAACAACCATTTGGGTGTGTCATGTGGAAATACTGATGCCAGCCTACTCGGTGGAACAACCATTCGACGTCATGTGAGAATTCGAGTGTGCCCAGAGCGAACCTATCCAAATATCGAGTATGGATAATCTTACATTGGAGAAGTTGCTAGCACCTGTGTACTTGAACAGAATTGCACATGGGGAAGCCAAAGACAGAATGCTGCTTGGGAATCTCATTTGCTAAAGGAGGCAGAACAGAGAAAGATGAAGGCTGGCAGAAGGGAGTTGTAGGGTTCATGGTGGATTTCTGAGCTCCAATCTTTCGTTTGGGAGCCATGGCTGAAGAAGCAGATGAAATCATGTAAGAGAATTGTAGAAGGTAGTGTTGAACCAGAGAGATCTGGAGGCGGAAGGGAAGGAAAGGTTCTTGGCGAGCACGACGGTAGCAAGGCAGAGCAAGATTGATGAAGGCAGAGAAGAAACTGTGAATGCGTGCAGGGGAAATTGCCATGGGTAAAGCCCGCAAGTTGAGTAGCAATTCCTGGAACCGGATGTGATGGTGTTGCCAACACCTGAATCGTTGAACGCGAAGAAGAAGTGCCACTGGGGTGAAGGAGATAGTCGGCCTTCACGGTATTAATAAGCTGCTGAAGGAGTTGTTGCTTGACAAGGATTTTCAAAAGGAGGGGGCAATAACTCTTGGAAGATGAATCAGCAGCCAACGCCAGCAGTTTGGATGGTGAATGGAAGAGGCGGCGCTGATTTCCGTTGAAGATGTTGAAGGGTGGCGCTGATTTGAGTAATGGCTAGTGAAATCGGTTTTGAAGGATGAAGCCAACGCACAAGAAGAGGTGGCAGATGTTGTCTCCAACAAGTAGCTGGCCGATTTTAGTTGAAGAAGATGAAGAGTGGCGCTGATTGGAGAAACGGCGGTGGAAAAGGGGGTGCCCGTAAAACTCTTGACAATCGTGGAGTTTGATTGCCATGACTTTGACCATGCTATCCATCAAATTACAGCAAACCTAGCTATTCAGCCAACTTAAAGCTGTAATGGATATTACGGCCGTGCCTGTAATCCCAATTTTTTTTAGCTTGAAATAATTTACGAGAGATCAGATTATTACGGCCATAGCCGTAATCTTGAAATTAACCTGAAATAAATAACACATGTCAGATACAACAAACTAAAATCAAAGAAATAAAAATAAAGCACTTGGGTTTCCTCCCAAGAAGTGCTATGTTGAAGGTAAAAAAATTGAGACATACGTAATTTATTGAAATTAATTTTGATCGAAGTGAAATCACTTTACAAAATTATGGGTCAAATTGAAATTTTGACCAAGATGAAATAAATCACTCGGTTAGCAGGAGAATTTTAGTCAAAGATGAAATTTTGGTAAAATTGAAATTTGATCCCAATTTCTCAAATTTTGGAGAAAGGATCGATAGTACAATTTTTCTGGTCAAAATTATAATTTTGACACCACAATTTTTGGAACACGAAAAGGAAATAACATAAAAGAGTTTCGGTTTAATAGAAGGTCGAAATTGAAATTATGGCCAAGTTGGGATTAATTCCAAATTCTATCGCATTGGGTTAAAATTGAGATTTTGATCGAATTGAAATTGGATATTGATATGCATTTTTGTTGTGATGATTGAGATTTACGACTATTGGGGTCAAAAAAGGCAATTTTGACCATGAATTTTGAGAAGCGAGTGATTGGCAAGCAATTAAAAATAAATTATTTTTATTTTATTTTTAATTGAGAAAAATCATGGATGCGGTTTGAAGAGAAGTTTTTCGGGAGTTACGATGGTTCCAAAAACGGAAGGCATGGGAAGCGATAATAGAAGGGAGAAATGAAAAAGTAGAGAAGGAATCAGGTTTTGCTAATTTTGGAAGACTCGAAGTTGAAGCAAGGAGTAGTCGACGAGAGGAACATCGACGCACAGTAGGTAAGTAAAAAAATAAAAATTAAAAAAAATTAAAAATAAAAAAAATAAAAAATAAAAAATAAAAAAATAAAAAAAAATTGAAACTTAGCTCAATGGTTGGGCTGAGCCGATATCTTCGCCGCGTCACGGGTTTGAGCCCCCGCGAACGCGATATAAGTTTTACCGAATGCTTCCCTCTAGCGGAAGCTATTTTCCTGAGTCCATCCTTATCCGACCATTCTCCTGCTCTCATTGTGTTCGGCGCAAACATGCCCCGGAAAGGCCCTCGGTTCCGGTTTTTTAACAAATAGCTCCTCTACCCGAGTATTTTACATATGATCGAGTCCATTTGGAGGTTAAGCAACACCCACGGCACTCCAATGCTTATCCTGTGCCACAAGCTTACTATGGTCAAACAAGGGCTCAAGCAATGGGCGCGACATATTAGGACAGAAAAGGATGTTGCCCTAAGAGAGCATACTAGTAGGTTGAAAACCATACAGCAGCAGCTTCAATCTAATTATCATGATTCCACCCTTTGCGCATTGGAGAAACAATAGCAAGAAAACATTAGAAATTACTGGCTCGAGGAAAATCTGCTTTGAAATAATGATCCAGAGATCAGCTCATTTCTCTGGGGGACTCCAACACGGCGTATTTCTATAAGCTGATGAAAGCTAGACGCATCCGGAATACTATCTCATCTATCAAAGACTCTCATGGGACCTATGTCACCGGAGATAATATCTCCAAGGAAGCGGTGCGGTACTACAAAGAGCTTCTTGCCCCTAGTATGAATCCTCTACTCTTAACTTTTTCGGTTCCTAAATCATTGTCCGCCCCCGCCATTAGCTTGTTGGAGTCTACTTACTCCGCGGATGAGATTGTAGACATCATTAGAAAAGCCAATATCTCTAAAGCCCCTGGAGTTGATGGGTTCAATGCTGCATTTTTTAAATCCTTTTCGGATACTATCAAAGACGAGGTTCTTCGGGCAATCTTCGATTTGTTGATACACGAGTGCATGCTTAAGCGGGTGAATATCACCTCTCTCACTCTTATTCCCAAAGTCCCTAACCCTTCTTCTTTTGCAGAGCTCCGGCCTATCTCCGTTTGCCAAATGATTTACCAGTTCATTGCAAAAGTCTTGGCCGTCAGACTTCCAAGCGTTCTCCCGGAGCTCATTGACATAAGCCAACACGCTTTTATTCTGGGCAGATCCATCCAGGGGAATATAATGCTTTGCCAGGAGATCTTGAGCGGATATCACAACAAGCGCGGTGCCCCCCGTATGGCAATAAAATTAGATCTCCATAAGGCTTTTGATTCTGTTAGGTGGGAAGCCATTGATCACCTCCACAAAGCATACAATTTTTTGGCTGAGTTTGTTGCTAGAATCATGGCATGTGTCTCTTCTCCTTCCTACACAATCAATCTTAATGGGGAGGATGTTGGTTTATTTAGAGTTACTAGGGGCCTGCGCCAAGGATGCCCTCTCTCTCCGTATCTTTTTATTCTCATCATGCAACACCTCTCGGACCTTCTTTCGGATCAACTGGTGCAAGGCCACCTAACCCCTCACAAGAAATGCAAAAGGTTGGGTATTACAAATCTCCAATTTGCCGATGACGTTATCATATTTTGTGATGCCTCCGTATGTTCGGCCGAGGCAATAAACAAAGTGCTCGAGGCCTTCTACATCCATACCGGCCTAACAATTAATAAGACTAAGTCGCATGTTTTTTCTCGGCTTCCTTGCATTCTGAAACTCAAACGCACCTCACTTCCATCCTTGGGATCCAAAGGGGTACAATACCATTCCGGTATCTTGGTATCCCAATTACTAGCAAGTCTATAAAGGCTCGAGACTGCATGCCATTACTTGAAAAAATTACCGATTATCTTTCCGCCTGGAGAGCAAAGAGCCTCTCATATGCGTGTAGAGTTGAGCTTATAAAATCAATGTGCTATGGGAATATTAATTTTTGGTGTAGCGCTATTAAGCTCCACATGGGGGTTATCTCTAAGCTGAATTCCGCTCTTGCAAATTTTTTATGGTCTTGGGGGCACAGGAAGGGGCTTGCAAAGGTAGCTTGGATCAATATTACAAAGCCCACAGCATATGGCGGGCTCGGCCTGTGAGACATCGGCAAGCTTAACATGGCTTTCCTCATGAGACATATTTGGAATATTATCCAAGACAAAATTCACTATGGGTTAAATGAATCCACGAGATGTATTTAAAGTTGGACACCATATGGTCGGTCAAGTTATCCAGGCATGCACCATGGCCCGTGCGTGTCCTTCTCACTGTTCGCGACACTTGTATCCAGATGGTTGGGTATAAGATTGCAAATGGGGACTCCATCAGATTATAGCTTGACTCATGGCTCAGGCCTAGTTTACTTCTGGACCTTGTGGAGGATGTTCGCTTTAAAAACCTCCCAGGAAGGAGCACACGTCTCAGCTCTCTTATCACAAACCGCAATTGGGATTTCCCTCAACCTCGATCCAAGAGCCTTATTAACATCTATGCAAGTATCTCCCAGGTGCTCATCCACTCAAATCTCAGCTCGGACCTCTTATATTTGAACCGCACTCCGCATGGAAAGTTCACTCTCAAATCCGCTTATGAGGGTCAAATCCAAGGCACGGAGGTGTACTGGAAGAATCTAGTTTGGTTTAAAGGAAGAATACCGCGCCATTCCTTCCTTCTCTAGTTAATTTGCCAAGGCCGCTTATGTACCAAGGCGCACCTTCACGACTGGGGGGTGGTGCCGCTCCCAACCTGCATGCTTTGCAATTCCTCTCCAGAGACTCTGGACCACCTTTTCCTTAAATGTGAGGCTTTCACTGAATACCGACACTTGATTACAAGGAGATGTGGTGTGACTTTTAATACTGACACCTGCAAGGAGGCCTTAATGCAACATTCACGCCAACATGGACGACATGCTAATCTGGTCCAGACATACATCAATAAGCTTATGTTTATCAGAACTTTTTACTATATATGGAGATACCGGAACAGCCAAATAATGGACACTCACAACAAAGGACCCATGGATTTTCTTGTAAGCCTGATCTTAGATGTCAAAGCAAAACTCAGGAGCTACGTTCCTCAAGTGCACCTTGATCCATACGTCCAGGCTTTTTCAATTTTATGGGACGACTTTGTAGCGACATAAGCTGCCATCCAGATTGTATTCTTACTCTACTTTTCCCGTGCTCTTTGCTGCTGCGCAGGTCAATCCTAGGTACCGGGAGTAGAGCCGTATACTGCAGCTTGTATCCTTTTCAATGGGATGAACTGCCATCCAGTTTCGATTCGAACACAACTTGGAAAGGAAATATCACTCTTAGGCGCTGGAAGTAGGTTGGGCATATTATCGGGGATGGCTACTTCTCAACCACTCGCATCCATGTGCTGAGCAAAATTCTAGATATGCACTAAAAAATGAAGAACAAATGTAATGCTAAAACACTTTGTTCTGTATTTCTATTATTTGTCTCCCGTGTGTGAAGCTGAGTTTCCATTTTCTTGTGCTGTAAACCTTGTAGTAAGGATTCATGCGCCCCTATATACAGGGAAAACTCTGTCCAATTTTTTTTTGGGATCCCTAGGAGATGGGGAGGCTAGGGTATGTACATATCATGTAACATTTCTTTTTAAAATTTATAAAATCACTAACTTGCCTTTCGCAAAAAAAAAGTATTCCTCTTCTCCCTCCTTAGTCATCTTCTTCCTCTCTCTTCTCTCGACACCATCAATGGAGAAGGACAACTCCGATAAAAAAACCATTGTTGGAGAAGGAAAACTCCAGTTAACAAAAACCATTCAACAGAGAGACAACTCCGATAAATAAAATCATTGACGGAGAGAGCAACTCTGATAAAAAAAAAATAATCAATTTTTATGCCTCCGGCAACTATTATGGCTATTGCCGTTGAAAATTATTTTCCCCGGGGATCCTTTCTGATGGGAAGAATAATGAAAAGGAAAGAGGTGTTGATGAAATTTAAAAGAAAAAAAAATAACAGCGTGAGTGAAAATTAAAATAGAGGCTAAGAGAAAATGTGAGGTCTTGGTAGAAGAAGATGTGTGGAAGGAAATTAGAAGAAAAGAAAAGATGAAATTTTGGAAGAATTGGAGAAGGAAACGCTACTAAACCCTTGCATGATCTCGCCAACAATTTTTCTCCAGTGCTGCACCGCGATATTCATTATGATGGAGGCATACTCGCCTCGTCGAAACCTTCCTTATTGTCTTCGTCGTCGTCGACATGAGAAGACATTGGAGAAAACGGAGGAGGCACATCCACCTCTGAGCAGGGGAGGAAGGGATCCCTCCTCATCATCATCATCTCGAATGCGAGAAGAACTCGTTCGCTGGTACGAAACTTCGCACGTCCGCCTTCGAGTAGGAAAGAAATGAAGGAAGTCTTCTTCTAAGCGCCGTGCTTCTTTCTCCGGGCAAGGGAGAAGACATCGACAACAGAAGAAGCGTGTCCGCCTACGAATGGAAAGGAAGGAGGTTTCTTTGAAGGACAGCGCCACTTCCACAAACCACGCTAAAGCGTGATTCTGTCGCCGGAATTGTAGTCACCTCATCCGCCGGTACTGAAATCCCTTAATGAAGCACGTCTATCTAAACATAAAGGGAGGAAAGAAACTTCCCTTGCCGTCTTCATTGCCATTGTCTCTGGTACGAGAAGAAAACATCGCCAGTTGGGAGGATAGTGTACACCTCTGCTCCCTCTGTCCTCCTGCTCGATGTAGCATCGGTGACGACAGAAGGGAAGTCGGCCGTCACCTATCAATTTTGTTCTTACCGACGAAGCCACCAGGTTCATCAGTCTATATTGGCATTGATGACACCGTCCGACCCATCCGCCTGGTCTTCTACCTCCATTGACGCCGATGACATCATCCGACGCGTCCGCTGAACGCCTTCGTCTCTGATTTTGCCGAAGCTTGCCTCTTGCACTCATCGTCTTCTTTGACAAACATGACATCCACATGTCGGATTGAATTGAAACTTTGGAGAAACCTTCTCCTAGAATGTGTGAATCAATGGCCAGAAAGATCTGGCCATCTGACGGCTGAATCGCAGGAATCGGGAGATTTTCCGGTGATCTCTATTATGTTTTTCAGCCACAAACACTCGACGTTCATTCACATTGAACTCAACATCCGGCCATCGGATCATGCTGATATTTTAGCCACAGCTACTCCTTGAATGTATGAACCTATGACCAGAAAGATCCGGTCATCCAACGGCTGGATCGCCAGAATCGAATGATTTTCCAGCGATATTCTTTTCCCGCATGCTACAGATACCTCTGAAGTTCTGCTTCATGTACATGACATCCAGCCATCTGATAGAACTGAAAATTTGGCCACAGCCTCTCAACGAGCCTACGAACCTATGGGCGAAAGGATTTGGCCATCTAGCATCTAGATCGCCAGAATCGAAAGCTTTTCCAGTGACCTATTTTTGTCCCTATTTTGGACGAAAAAAAACTTGTATTTCACTACTGTAATGCATCGATTTGTAACCAGGCGGCA
This sequence comes from Costus pulverulentus, assembly GCA_027562315.1. Lineage (NCBI taxonomy): Eukaryota > Viridiplantae > Streptophyta > Magnoliopsida > Zingiberales > Costaceae > Costus > Costus pulverulentus. The sequence continues at coordinate 34,706,052 of CM050439.1, forward strand.
TTAATCTGGCAAGATGCAGGAAGTCATCGGGTAGAGCTACTGAGTATCTAGTAGACGAATGGCGAAAGATCGAAGATGATAGGCGGACGGTGAAATCTCTTCACGTGTGTCACAGACGCCATGAAAGAAATTGTTGGATCCAACGATCCAATTTCGTTGAAAGATAATCTAATGACCCAGACATGTGCACACATTTAACTAAAGTTAGCACAATTTCAAAGGCAAATGATGTAAATCGAAATAAATAAAATGGGAATTGGGTTTAGTTTAGTCGAATTGAAACCCAGTCAAATTTCCTTCTGAAATTAACCCAAATGTGAATTTGATTTTGGCTTTGGTCCAAACTCAAATTTGAAATGAATCTAATTCATGATGAGCACGACAGAAATTCAATCTGAAAATAAAAATAAAATATTGCTATGATACAATTGAAAGAAGAAACAGCTTGACTGTAGAAAAAAAAAAGGAGAAATGATATATGTTGGATGTACCCTAACTCGGGTTTGAATTTGTCTAAACCATACATTGTTCTTGACTAAACTTAACTTTGATTTAATGAAAAGAAAGAAGAAGAGAGAATATTTTGTTACTGCATTTTGTCCATAATATTGTTTCGGAGGTGCGTACGTCGATACTATATATTGAGGCGTAGTTCCTCAATATTATTACAATAGTGCTAGTAGCAATTTGTGAAAGATGAAATAAAATAAATATTCACAGAAAGAATATTTATTTGCGATGAAATAAAATAAATATTCACAGAAAGAATATTTATTTATGAAAGATGAAATAAAATAAATATTCACAGAAAGAATATTTATTTATGAAAGATGAAGTCAAATAAATATTCATAGAAAGAATATTTATCGAAAGAAGAAGAAAGAGAATTTTAAAAGATGAAAGAAATAAAATATGAAATACGAAATCAGATAAGTATTCACAGAAGGACTATTTATCAAAGAAACGAAGGAATGAAGCTAAAAGATGAAATTAAATAAATATTCATAGAAAGAATATTTATCAAATGAAAGAAATCAAATAAATATTCAAAGAAAGAATATTTATCGAAGAAAGAGAAAGCAGATAAATATTGACAGAAAGAATATTTATCGAAGAAAATGAAATCAAATAAATATTCACTGAAAGAATATTTATCGAAGGAAGAGAAATCAGATAAATATTCATAGAAAGAATATTTATCGAAGAAAGATGAAATTAGATAAATATTCACAGAAAGAATATTTATCGAAGAAATTCAAATCAGATAAATATTCATAGAAAGAATATTTATCGAAAGAACGAAAATGAAAAAAAGATAGTAAAAAATTAAAATTAGATAAATATTTACAGAAAGAATATTTATCAAAAGAATGACACGACATATTGTTAATAATATTATTTGAGAGGTGCGTATGTCGATACTAGGTATCGGGGCATAGTTCCTAAATATTATTATAATGTTGCTTATGTCACTTGAAATGAAATAAATATTCATTGAAAGAATATTTATTGATTGAAGGAAGATAAAAGAATGAAATATGGAAAAAATATCGAAGAAATTGAAATGAATGATGAAATATGAAGAACAAGCTGATTTCAAATAAATATTCATTGAAAGAATATTTATGAGAAAATGAAGAGTGAAAGAGATATGAATGAATGAAAATGAAATTGTAAGCCTTTTATGGCAGATGTTATGAATGAACGATATTGTTCTTCTGAATTTTTATCTTTATTTGATTTTATATGTTTAGATCTATTAATCAAAGGTGCCCTAAGCTACTTAGGGATAATTAACAATGAATGCTTGCATTCATTGGAAGCCATAACCCACTTAAATAAAAAGTCTTATATTCATAAGGTGAATTTGAAATGGTCGCATCATATTTTCATGAAATTGAAATTGATGTTGGGGTATGCCCTTAAGCCTAATGTTTGAGGCCTTGGGTTTGTATCAGTATCATGTAATAAACTCTTATGTTTATAAAGGCATGGTTGTTATTCAGTTTG
>CM050439.1:34714981-34729472 GCA_027562315.1 Costus pulverulentus
CAAACTGAAATTCCATTCAAAATGATGGACATAATGTTCTAATACAAAAAGCTGGTACATAATAGCAAAGTTCAAGTTGAAGTCTTGAAGGTAGTGAGATGATATCAGTAACATCCAATGCTCCGTCCCTGACTCAAAAGTCAATCCCACCAAGCCTCATTGTCCTACTTCTTCTGAGCCCCTGCATATGAAAAACATATGTAAGCTCTACATGCGGTACCCAGTACCCATAAGTAAGAAGTAGACATAAAGACCTCAGTAACATAATACCTGAAGTAGATGGATTACATCTCTTCATCTGTGCCATGCACTTCTTGGGGCCTTAATCCATCCTAATATGTCCATGCATTCCCAATCTTCCGAAGTTTTAACTTCGAAGAAGTAGAATCATGGTCATTCCTGGATTTAGGCAAACACTCTGAAGATCCAACAGAACTCTCTTGGTCATCTTTTAAAGTGCATGGTGTGAAGAGACCTCGAAGATGTATGATGATATGATAAATCCCCATCTCATCACACTCAACTTGGACCTCAGGGGTCATGCACTCTAAGACAAGAGCAGTATACTATTTATTATCTTCACAATGTTCATGAGAGACATTCCACTCCCACTCTGTAGTAAAATAAATACTAGGCTGGGATGGAGGTCTTTCAAGAAGATGCATCTTATTCTCTTGTTTCAGTATTTTGGACAATATTCTGAACCATCTTGTCCAATTTGTTCCATCCAGTTTATGTTTATGAAGTTTCAATGTAAGATCAGGAGATGGCATTATCTACAATAAGTAAACAAGCAAAATAAATACCATGATAAAGCATTTAACAAGGTCTTTAAATTAAATGTTATGCTCCCACTATTTCCTATACAAGTTGATAACTCTCAAACTCAACTTGGAAATCAGTGAGTAGGATCCTAATTTCACATGAGGTCTCTGTGACTCACGATGGTGAGTTGGGGTGCACAGAGTGATCCCATGCTTCTTTAGGTAGGCATACCAGCCAATTGCGCTGAGCACAACTCCTCTTAGTTAAGACAGACTAGGCAGTCTATGTCCAGCGAGGGCTGGATACAACACAGAATCCTATCCTCTTAACAGTTGCCTCTAGTGTTTCATCATGTCAATGACATATGAAAACTAGTCAAGTCTAACATGATTGTTATGCCCAGGGCCAACATGCATCTCGTGAGGGTACATCTACACTTGTGGTAGACTAAGATGCATATTGTCACCGCACGCCTTCCAAAGATAGATGGGTGTGTCTCATGAGGGTGAGAAACAATTCACAGTCCATCGATTGATGGTTTGACAAGGGCTACACATCAGAAGGCTATCAACTTGATATTTCATGGAGAGTTTGTTCAGATTTGTTTTATTCTTTTCTAGCATGCAAATTTTCCTATGGTGGTAACAAAAGGAAAAACACGTCACAAGAATGCTATGGATAGAATAATAAACCATCACAGGCATGCTAATATGGTCGATATGGTCATAGCCCTTTTCCTACACATAACTTATCACGAGCCCTATCATGCATCCAAGGGTTGTAAGTCCTTAAAGCAAGTTAGCCCATGCCATAAGCCGAAAGCAAGATCCCATCATCCAACCACAAGTCCATCACCAAGCTTCCAAAGTTGCGCCACTAAGATTCGGTTGAATAAGACACCTTGTTGTCTTCATGAAGCCTTAACCTATCTTAGGAACCATTCTACATCTATTCTAAAACAAGATGAAAATTTTTACATCAAGATAGGAGGGAGATCCACACAGGTGGCATAAAGATTTTACAAGCATTCATCACAAGTGGAAACATCCTTCCACATCACAACACAAAAGGGCACTCACTATAACCATATCAACCCACACAAGAGGCAAGTGGCGCATATAAAATTTGAAAAACTGAGCATTATCAATTTTTTAGTCCCTTATGCGCCAACTTCATCCAAAGCACTCTCTCAACCGATTTTATGCTAAAATCAAGATCAAGTTTCATAACGATTTCAAGATCCTATCGGCTTGCAATTTTATCAGATCAAGAGACCCGGCTAGTCTGAAGACACGATGCCCGTCCTACTTGACAAAATTGCATGCGCCTTTAATCATAAATTAATTCTAAACTTAATCCAAAATCAGCCATAAAAAAGATAAGAGATGTTTGAATGAAAAACACCACTAGGTGAAATGCGCATGGTTGAAAGAAAAATTTTCAAAATTTTTTTTCATACAAGCATATGTACACCTTATGTTTCTCGCAAATAGCTCTGATACCACTGTTGGGGAATACCAGGTGTAATTTAAAATTTTATAGTCCCAAGACGCAGCGGAATAAGCATTACACCGAAAACATATTCCCTTGCCAAGGATCCATGCGAGAGGAGGAACACAAGGATGTGTTAGAGATTATACCTCTCTTGCTCGTTTGGTTGATGATGTCATGTTGAAGACGCTCAAGTGCTCGTCTTCTACAAGTATCCACACGTCGACCTTCTCAATGTTGCTCCCTTCCACGCTTGGTGCAAGCTTCGGGAAGAGAATCAAGCCTTGTTGTATGTCCGCAAGTGCACAGATACTCGAAGTTTTAGTAAAAAAATTATTGAATCTACAGAGACCTTATTGTTAAGTACCAAATAGTTGTATTCTTACTAGCTAAGCAACCGATTTTTATGCAAGTAAACAATGGGAAGAGAGAAAAGACAAACAGAGAGAGAAACTGGGACTAGGGTTTCATTCACTTTAATTTTCATAACTAGATATGTATAGATGTTCATCCATCGAATTCTATCATGATAAAGACATAATTTACTTTTTAAAGGGATTATCTCACTTTCGTGCAGATAACCATGCACAGACCAATCTTCGCTTTCGCGCAAGATTTTATCCCAAGCTAATGATAAGTATATCATCAAGCGAAGAACTCAAGGATCACTTTCGTGCATCTAAATTCTAAGTTGTTCGTCTCGAGTGGAATCTCAAGGATCACTTTAATGCATTTGAGTATCAACACAAGTTCTATCTATGGTTCTCCAACATTCTGATCTTCACTCTCGTGCAAGATCTCCATGTTTGACACAATAACTCAATCCTAGGTTCCAATTATCAAACATGGCAATAAAATCACTAAAAATCAGAATTCAAAGAACAAACCTAATTTCTTACGATAAGTTCCAAACTCAATGATTTTTTAGGGTTCCAAATTTCACAATCAACCATTCAGTCTATTTCTCAAAATTCTAAAACATGCATGACAATAAGAAACAATGGAGAATTATAGACAATTATCACATAAGTAAAATTATCACAATAAAATTATATTGACGAAATAAAAGTCATCTAGTCATATAAAATCAAGATGAATTACTCCCCCATGTCCCATAAGCGTTTAAGCTAGCAAAGTTAAGGTGTTACACTAATCCATGGTTTCAAAATATTGAAAATCAAAGAGAAAAGCGAGTTTAAGAAAACACACCACGGCTGTAATATAAATTACAGCCGTAATTTGCATAAGGAGCGCTATGAACAGTGTCAGCAACGCTCCTTTGTTGATTTCTTCTCCGTCTGAGATCCTTTGGATTTGAAACTTCTATGGTGACCTCTCCTCCTCTAGGCAAAGCTTCAGTGTAAACATCATGGCCTGAGGTGACCTCCACACCTCTCGGCATGAGGCCATGCCCTAAGGACCTCTTTGTCGATTGCTCCCTTGATTGTTTCTAAAAATTAGAGATTTTTGTCCCTATATCTTGTTCTCATTGAGACAAGTCCGTAGCTTCTTTCGGATCTCAATTTGGATGTCTAGATCTCAAGATATGATTCGCGCAAGAATCGGGCCCAAAAAACTCGCGTAATAGGTTAAAATTACGGCCGTAATTTTAATTACGGCAGTGCCATAATTTCATTATGCAAACCCTGAGTCAAAATTATAGCCCGTGAAAAATATTATGGCAGTGCCATAATTTCCAGAAAACTTTCTGGTCAAAAACGTCTGGAAATTACGGCCCGTAAAATGGTTTATGGCAGTGCTATAATTTTAGTGAATATCTCTGGTTTGAAAGCGCTTCAGATTACGGCCCGTGTAAATTCTTACCGTAGTGCCATAATTTTGTAAAATCTTCTGATGAAAAATTAGCCAAAATACGACAATGCTCTGATATTACGGCAGCGTACGAAAATACGGTACCGTAATATATATTACGGCCCTGCCGTATTTTGGTTCATGGCTCCATTTTGCTTGAAATTTGTCATGTATCCTCTTCTTGATGATGGCAACTCTTCCATGAATTTGATCTTACTTGAAAACACCTAAAAATACGGCCTTTTTTACCTGAAAATCATCAAAAACCAAAATAGAAGTAGATTTTGCAATACTTGATAAATTTGTCACAAAAATAAGCAAAAAGAGCTTCAATTTAGCATGAAAAGATAAATAAAATGATACAAAATATACTATATATTTTGGTGTCATCAAAATACATAAGGCTCAAACTTTGTTTGTCCCCAAGCAAAAATTAAAAATTGATTAAAAGATAAACTTTTTCATGCTCAATAAATTTCTAAAATACAATCATCAATGAAAATTTCCATCAATTGTTTCACAAAACTTCAAATAAACATATCATTCTTAGAACTCAACCCTCTTGATCTACATCTCAATCAAATATAACTCTGCAACTTGTATAATAAATAGAATTTTCAATCTTATGATTTCACCCAATTTTCAGTTCAAATCTATCATACTTTTGTTTACAGGAATTAAGTTTCCAAGATCTTTTTCAACACATTTTTTTATTCATTTTTTTATTTTTTCATGTATTTTGTTGTTTTTGCAGAGATGGCATGTACCCACTTAGATACACACTTTTTTTATTTTGACTTCAACTCTTATCTTCGCTACCACTATCAATTTTGCATAGTGCCAAGTAGAGGTGTCTTATTCTTTTTCTCTCTCATTATCTTTTGGACATAGACTTTAACCCATGTCTTAGGTACCACTATCAAATTTACATAGTACCAAGTAGGGGAGTCTCTTACTATTTTTATGGATCTTGGATTCTTCCTTCCCAACAAAGAGCAAGATAGACTAAACATCTACTAGGTTGATCAATTGATATCAATTTACTAATCATACTCATATGCTCATTTTATTTAAAGGAGTAGTTTCACCTTTAGATCTTATTCCTCAAATTCCACATCTACCCAAAATTTCATGCATCAACCAATGTCAAATTTCAAAAGATAGATATTCATTGAAGAAATAAATCTAACATGATAGGTTTCTTTCTAATCATGAATACATGTTTATTCAACATCAAGGAAGATATTTATCAATAAATTCTTTTAAAAATAAATCACACTACAAGATAGTAGAAAGTGGACTATGAACAATCATATCATCATACAACCATATCGAAGAAATATCAGTGAGTGATACATCTAAAGCAAATCAAAGATGCAACCATATGAAATAATCATGAATACAAGAGAGTGCAAACGATACTCACAAAACTATATAGCAAGCTCTGACCAAAAATACATAAGGCTCAGACCAAAAATAGTGTCAGGGCAGATGCTGCTAGGCCCAAAGATGTGCCTTTTGAAAATTTTTCCTTCACAATTTAAGATACATAAGGCTCAGTCTAAAAATAGTCTATAAAAATAATTTTCTCAAGGGAGAATCAGATATGTCGCCGGTAGTCCAAAAGAGTGCTAGTGGAAAGAGCTGATGTAGCTGAGAAGTAGAGGGTAAACAGAGGCTAGCTAAAAAGCTGCTAGCAATGATGGTGATGGCGATAGTAGAGTGAGTAATCTCTAGTGGCTTGCTAGAGACTACAATCCTGGAGGTGAGATCGTTGGCCGATGGGTGCCAGAAATAATACTGCATAAATAAAAAAAATCAGTCACTAATGAATAGTCTGCTGCATAAGTAAATCAAATCAATGGAAATAGAGGCAGTAGAAGAAGTAAGAGTGTGTTGATGGTATAATCCAGTGTCGATGGCTAGAAATAGTGATGTCAGAGGCAGATGCAGTGGTGGCTAAAGGTGGAAGACAGTTGCTCTTGAATATTTCTGGATCTGGAGGCAAAAGAAGTTAAAACAGGTAGAAATCAAACAAAGTAGCTACTTAATTTTTTTTAGGAAAACCAGTCATACCCAAAAATAAGATTTAATGATCCAAAAAGAAAATGGACAGAACCATGTAATAAAATAAAACTCGTTCTTTTCAGATGTATGAAAATCAATGGATCAAAATCTATCAGGAATTTAGGGTATTAACAGAAAGAAGGCTACTCAGATTACAAAATTAAAAACTGCACAGAAGTTAATCAGATTCAAAAAGTTGTTATGTGTCCTAGAATGATCAGAAAGTATTTTCATGAAAATAACTAAACTTCAAGATAGAATGACACGTGTTCTTCATATTCCATGCGAAAAATCAGGGTTACAACTCATTAAAGCATAATAAAAACTAGCAATAAAAGTGCTAGTCAGATTAGTCAAGAGAAAACTGCTACAGAAATTAATCAGAATCAAAAAGATGTTATGTGTTTTGGAATAATCCATGGACTTTAAAATTTAGCAAAAATATCCAGATAATAGACAAAGATGAGTACTTTGTGATGATGCCAAAGATCAAAATTTTTTTCTACCCAGTTTCTTAAAATCACAGCGAGAAAACACCTAGTGAAGCAAGCAGAATGCAATTTTAAAATACTGTACCGTGAAAACTATTACGGTACTACCATATTTTTCAAAGAATTCTCAGGTCAAAAATATGCAGGAAATACGGTACCGTAAAAAATATTACGGTACTGCCCTAAAAAAAATGCAAAACTCTCGGATAAGAAATTAATCAAAATTATGGCCTGTATAAAATATTACGGTAGTGCCGTATTTTGCGTAAAATTTTGATTTTTCCAGCAAAAAGAGAAGAAAAATTAATTCTAAAAATAAACTAAAATAAAAGAAACTATGCTAAGGTAAGAGTGTTTGGGTTGCCTCCCAAGAAGCACTAATTTTTAGGTTATTAGCTTGACCAAAATTCAAATCACATGGTGAAGCAGGTGAATCGGTACCAAAGTAAATAGCATGCAATTTCTTCTTTTTCCGCTGTCCTAAAATTTTAGCCACTAATTCAAATATCCAAAATTTTATGTAAATTACAATCACCGTGGCTTTCTTAAATATGCAGAAATCAAATCAAAATTTTTAACTTCACATAAAGGATATTCAATGATCTTCCTAAATTTATCAGAGAGCAATATCATAAGTCCTTTCTTCAAATTTAAATCTTCAATTGCCATAGGACTTCGATCAAAAGATATAAGCATTGGATCATCAAAATAATTTTTATGTCTCAAATTAGGTTCCTCAATAAAACATAATTTTTCAAATAAATTAGAAGATTGAACAATAGTTATGGGCAAAGCATTAGAGTGAGATTCATCAATGTTTGTAATATTCAAATCATTTTTAGGTTCTTCATGCTCATCATCAAATAATTCATTGATTTCAAAGTTATCAACAAAATCTGAGTAAGATTTTTCTAAATTAGTCCCCTCATATCCTTCATCAAAATTAACCATAAATAATATTTTATCAAAAGAATCAATTTCATCAAAAGAGGGTTTTTCAATTTCAATTTCCTCAAACTTTTCCACAAATACATTTTCAAAGGAATCAATTTCAAAATCATAGTGAGATGTATTAATATCCACATAAGGCTCAATCTCAAAACAATCATAATCAGAGGGGGAATTTTCTAAATCAAGTTTTTAAGTATCAAACTCAAATAAACATGCTTGTTGTGATATCGGGGCTTCTAACATTTCAGAATTAGTAGTCAAAGATTCTACTTGAGAAGCAAGCTGACTAATTATTCCTTTAAGATCCTCAATTTTCTCACTTTGATTTATCATGATTTAGTTTTGATTTGACATGAATTTTTCAAGCATGGATTCTAACCTAGATGCTTCAGTATCCTCAAAGTATGGTTCATAAGCATGATTAGAGCAATCATCATAAAAAGAAGTTTGATTTTCCCAACTAGAATCATAATGATCATCTTGATACCATGAAGAATTAGAATTTTGGGGCATTAAAATATCGCAATCAGAAGTACAATTATCAAAGCATCCACAAATATCACATCTAACAAAGTGCATATAAGAGTTAAACTTATCTTGAAGTGTGCACAATGAATCATCTTCATACGTTCCTTGTGGCATGTATTCCTCACCTCTTTCAGTTGCCCAGGAGTTGTGATAAAAAAACATATCTTCAAATCTATCAAGAATAGAAAGATAATCCAACACCAATCAATCAAATTTTTCTTTTTTTTTAGAATATAGAAAAAATCAGAAAATAATAAACACAAGCAAATTCACAAATTTCGGAAATCACAGTTCTATCACAACTTGTGAAAATCCAAAACCAGTAAAAACAGAAAACAAAGTTAAATCTAAGACAAATAAAACTTAGTCTAGCAATACTAACAACTATTTTGATATTAACAAAACTAAGGTCCTAGGCAATGGCGCCAAAAACTTGTTGTAAGTCCGCAAGTGCACGGATACTCGAAGTTTTAGTATAAAAAGTATCAAATCCACAGAGACCTTATTGTTAAGTAGCAAATAGTTGTATTCTTACTAGCTAAGCAACCGATTTTTATGCCAGTAAACAATGGGAAGAGCGAAAAGACAAATATAGAGAGAAACTAGGACTAGACTTTCATTCACATTAATTTTCATGACTATATATGTATATATGTTCATCAATCGAATTCTATCATGATAAAGACATAATTTACTTTTTAAATGGATTATCTCGCTTTCACGCAAAATTTATCCCAAACTAATGATAAGTAAATCATCAAGCGAAGAACTCAAGGATCACTTTCGTGCATCCGAAGTCTAAGTTGATAGTCTCGAGTGGAATCTCAAGGGTCACTTTCGTGCATCCGAGTCTCAACACAAGTTCTGCCTATGGTTCTCCAACGTTCCGATCTTCACTTTCGTGCAAGATATCCACGTTTGACACATTAACTCAATCCTAGGTTCCAATTATCAAACATGACAATAAAATCACAAAAAAATAGAATTCAAAGAATAAACCTAATTTCTTATGATAAGTTCCAAACTCAATGATTTTTTAGGGTTCCGAATTTCATAATCAACCTTTTAGTCTATTTCGCAAAATTCTAAAACATGCATGACAATAAGAAACTATAGAGAATTATAAACAATTATCTCATAAGTAAAATTATCACAATAAAATTATACTAACGAAATAAAAGTCATCTAGTCATATAAAATCAAGATGAATTACTCCCCCATGTCGCATAAGAGTTTAAGCTAGCATAGTGAAAGAGTTACAATAATCCATGGTTTCAAAAGATCAAAAATCAAAGAGAAAAGAGAGTTTAAGAAAACACACCACTGCTGTAATATAAATTACAGCCGTAATTTGCATAAGGGGCGCTATGAATAGTGTCAGCGATGCTCCTTTGTTGATTTCTCCTCCGTCTAAGATCCTTTGGCTATGAAACTTCTATGGTGTCCTCTCCTCCTCCAGGCAAAGCTTCAGAGTAAAAATCACGGCCTGAGGTGACCTCCACACCTCTCGACGCGAGGCCGTGCCCTAAGGACCTCTTTGTCGATTGCTCCCTCGATTGTTCATAAAAATTAGGGCTTTTTCTCCCTTTATCTTCTCCTTGTCGAGACAAATCCGTAGCTTCTTTTGGATCTCAATTTGAATGTCTGGATCTCAAGATATGGTCCGCACAAGAAGGGCTAGAAAAACTTGCGTGTCCAGGTTAAAATTACAACCTTAATTTAAATTACGGTAGTGCCGTAATTTGGTTATGTGAACCCTGAGTCAAATTTACAGCTCGTGAAAAATATTACGGCAGTACCGTAATTTTCGTAAAACTCTCTGGTCAAAAACGTCTGGAAATTACGGCCCGTAAAATGGTTTACGGTAGTGCCGTAACTCTAGTGAATATCTCTGGTTTGAAAGCGCTTCAGATTATGGCCCGTGTAAATTCTTACAGCAGTGCCGTAATTTTGGTAAAATCTTCTGATGAAAAATTAGCCAAAATATGGCACGGCCGTAATATATAATACTGTACCGTATTTTCATACGCTGCCGTAATATCATAGCACTGCCGTATTTTAGCTAATTTTTCATCAAAAAATTTTACAAAAATTACGGCACTGCCGTAAGAATTTACACGGGTCATAACCTGAAGCGCTTTCAAACCTGATGCAGGGTGGAAGTTGGGGAAGAGAAGAGATGAGGAAGAAGAGAAGTGAAGCTTCCAAATCCATGAAAGTTCAAAGAAGAAGTGAAGAAAAAGAGGGGCGAGAGGCTCACCCTCAAGAACACACTAGGGGCCATCGGCTCACCCTAACCTCACAAGGAGAAAGACACACCACAAAGGTTCCAAAAATAACTTTCTTAACTTATCCAAACATGAGAATTACATTAGCTTTTAAAGCCCATTCTGCCTCAGTCATTAATTTAATCTCTCAACAGATAGAGGGCTGTCAATCCTTTGTTTCAAAATGGGAGGTGGAGATTAATTAGACCCTTCATCTTCTTTGCGTGTAGAGCTGGCTACTGGATTTTCCTTGCATGCTTGGCATTGATTGGCTGGAGCTTTGGCTTGAGTAAGTGTTGAAGCCAAATGTTTGAAGAGTTACGGTGCATGCTTGGATGCATGCAGCTCATGTATTGGTTCATTTGAAAAGATGTAATAACTTGAAACTGGATTGTTGAAGAGATCTTGACTGGAGCTTTTTGCATGTTGACTTTGAATGTGATGTTGTTGGCATGTTGCGGCTGAGTTTGGAGGTGGTATAAGTTGACTTGTAATTTGATGTTGTTTGCAACGTTGCATGTTAGTGTTGCATGTTGATTATGGTTGACTTGATTTTGTCCCTTGAAGCTTCATGTTGACTGATATTGGATTTGAGCTTTGACCTTCTTTGAGATGTTGACTTTGATGTTGACTTGGCTATTCCTACTTAAAACAAGGGGAATGCAAACCTAAACTAATTGCAGCCTAATACATTGACTAGGAACTTAAGGTTCTTAAAAGGAAATAAAACCTAAGCTATTACAGCAAAACAAAGAAAAAAATAAACACATAGTTAAGTTCTCAAAATGCTCCTGCATCAGATTTCCCCTATTTGAATGTTTCACCTCCTGGTGAAATAATTTTAGACATGCAAGTCAAATAGAGTCAAAATAGTCAAAGCAATTTTTTTTATTGTGCTCAGCTTTTTTTTCTCAGATTTATTTTTTTTAACAGCTACTCTTTTTTTTGGAAAAGGAAAAACAATTGGACGCGTCCATGCACGACGCTTCGTGTCGCATGCGTCCAGTTTGTCACATGTGCGTTCAGCGCTGGAGATTGTAAGAGGCGTAGGCGGCGGTTGAATAGCGCTGGTCGTCGGCGGCCAACGTCGGAGCAGGGGTCGACTCTCCTTCTGTGCGGGCAGAGGTTGGACTCGGTGAGGGGTGGTGTGCGAGGCGGCTCAAGGAGTCGGAGGTGATTAAACCAGCAAAATAGAGCACGTTGAGGTGGAAAAGGGACGCTGTCAAAATTTGCCAATTCCGGCGATCTAACGGTCCGATGAACGGATTCTTCTAGCCACGGGATCGACTGCTGGAGGAGACGGTGTGGACAAATTTGGAGCTCGATCAGACGTCGAGATAGGCAGTTCTTTGAGGCGGACGAGGAACACCCACAACTTGAGTCGTCTGCAGGTTCTAAAAAGAACCAAGCAGACGACGCGGCTTGGGAAGACAATCTCAACGCTAGAAAGGAGGGGGTTGCCGATGAGGTGGATGGGCGTCGATGTGGACGGCCTTGCGTGGCTGTTCCATTGGTGCGAGTGGAGGCAAAAATGCATAATGGAGGGGCAGTCAAATAGCGACGAGAGGAACCCATCCTTCATCGCTGGCCATGGGTTTTGAAAAGAACCAGGCGACCAACTCCGGTGATCGTTGCAGAAGAGGGACGGTTGAAGGCCAGCAGAAGAGGAATGTCGGCGAGCTTGCTGGATGGAGGAGGTGGATTGCAGAGTGTCACTGGGGAAGTTGTTTCATTCCAACGTGTGGTGGCTTGGTTGCATGACGTCGCTGCAGGAGGTGGAAGATGATGCGTAAGGCTCCAGCTTCCATCATCACTGTCTGTGGGTTCTGAAAAGAACCAGGCGGCCAACTCTGGTGATCGTCACAGAGGAGGACGGATGAAAGCCAGTGATGAACGCCGGTGTTCTTGTATGGAGGAGGTTGTTTCATTGCAGCAAGAGGCGGAGAGCTTGGACCTTGTGGAGATGAACTTCGGAAGTGGACAGGAAAGGTGGATGGCGGTGGTGTCGCTGGTGAGATGGAGTGTAGCTTGAAGCCGTGGAAGACGCATGAATGGATGAGTGTGAGTCCTTCATTGCTGAGCTGGGGGTTTTGAAAAGAACCAGGTGACCACAGCTCGGGAGATGGAATCACGGCGAGCTCGTTGTCTGAAGGAGGTGGCTTGATTGCAGCAATAGACACAGAGTTTGGAGTTGATCGACGAGTGGATGCACGAGAGGGCTGGAAACTGGACATTTGATGGGGGCGGGAATCATTCAAGCATACCGAGAGGGCTTCTTTCGGACCCGGGTGGACCTCCGAAGGTCCTGTCTTGGTCCCACATCAACATTGATGTAGGCGGACGACGAAGTGTACGGCTCTAGCTCCCATCATCGCTGGCCGTGGGTTCTTAAAAGAACTAGGCGTCAAGCTCCGGCGATGAACGTGCAAACATGGTAATGATGAACGGTGGGCAATGGTGGATCGGTGTGAGAAGATAAGAGTTTCTCACGGCTTCCTCTAATAGCACTGACGTAGGGTGGAAGTTGGGGAAGAGAAGAGATGAGGAAGAAGAGAAGTGAAGCTTCCAAATCCATGAAAGTTCAAAGAAGAAGAGAATAGAAAGAGGGGCCAGCGGCTCACCCTCAAGAACACACTAAGGGCCATCGGCTCACCCTAACCTCACAAGGAGAAAGACACACCACAAAGGTTCCAAAAATAACTTTCTTAACTTATCCAAACATGAGAATTACATTAGCTTTTAAAGCCCATTCTCCTTCAGTCATTAACTTAATCTATAAACAGATAGAGGGCTGTCAATCCTTTGTTTCAAAATGGAAGGTGGAGATTAATTAGACCCTTCATCTTCTTTGCGTGTAGAGCTGGCTACTTGATTTTCCTTGCATGCTTGCCATTGATTGGCTGGAGCTTTGGCTTGAGTAAGTGTTGAAGCCGAATGATTGAAGAGGTACGGTGCATGCTTGGATGCATGCAGCTCATGTATTGGTTCATTTGAAAAGATGTAATAACTTGAAACTGGATTGTTGAAGAGATCTTGACTGGTGCTTTTGCATGTTGACTTTGAATGTGATGTTGTTGGCATGTTGCGGCAGAGTTTGGAGGTGGTATAAGTTGACTTGATGTTGACTTGTAATTTGTTGTTGTTTGCAATGTTGTATGTTAGTGTTGCAAGTTGACTAAGGTTGACTTGATTTTGTCCCTTGAAGCTTGATGTTGACTGATATTGGATTTGAGCTTTTACCTTCTTTGAGATGTTGACTTGGCTATTCCTACTTAAAACAAGGGGAATGCAAACCTAAACTATTTGCAGCCTAATACATTGACTAGAAACTTAAGGTTCTTAAAAGGAAATAAAACCTAAGCTATTATAGCAAAACAAAGAAAAAATAAACACATTGTTAAGTTCTCAATATGCTCCTGCATCAAAACCAGAGATATTCACTGAAATTATGGCACTGCCGTAAACCATTTTACGGACCGTAATTTTTAGACGTTTTCGACTAAAAAGTTTTACAAAAATTATGGCACTGCCGTAATATTTTTCACGGGCTATAATTTTGACTTAGGGTTCACAGAACCAAATTACGGCCATAATTTTAACCTGTCACGCGAGTTTTTAGGGCCCGATTCTTGCGCGGATCATATCTTGATATCCAGACATCCAAATTGAGATCCAAAAGAAGCTGCAGACTCGTCTCAATGAGGAGAAGATAAAGAGAGAAAGAGCCCTAATATTTAGTAACAATCGAGGGAGCAATTGACAGAGAGGTCCTTAGGGTACGGCCTCACACCGAGAGGTGTGGAGGTCACCTCAGGTTGTGATTTTTACACTGAAGCTTCACCTAGAGGAGGAGAGGACACCACAGAAGTTTGAAAGCTAAAGGATATCAGACGGAAGAGAAATCTGTTGGTGTATATGCCGTGCAGACCAATGTATGGACATGGTCAGGCATTGTTTGAATGTACTTTGATAGAATTAATGAAATTGATATAATCAATAAAGGCATGGTCATTATTATGTAGACTTCTCTACCTGCGTTAATGTATTGAGTTGCATATATAATGTCCCAGGAGTTTGGATTGGATCCATTCTCATAAGCTATCCCCAGACAAGGTACCT
>CM050439.1:34729978-34746958 GCA_027562315.1 Costus pulverulentus
TTCTTGCCACAAGCCCTCATCGTTCCTTGGCCATAGGTGCACCTTGGAGGTGGCGCAAGCAAAGAAGAAGAGGGAAGTCCTTGGCGGCATCTTCCCTATCCCCTCCTTAGCGCATGTTCTCTTGAAGGTGGCGCAAGTGAGGTGAAGGCTTGATTTTCTTCCCGAGGCTAGCACCAAGCGTGGAAGGGAGCAACGATCAAGGAGTCGACGCGTGGATACTTGTAGAGGACGAGCACTTGAGCGTCTTCAACTTGGCACCTTCATCCTAACAAGCAATAGAGGTACTAACCCTAACACATCCTTGTGTTCTCTCTCTCGCATGGATCCTTGGGAAAGGAATGTGTTTCGGGTGTAATGCTTATTCCGCTGCGTCCTGGGATTGCAAAAATTTTAAATTACACCCGGCATTCCCTAACAAAATCAACAAAGGAGCGTCGCTTACACTGTTCATAGCGCCCCTTATGCAAATTACGGCTGTAATTCGTGGTGTGTTTTCTTAAACTCTCTTTTCTCTTTGATTTTCGGTCTTTTGAAACCATTGATTATTGTAACTCCATCACTATGCTAGCTTAAACTCTTATGGGACATGGGGGAGTAATTCATCTTGATTTTATATGACTAGATGACTTTTATTTCGTTAGTATACTTTTATTATGATAATTTTACTTATGTGATAATTGTCCATAATTCTCCATAGTTTCTTATTGTCATGCATGTTTTAGAATTTTTTGAAATAGACTAAAAGGTTGATTGTGAAATTTGGAACCCTAAAAAATCATTGAGTTAGGAACTTATCGTAAGAAATTAGGTTTGTTCTTTGAATTCTGATTTTTAGTGATTTTATTGCCATGTTTGATAATTAGAACCTAGGATTGAGTTATTGTGTCAAACGTGGAGATCTTGAACGAAAGTGAAGATCGGAACGTTGGAAAACCATAGGTAGAACCTGTGTTGAGACTCGGATACACAAAAGTGATCCTTGAGTGCATGGTTATCTGCACGAAAGTGAGATAATCCCTTTAAAAAGTAAATTATGTCTTTATCATGATTGAATTCGATTGATGAACATCTATACATATCTAGTCATGAAAATTAAAGTGAATTAAACCCTAGTCTCAGTTTCTCTCTCTGTTTGTCTTTTCGCTCTTCCCATTGTTTACTTGCATAAAAATCGGTTGCATAGCTAGTAAGAATACAAATATTTGGTACTTAACAATAAGGTCTCTGTGGATTCGATACTTTTTATACTAAAACTTTGAGTATTCGTGCACTTCCGAACTTACAACAAGTTTTTGGCACCATTGCCGGTGATCGAACCCGGGTCGCCCGCGTGATAGGCGGGAATACTCACCACTATACTACATTGATGTAATTTAAATTCTAATGAATATCTTTTGTTTGAACGCGCTTCAGATTACAGCCCATGTAAATTCTTACGGTAGTGCCATAATTTTTGTAAAATCTTCTGATGAAAAATTAGCCAAAATACAGCAGTGCTCTGATATTATGACAGCGTATGAAAATATAGTACTGTAATATATATTACGGCCCTGCCGTTTTGGTTCATGGCTCCATTTTGCTTGAAATTTGACATGTATCCTCTTCTTGATGATGGCAACTCTTCCATGCAGTTGATTTTGCTTGAAAACGTCTAAAAAAACTATTTTTTTACCTGAAAATCATAAAAAACCAAAATAGAAGTAGATTTTGCAATACTTGATAAATTTCGCACAAAAATAAGCAAAAGAGCTTCAATTTAGCATGAAAAGATATATAAAATGATACAAAATATACTATATATTTTGGTGTCATCAAACCTTCAAACAACCTCTTCTATACTTGCGCCACCTTCAAGGGATGTTGTGCCAAGTAGAGAAGGGATGAGGATGATGCCGCCAACTCCAAGTCCTCCTTACTCCAAGAGATGAAGGAGAGGATGAGTTTCGGCCCTTAGGAAGAGGTGGAAGACGCCAAGCAATCATTCTTCTTGTGCCAAGAAGAGATGAAGAAGAAGAGATACTTGCGGCTTCAAGAAGGAAGAAGTGTTGCGCCAAGCCTTCCTTTCACCACATAGATGTTGCTCACACCTCTTGATGTCTTGCTCTCGGCAATTGTGTGTATTGAGGGCTCATGCATGCATCGATTTAATAGATGCAAGAGGCGGCAAGGCTAGAGGCTTAAGGGCACAACTCATGAAGGGGAAATTCGGTTAGGGTTAAGGGGGGTGAGTGGCTAGGGTTTGAAGCAAGGAAATATTCCAAAGAATTTCCATAAACCCCTAGCTCTCTTCCATATGCGCTCAAAACTTTCTATAAAAGTCCAATGAGCCATATCATCCCCAAGTCTTGCCATGAAGGCAAGCATACCATCAATGGACCAAGGGGAAGGCACATAATGCTTCCTAATGAAGCAAATTGTGCCACCCAAACCCCATTATACCCTTAGGCGCTATTGGGGTTGGGTTTCTCCCCATTATACCCTTATAACCAATTCTCTCTTCATGACAACTTGTGATGGGGGGCCAAGACCAGCTCTTCGGCGTTCAACTAGGGTTCGAAGGAATCCTCTCAGGTATGGGTTTTCTTCCTAGGGCCCTGCTTTTCCTTTTCCTGCATTGCATCGCATCATGATAGGTTAGAAGCATAGCACTTTCCTTATTTGCACATTTGCAATTTTCTTTGTTAGAGTAAGTGTTTTACTTTAAATAAAATGTCATGTAGTTAAGTGCATGTAGGGTATTACATTTGTTTTGGCAACTAACCCTGCTGGAGAAGCAGCAACTCAAGACAACGCAGATAGCTCAGCTCAAGTCACTCACCTAGTGAGCTACACAGAAGGGAATTCAACTTCAACTCAGTTCAACTATCACCACTTGAAGACTTGAGTTAAAGGGGCTTCATCAATCCTCAACTCCTTTGCGAAATCAAGCCTTGGGCGTGATGACACCAAAATATATAGTATATTTTGTATCATTTTATATATCTTTTTATGCTAAATTGAAGCTCTTTTGCTTATTTTTATGCAAAATTTATCAAATGTTGCAAAATCTACTTCTATTTTGGATTTTGGTGATTTTCAGGTAAAAAGGGACTATTTTAAGGTGTTTTCAAGCAAAATCAAACACATGGAATAGTTAGCATCATCAAGAGGAGATCACATGACAAATTTCATGCAAAATGGAGTAATGAACCAAAATACGACAGTGCCGTATTCTATTTTACAGTACCGTATTTCCGTACAATACTGTAAAATTAGAGCACTGCCGTAATTTGGGGAGCTTTCAGACCAAAAGATTTTCCTGATTTTACGGCACCACCATAAAGAATTACACGGGCCGTATTTTGGAGCATTTCAAACCAGAGACTTTTGCTGATTTTACAGCACGGCCGTAAACCATTTCACGGTGTCATATTTATAAGAGATTTCAGACCAGAGAACTCGTCAGATTTTATGGCACTGCCATAATAACTTTTACGGGCCATAATTTTGACACAGGGTTCACATAACCAAAATACGGCATGGCTGTAAAATATTTTACGGCCGTAATTTCCATTCAAAAACATAATTTTTACGGGCCCGAAAATTGCACGGAACATATCTTTTGATCCAGACCTGAAAATTGAGATCTGAAAGATGCTGCGGACTCGTCTTTAAGAGGAGAAGACACACGAAGTGAAAAATAGAATTTTTATCTAGTATTGAGAGAGAAATTGACAGAGAGGCAGTTAGGGTTTGGCCACGCGCCAAGGGCGGAGAGGGCACCTCAGGCCGTGATTTTCACACTTAAGCTTCGCTTGGAGGAGGAGACAACATTCCAGAAGTTTCAGAGTAAAAGAAGATCAATTGGAGAAGAAATCGAAGAAAAGGGAAACGCCGTTGTTCATCGACACCTTCTTGCAAAATACGACTGTGAAATATTCACAGTCGTGCTGTATTTTCTTTAACTCTTCTTTCCCTTTGATTTTTGATCTTCTAAAACCATGGAATATTGTAATTTCTTCACCATGCTAGCTTAAACACTCTTTGGGACATGGGGGAGTAATCCCCTTTGATTTTCACAATGACTAGATAACTTCTACTTTCATCACGATTATTCTGTTTTGATAATTTTACCTATGTGATTACTGCTCTAAGATTCTCTTTAGTTTATTTCTTGTCATCATGAATAGAGTTCTTACATTAAGGACCGAAAGTTGATATGCTTGAGAATTGGAACCCTAAAAATGACTAATAAGAACTCACTGTGAGAATTTAGGTTAAGTTCTTATTTCTTTATTTTAGATGACTAATTGCCTTTATGATAATTATGAACCTAGGATTGAGTCATTGTGTCAAACGTGGAGATCTTACACAAAGGTGAGGATCGGAACGTTGGAAAACCACAGGTAAAACTTGCGTCGAGTCTCGGATGCACGAAAGTGATCCTTGAGATTCTGCTCGAGGCAATCAACTTAGAATTTGGATGCACGAAAGTGATCTTTGAATTCTTTGAATGATAATTTGCTTATCTTCAGCATTGGGATAGATCTTGCGCGAAAGCGAAGATTGGTCCCTATATGATTATCTGCACGAAAGTGAGATAATTCCTTTATATAGTAAATTAACCCTTTATCATATTAGAATTTGAGTGATGAATATCTTTATTTATCTAGTCATGAAAATTGAAGTGGATGAAACCCTAGTCCCAGTTTCTCTCTGATAGTATTTTCCCGTGTGTTTTTGATCTTTTGCTTAACTTCTATTTGATTGCCTAGATAGGAAGAAATCAATTATTTGGTACTTGACAACATAGGTCTCTGTAGGATCGATATTTTCTTTATTACTTCGAGTATCCGTGCAGTTGCGGAGATAACAACAAATGTGGTGACTCAACAAGTTATTGGAGCCGTATCAGGGGGTGACAAGTCCCTGTGCGCCAACACTTAGGTTTTGGCTACGACTTCAGAAATAAGTTTTACTTACCTACTTGTTGGGATACAACAAGTTTTTGGCGCCATTGCCGGGGACCTTAGTTGTATCCCAACAAGTAGGTAAGCAAAACTTATTTCTGAAGTCGTAGCCAAAACCTAAGTGTTGGCGCACAGGGACTTGCCACCCCCTGATACGGCTCCAAAAACTTGTTGAGTCACCACATTTGTTGTTATCTCTGCAAATGCACGGATACTCAAAGTAATAAAGAAAATAACGATCCCACAGAGACCTATGTTGTCAAGTACCAAATAATTAATTTCTTCCTATCTAGGCAATCGAATAGAAGTTAAGCAAAAGATCAAAAAACACACGGGAAAATACTATCAGAGAGAAACTGGGACTAGGGTTTCATCCACTTCAATTTTCATGACTAGATAAATAAAGATATTCATCACTCAAATTCTAATATGATAAAGGCTTAATTTACTATATAAAGGAATTATCTCACTTTCATGCAGATAATCATGCAGGGACCAATCTTTACTTTCGCGCAAGATCTATCCCAATGCTGAAGATAAGCAAACTATCAATCAAATAATTCAAAGATCACTTTCGTGCATCCAAATTCTAAGTTGATTGCCTTGAGCAGAATCTCAAGGATCACTTTCGTGCATCCGAGACTCGACGCAAGTTTTACCTGTGGTTCTCCCACGTTCCGATCCTCACTTTCGTTCAAGATCTCCATGTTTGACACAATGACTCAATCCTAGGTTCATAATTATCATCAAAGCAATTAGTCATCTAAAATAAAGAAATAAGAACTTAACCTAAATTCTCACGGTGAGTTCCTATTAGTCAATTTTAGAGTTCCAATTCTCAAGCATATCAGCTTTCGGTCCTTAATGCAAGAACTCCATTCATGATGACATGAAATAAACTAAAGAGAATCTTAGAGCAGCAATCACAGAGGTAAAATTATCAAAACAAAATAATCGTGATGAAAGTAGAAGTTATCTAGTCATTGTGAAAATCAAAGGGGATTACTCCCCCATGTCCTAAAGAGTGTTTAAGCTTGCATGGTGAAGAAGTTACAATATTCCATGGTTTCAGAAGATCAAAAATCAAAGGGAAAGAAGAGTTAAGAAAATACAGCACGGCTGTGAAATATTTCATAGCCGTATTTTGCAAGAAGGTGTCGATGAACAGCGGCGCTCCCCTTTTCTTTGATTTCTTCTCCAATTGATCTTCTTTCGCTCTAAAACTTCTGGCACATTGTCTCCTCCTCCAAGTGAAGCTTCAGTGTGAATTTCATGACCAGAGGTGCTCTGGATTGGTCATAGCGACGAAACCCTCGGCGGCGGCGTGAATCGTGATTTCTCTCCGTACAGTGGATGAAATTTAGGGCTTTTTGTGTTGTCCTCTTCCTCCGGTTAAAAACTCCCCGATTGCTTCATACAACATCGAATATAAAGGTCTGGATCACCCGCAATCGTCTCTACAAAAATCGGGTGTCAAAATTGGCCTTGGAGTCGCATTCAAAAACGGAAATACGACAGTGTAATAGTTCACGGCAGTGCCGTAAAATCAGTCGCGGTCTCTATTCTGTTATCGTCTAGAAAATACGGCACCGTAATATGGTTCACGGTACTGCCGTAAAATCGGCTGGACTCTCTAGTCGAAAACGTCTAGAAAATACGGCTGGGGAAATAGTATACGTGATGACACCAAAATATATAGTATATTTTGTATCATTTTAGATATCTTTTCATACTAAATTGAGGATCTTTTACTTGTTTTTATGTTGAATTCATTAAATATTGCAAAATCTACTTCTATTTTGGTTTTTCATGATTTTCAAGTAAAAAGG
Organism: Costus pulverulentus; assembly: GCA_027562315.1. Classification (NCBI taxonomy): domain Eukaryota; kingdom Viridiplantae; phylum Streptophyta; class Magnoliopsida; order Zingiberales; family Costaceae; genus Costus; species Costus pulverulentus. Next base: position 34,736,757 of record CM050439.1, read on the forward strand.
CACAATTTTGAGGCGTTTTCAAGCAAAATCGAAGACATAGAAGAGTTACCATCATCAAGAGGATATCACACGACAAATTTTACACTAAACGGAGTAACTCCGCAAAATACGGTAGTGCCGTAATATATATAAGGAGATCACCGTATTTTGGTATGATACTGTAATATTGAGCCACTGCCGTAATTTGGAGAAATTCCGAACAGAAGATTTTGTTGATTTTACGGCACCGTAAATAATTACATGGGCCGTATTTTGGAGCGTTTCAAACTAGAGACTTTTGCTGATTTTACGGCACGGCCGTAAACCATTTCACGATGCCGTATTTATCAGAGATTTCATACTAGAGAACTCGGCAGATTTTATGGAACTACCACAATAACTTTTACGGGCCATAATTTTTACACAGGATTCACAGAACCAAAATACGGCACTGCCGTAAAATATTTTACGGCCGTAATTTCCATTCAAAAACATAATTTTTACGGGCCCGAAAATTGCGCGGACCATATCATTTGATCCAGACCTCCAAATTTAGATACGAAAGTTGTTGCCGATTTGTCTTTAAGAGGAGAATACACATTAAGTGAAAGGACCAATTTTTATCCAGTATCGAGGGAGTAATCGATAGAGAGGCATTTAGGGTTTGTCCTCGTGCTGAGAAGCGTAGAGGACACATCAGGCTGTGATTTTCCCTCAGAAGCTTTGCCTGGAGGAGAAGACAACACCCCAGAAGTTTCAAAGGAAAAAAGAGATCGATCGAAAGAGAAATCGATGAAATCAGTGGTGACAACACTGTTCATCGAGTTCTGCTACAAATTACGGTGCTGTAATTTCATTACAACACCTGTTTTGTAACTTTTCTTCTTCCCTTCTTCAATTTTTGACACTTTGAAAACATGCTTTATTGTAATTCTTCTTCCATGCAAGCTTATCATCTTTGGGACATGGGGTGTAATCCCTTTTGATTTCTTAATGATTAGATGAGTTTATTTTCATCAGAATAGTTTTATTATGATGATTCTACTTATGTGATTGTTTGTCTTTGATTCTCCATAGATTGATGTTATTATTCATGTTTTAGAGTTATTGCAATAAGGACCGAAAGGTGATTTGCTTGAGAACTTGGAACCCCAGAATTGCATGTTAGGAATTCTATTAGGTTAGTTCCTAATTATTTGATTTTAGTGATCTTATTGCCATGATGATAATTTGAATCTAGGGTAGAGTTGAGTTGTCAGACGTGGAGATCTTGCACAAAAGTGAGGATCGGAACATTGGAGAACCATAAGTAGAACTTGTGTTGAGTCTCGGATGCATGAAAGTGATCCTTGAGATTCCACTTGAGACAATCAACTAAGAATTCGGATGCACGAAAGTGATCTCAGGTTCTTTGATTGATGATTTACTTACCTTTAGCGTTGGGATAGATCTTGCGCGAAAGCGAGGATTGATCCCTACATGATTGTCTACACGAAAGTGAGATGATCCCTTTATGAAGTAAATTAAGTCTTTATCATGATAAGATTAATCTAATGACCTTTTATTTATGTCTAGTCATTGGAATTAAGAAGGATGAAACCCTGGTCCCAATGTTTCTCTCTCATTATCTCTTTAGCATATTCTCTGCATAGTTACTTCTATCATATTCGGTTCGCTTAGCTAGTGAGAAAATAATTATTTGGCACTTAACAATAAGGTCTTTGTGGTTCGATATCTTTCTTTATTTCTTCGACTATCTGTGCACTTGCGGATCACAACAAGTTTTTAGCGCCGTTGCCGGGGAATTAGTCCTAGGTACACACCAAACAACTTTGGATACAACAAGTTTTTGGCGCCATTGCCGAAGATTAGTCCTAGGTACATGCCAAACAACTTGGGATACAACAAGTTTTTGGCGCCGTTGCCGGGGATTAGTCCTAGGTACACGCTAAACAACTTGGGATACAACAAGTTTTTGGCGCCGTTTCCGGGGACCTTAGTTTTGTTAATATCAAAATAGTTGTTAGTATTGCTAGACTAGGTTTTATTTGTTTTAGATTTAACTTTGTTTTCTTTTTTTGCAGGTTTTGGATTTTCACAAGTTGTGACAGAACTATGATTTCTGAAATTTGTGAATTTGCTTGTGTTTTATCTTTTTCCATTTTTTTATATATTCTAAAAAAACAATTTGATTGATTGGTGTTGGATTATCCTTCTGTTATTGATAGACTTGAAAATATGTCTTTTTATCATAATTCATGGGCATCTGAAAGAGGCAAGGTATGCATGCCACAAGGTGAGCATAAAGATTATTCACGATGCACTCTTGAAGATATATTGAAATTTCACTCTATTCCTTCTATTAGATGCAATATTTGTAAATCTAATGATCATTATGCTTCTGAATGTCAATTTAGAAATCATGCAAATCACAATTCATCATGGTATCAAGATGATCACCATGATTCTAGATCTTTTTATGATGATTGCTCTGATCATGTTTCTAAACCATGCTTTGAGGACACTGGAAATTCTAGGTTAGAGTCGATGCTTGAGAAATTGAAGATCATAACAAATAGAAGTAAGGAAATTGAAAATCTTAAGGGGATGATTAGTCAACTTGCTTCTCAAGTAGAATCTTTAACTACTAATTCTAAAATTTTGGAAACCCAAAGAGCACAACAAGATTGTTTATTTGAGTTTGATTTGGAAGCTGAAAAACTTGATTTAGAAAAATCCCCCCTGATTATGATTGTTTTGAGATTGAGCCTTATGTGAATATTCATGAATCTCACTCTAATTTTGATAATTGTGAAATTGATTCTTTTGCTAATTTATTTGTAGAAAATTTTGAGGAAATTGAAATTGAAAACCCCTCTTTTGAGGAAGTTGATTCTTTTGATGATGCATCATTTGTGGTTAATTCTGATGAAGGACATGCGGGGGTTGATTTAGAAAATTCTTATTCTGGTTTTGTTAGTAATTTTGCAATTGATAAATTATTTGATTGTGAGCATGAGGAAATTGATAAAAATTTAAATGTTACAAACACTGATGAATCTCACTCTGATGTTTTGCCCATATCTTTTATTGAATCTTTTGATGTATTTGAAATTTTGAGCTTTATTGAGGAATCTAATGAAAGACATAAAACTTATTTTGATGATCCAATGCTTATATCTTGTGATCAAAGTCCTATTGCAATTGAAGACATGAATTTGAAGAAAGGACTTATGATTTTGCTTACTAACAAATTTAGGAAGATTATTGAATATCCTTTTAGTAGAGTTGAAAATTTTGAATATCTTGATTTCTATATATTTAAGAAAGCCACTTTGATTGTGATTTATATGCAATTCTGAATTTTTGGATTAGTGGCTAAACTTTTTGGACAAAGAAAATGAAGAAAATTATTTGCTGTTTACTTTGGAATTGATTCACCTACTTCACCATGAGATTTGATTTTTGGTCAAGCTATGGACCTAAAAATTAGCGCTTCTTGAGAGGCAACCCAAGCACTTTTGTTTAGCTTTGTTTCTTATATTTTAGTTTATTTTTAGAACTAATTTTTAATCAATTTTGTAGGTGAAAAAAAGTTTTGGCGCATAATACGACACCGCCGTAATTTGTTTTACAGTGCCGTATTTTCAGTCCGTTTTCGACAAAAAGTTTTGTGATTATTACAGCAGGGCCGTAACGTCTTTCATGTGCTATAATTTTGAGTAATTTCTTTCCTGAGTGTTTTTTGAAAAATACGGCAGTACCGTAATGTGCTTTACGGTGCCGTAATTAGAAACCTGCTTTCTGCTTTCTGCTTATTTGATTGGGTGTTTTCTCGCTGTGATTTTAAGAAACTAGGTTGGGAAAAATTTTGATCTTTGGCACCATCACGAAGTACTCATCTTTGTCTATCATCTGGATATTTTTGCTGAATTTTAAAGTCCATGGATCATTCTAAAACATATAGTCTCTTTTCAATTCTGATTAATTTTTGCAGCAGTTTTTTTCTAACTAATCTGATTAGCACTTTTGTAGCAAGTTTTTAAAAGGCTTAAATAACTTGAAACCTAGATTTTTCGCATGGAATATGAAGAACATGTGTCATTCTATCTTGTGGATTAATTATTATCATGAAAATATTTTCTCATCATTCTAGGACACATGGAAACTTTTTGAATCTGATTATCTTTTGTGCAGTTTTTGCAGTTTTGTAATCTGATTACCTTCTTTCTACTGAAGCCCTAAATTCCTGATAGATTTTGATCCTTTAATTTTTCATATGTCTGAAAAGAACATATCTTATTCTATTACATGGTTCTGTCCGTTTTCTTATTGGATCATCAAATCTTATTTTTGGGTATGGCTACTTTTCTTAAAAAATTCACTGGCTGCACTGTTTGCTTTCTACATGTTATTGCTTCTTTTGGCTCCAGATCCAAAAATCTTCAAGAGCAACTATCTTCCACCTTTAGCTACCACTGCATCTGCCTCTAACATCTCTGTTTCCAACCGTCGACACTGGATTATACCATCTGTAGATTCTTACTTCTTCTACTGCCACTATTTCCATTGATTTGATTTATTTATGTAGCAGACTCTTCATTAGTGACTGATATTTTTTTATCTATTTACGCATTATTTTTGGCACCCACCGGCCGACGATCTCACCTCTAGGACTGTATTCTCTAGCAGGCCACTAGAGATTACTCACTCTACTGTCGGCATCACCATCATTGCTAGGAGCTCTTCAGCTAGCCTCTGTTCACCCTCTACTTTTCAGCTGCATCAGCTCTTTTCACCAGCACTCTTCTGGACCATCGATGATATCTCTGATTATTCTCTGAGATAATCATTTCTATCATTATTATTTTAGAGACTATTTTTAAAACTGAGCCTTATGTATCTTAAATTATGCAGGTAAAATTTTCAAAAGGCACATCCTTGGACCTCGTAGCATCTACCCCGACACTATTTTTGATATGAGCCTTATGTATTTTCTGTCATAGCTTGCTATATAGTTTCGTTAGTATTGTTTGCACTTTCCTGTGATTATTTGATTTGATATGATTATCTACACTTTTCTTCTCTTAGATCTATCACTTTACATCTCATGATTGTTGAGTTTGATGCTTCTACACCTCTGTGACCACATGCTTATTTTTCTCTTCGATGTGGTTGTATTATGATTATGATACTGATTTCTATTATTTTGATGGGGTTGTATTATGATATTTCGATATTCTTATGAGCTATCTTCGATATGGTTGTAGTATACATGATGATATATATACTTTTTTGATGATATGATATTGTGATATTTGATGATGATGATGAGTATATTCTTATTTTATATTGTTGATGACTTGATTGATTAATGATGAATGGACCCATATTTGTGATTAGAGAGAAACCTATCATGTTAGATTTATTTCTTCAATGCATATTTATCTTTGAAATTTAACATTGGTTGATGCATGAAATTTTGGGTAGATGTGTTATTCGAGGAATAAAACCAAACGGTGAAACTACTCCTTTAAATAAAATGAGCATATAGTATGATTTGTGAATTGATGTCAATTGATCAACCTAGTAGATGTTTAGTCTATTTTTGCTATTTGTTGGGAAACAAGAATCCAAGATCCATAAAAATAGTGAGAGACTCCCTTACTTGGCACTGTGTAAACTGACAGTGGTACCGAAGACAAGGGTTGAAGTCAAAAATAAAAAGTGTGTATCTAAGTGGGTACATGCCATCTTTACAAAAACAAGCAAAATGCAAAAAAAAAAATTATGTGTGGAAAAAGATCTTGGAAACCTAATTCCTGTAAACAAAAGCATGATAGATTTGAACTGAAAATTGGGTGAAATCATGAGATTGAAAATTCTATTTATTATACAAGTTGAAAAGTTTTATTTAATTGAGGTATGGATCTAGAGGATTGAATTATAAAAATGATATATTTATTTGAAGTTTTGTGAAACAATTGATGGAATTTTTCATTGATGATTGTATTTTAGAAATTTATTGAGCATGAAAAGGTTATTCTTTTAATCAACTTTTGATTTTTGCTTGAGGACACGCAAAGTTTGAGCCTTATGTATTTTGATGACACCAAAATATATAATATATTTTGTATCACTTTAGATATCTTTTCATGCTAAATTGAGGATCTTTTACTTGTTTTTATGCTGAATTCATTAAATATTGCAAAATCTACTTCTATTTTAGTTTTTCATGATTTTCAGGTAAAAAGGCACTATTTTGAGGCATTTTCATGCAAAATCGAAGACATGGAAGAGTTACCATCATCAAGAGGAGATCACCCGACAAATTTTATGCAAAACGGAGTAACTCCCCAAAATACGGTAGTGCCGTAATATATATTATGGTACCGTATTTTGGTACGATACCGTAATATCGAGCCACTGCCGTAATTTGGAGAAATTTCTAACAGAAGATTTTGTTGATTTTATGGCACGACCATAAATAATTACACGTGTCATATTTTGGAGCGTTTCAAACCAGAGACTTTTGCTGATTTTACGACACGGCCGTAAACCATTTCACGGTGCCATACTTATCAGAGATTTCAGACCAGAGAACTCGTCAGATTTTATGACACAACCACAATAACTTTTACGGGCCGTAATTTTGACAAAGGGTTCATAGAACCAAAATACGGCACTGCCGAAAATATTTTACGGCCATAATTTCCATTCAAAAACGCAATTTTTATGGGCCTGAAACTTGCGCGGACCATATCTTTTGATCCAGACCTCCAAATTGAGATCTGAAAGTTGCTTCCACTTCGTCTTTTAGAGGAGAATACACACGAAGTGAAAGGACCAATTTTTATCCAGTATCGAGGGAGTAATCAACGGAGAGGCGGTTAGGGTTTCTCCTCGCGCCGAGAGGAGTAGAGGACACTTCAGGCCGTGATTTTCACTCAGAAGCTTCGCCTGGAGGAGAAGACAACACCCCAAAATTTTTAGAGGAAAAAGAGATCGATCGGAGGAGAAATCAATGAAATCAGTGGTGACAGCACTGTTCATCGAGTTCTACTGCAAATTACGGTGCTGTAATTTCATTACATCACCTCTTTTGTAACTTTTCTTCATCCCTTCTTTGATTTTTAACAATTTGAAAACATGCTTTATTGTAATTCTTCTTCCATGCAAGCTTAACATCTTTGGGACATGGGGTGTAATCCCCTTTGATTTCTTAATGATTAGATGACTTTATTTTCGTCAGAATAGTTTTATTATGATGATTCTACTTATGTGATTGTTTGTCTTTGATTCTCCATAGATTGATGTTATTACTCATATTTTAGAGTTCTCACAATAAGGACAGAAAGGTGATTTGCTTGAGAATTTGGAACCCTAGAATTACATGTTTGGAACTCTATTAGGTTAGTTCTTAATTATTTGATTTTAGTGATCTTATTGCCATGATGATAATTTGAATCTAGGGTAGAGTTTAGTTGTCAAACATGGAGATCTTGCACGAAAGTGAGGATCGGAACGTTGGAGAACCATAAGTAGAACTCGTGTTGAGTCTCGGATGCATGAAAGTGATCCTTGAGATTCCACTTGAGACAATCAACTTAGGATTCAGATGCACGAAAGTGATCTCGAGTTTTTTGATTGATGATTTACTAACCTTTAGCATTGGGATAGATCTTGCACGAAAATGAGGATTTATCCATGCATGATTGCCTGCACAAAAGTGAGATGATCCCTTTATGCAGTAAATTAAGTCTTTATCATTATAAGATTAGTCTGACGACCTTTTATTTATGTCTAGTCATTGGAATTAAGAAGGATGAAACCCTAGTCCCAATGTTTCTCTTTGATTATCTCTTTAGCATATTCTCTGCATAGTTACTTCTATCAAATTCGGTTTGTTTAGCTAGTGAGAAAATAATTATTTGGTACTTAACAATAAGGTCTCTGTGGTTCGATATCTTTCTTTATTACTTCGAGTATCCGTGCACTTGCGGATCACAACAAGTTTTTGGCGCCGTTGCCGGGGAATTAGTCCTAGGTACATGCCAAACAACATCGGATACAACAATTTTTTGGTGCCGTTGCGGGGATTAGTCCTAGGTACACGCCAAACAACTTGGAATACAATAAGTTTTTGGTGCCGTTGCCGGGGATTAGTCCTAGGTACATGCTAAACAACTTGGGATACAACAATATGGTAGTACCGTAATTTTAGGAATTGTTTATGTTCTGAAAGTGCTTGAAAATACGGCCCGTAAAATGGTTTACAGTGGTGCCGTATTTCCACCATGTCTTCTGTTCTGAAAATCACCAAATTACGGCAGTGTTCTGATATTACTGTAGCGTACGGAAATACGGTACCGTAATATATATACGGCACTACCGTATTTTGGTGTGTTGTTCCGATTTACGTGAAATTTGTCGGGTGATCTCCCCTTGATGATGGTAACTCGTTCATGTCTTTGATTTTGCTCGAAAAGTCCTCAAAATAGTGTCTTTTTGCCTGAAAATCATGAAAAACCAAAATAGAAGTACATTTTGCAATTCTTGATAATTTTAGTATGAAAACAAATAAAAGATACTCAATTCAGCACGAAAAGATATACAAAATGATACAAAACATACTATATATTTTGGTGTCATCAGGGCACCCACATCATCACTCAAGAATCGGCCACAAACCTAGAACCACCAATCACTCCTCAAATTAAGGAATCAAGTAAAAGGCGCCTAACACTTGGAGCAACAATTCAAATTCCTCCCCACAATTGGAAGCCTCATCAATGCACAATCCGCCTCATCAATGTGCGCCAGCCCCTTGAATTCAAATAAATTCAAAAACTTACCTTGAAGGAGCCGGCCAAAGAAGGAAGGACAACTACTAGCTTGTGCTCCCATTCCATGTAGTCTTTATTGCAATTAATTGCTGAATTGTTCTTACTTAATCTTGCTTATGTGCCTAGGGAGGAATTGCAAGAGACATCCCAACCAGAGTTAGAAGAAGAAATATTAGAGATAGGAGACAATCAGAACCATCAGAGAACACTTAGGGACTATGCAGCCCCTAATCATCATGAAATTCGTTCTAGTATTGCTAGGCCAGCAATTGAGGCCAACAATTTTGAGATTAAGCCTGGACTCATTGCAATGTTTCAACAAGAGCAATTTGGAGGATCTCCACTGGAGGATCCAAACCAACACTTGGCCTTATTTCTTGACCTATGCGATACTGTTAAGATGAATGGTGTTTCTAACAACGCTTTAGACTAAGACTGTTTCCTTTTTCTCTCAGGGACCGGGCAAAGACATGGCTTAATTCACACCCAGCCGGTACCTCCACCATTTGGAACCAACTGTCAAATTCCTTCTTGAACAAATACTTTCCCCCAAGGAAGACACTTGAATTAAGGAACCAAATTACAAACTTTCAACAAAGAAGTGGGGAGTCGCTCAGTGAGGCCTGGGAAAGATTCAATGAACTGCAGCGGAAGTGTCCTCACCATGGAATAGAACTTCAAACTTTAATGCAAACTTTTTATATTACATTATCTGATCAGACTAAAATGATTGTGGATGCCGCTGCAGGAGGAGCTCTTATGAGCAAAACACCAGATGAAGCCTTCAGACTGCTAGAGGAGATGGCAGAAAACCATAATCAATGGACTACTGAGAGAGGAGTAATTTACAAGCCTCCTCAAGGTAAGGGTGAAAGTGATGAAATATGCTCCTTAGCAGAAAAGGTAAATTTTTTGTGTAGTAAGTTAAATTCCATGCAAACTACTTCTGTTTCTATTATTACTTGTGAAAATTATGGTAATGATGGTCATACTATTGAATGTTGTGGAATTATTGATCAGGGTAATGAGCATGTGAATGCCATAGGGAATTATAATCAAGGTAGACCTAATGATCCCTATTCTAATACATATAACCCTAGATGGAGAAATCACCCCAACCTTTCATGGAAAAACAATAACAATGTAGGGGGGAACACTGAAAACAAAGGATACCAAAGACCAAATCAGAACTTTAATCAAAATCAAAACCAAAATCAAAATTCAAATATAGAATCCATGTTTGAAAAACTTATGGCCAGTCAAAATCAACAAAATAGAAAAATTGATGATTTTATGTCTGATACAAGGGAATACATGGCAAGGCAAGAAAAACAAAATGAGGAATTTAAAGAAAATTTTCATCAAATCAACTCTAGA
>CM050439.1:34747058-34765890 GCA_027562315.1 Costus pulverulentus
GTTAAATAAAAGAAAATTAGATGATTATGGCACATGCACTGTTACTTTAACTGAAGATTGTAGTGCTATCATACAGAACAAACTGCCACCTAAACTGAAAGATCCAGGCAGTTTTTCTGTACCTTGTACGATTAGCACCCTATCTTTTGACCGAGCCTTATGTGACCTCGGTGCAAGTGTGAGTCTAATGCCCCTTTCTACTTACAGGAAACTAAATCTTGGAGAACTAAAGCATACATCCATATCCTTATAGCTCGCGGATTCATTGGTAAAGTATCCTGTAGGCATATTAGAGAATGTCCCTATACAAATTGGTAAGTTTTTCATTCCTGCAGATTTTGTAGTGTTAGACATGGAGGTAAATTCTAGAAATCCTATCATTCTTGGTAGACCATTATTGGCCACAGCTAAAGCAAATATTGATGTGAATCAGGGAAAGATTACTTTTGATATATGTGATAACAAGATTGAATTTAGTCTTGATGATTCAACGAACAAACTTTCATACTCAGGATCTTGTTGTAGTGTTGAAATATTTAATGATGAAATTTATGTTGTTTCAAGTTTGTTTGAGGAAACCTCAAATAATGAATCTAACAATCTTTTTCAGGGTATTGATGAGAAATTGCAGAAGAAGAAAAAGCCAAAGAGGAAGAGAAGAAGAGAAGGCTCTAGATTGATTGAGAAAATAGAAAGAATTCTGAGCAAATTTGGATACTATTTCAAGATCGAGCCTTATGTTGTAAAATCAGAGTTGAGATCCAGTAATTCACGATCAAACCCGAGTGTTAAAGGGGCAAGCTAATGACCTTTAAATTAGCGCTTCTTGGGAGGCAACCCAAGCTTTCTAACCCTTATTTTAGTTTTATTTACATTGATTTTTGCTTAGGACTAATTTTTATTTTATTTTTGTAGGTTTTTCGTGATTTGGAGCAAAATGCGGCAGTACCGTAAAGGATTTTACAGTACCGTATTTCGGTCTGCTTACGAACAGAAAGCTGCGACGAAATTACGGTACGGCCGTAAAGCATTGCACGGTACCGTATTTTTGATCCAAAATCAACTCGTGTGTTCTTTCATTTTTACGGCACTACCGTGATGTATTTTACATGTCGTATTTTCTGAAATTTTGTTTTTCGTTTTTCTAAAAAAAAAAATTCTTTACTGCTTGAATTTTACGGCGGTACCGTAAAGCATTTTACGGTACCGTATTATTGATGTCATTTCAAACAGAACGTTGCCGAGATGTTACGGCGGTACTGTAAACTTCTTTACGGTACCGTATTTTGCTTCGTTTTCAAACAGAGTGTTTTAACGATTTTACGGCAGTGTCGTAAGGTATTACACTGTCGTATTTTGCTTTCTGTACACGAATCCTATACCGTATTTAGGGTTTCTACCTGGCCGTTTTACCCTCAATCTCGCTCGTTCTTGCACCGTTTTTGGATCTCCGACCTTCTTCGAACACCTGAGGACGCCGGTGACCCTTTCCGTTCAATCTTCATCGTCGATTAGGTAACCGATTCTCCGATTTTACTGCTTTGATGAGTTTTCACAAAGTTCTGCCCCTTTCACTCGTTCTTGATCGATTCACAACTATTTTGAGCGATTTATGTTCCTATTTACTCATTAGGGAGTGAGTTTTCGATCCTGTGCTTTTTGACAAGAATTTGAACCAATTTCTGTAACTGATTTGAGCTAAAACGCAACATGCACGATTCGAAATTACTGTTCATTGACATTTTGAGTTCTAGCATGAGATTTAAAATAGATTTTTGCTTCTAAAATACTTGATTAACGTTACTGATGATGTTGAAAGAATAGTCCATGCTTATCATATTGTATTGAGATTAAGATTTCATGCATGATTCTACCCTATTTTTTTTTCACTCTGTTCTATATGCTAGTGGAATAAGCTGATTGAATGCACTGACCTGATTTAAACTGCTATATCATTATTTGTATGCTTTGAATGATAAGTTTGTAGCTTGAGTCCATGGCACCAAGGACAAAAGCAATTGCACCAAGAAGAAAGGGGAAAGCCCCTGATGAATCCTCACAACCACCGAACCCACATGGAATTCTTTTTAGAAATGAAATGCAAGAGGCTAGGTACAATAAAATTCTGGAGAGGAAGATCATCAACTCAAAATATACTGATAGAAGAACCTTGGAAGCCTTAGGGCTTTATGAGGATTTTCTATGGATGTTTGACAGAATTAAAGCTAAGGAGTTCTTCCAGATGACTCCTCACACATACCTCTTGTCTTGGAGTTTTTGAGCAGTCTAATAATTGAGTTGAAAGAGTACTCTCATGGCCCTGCAGAAGGAGAAATCACATTCAGAATGGCCAATGAAGAGAGAAAGCTTACTTTGCAAGAAATTAGGGACATCTTTGGATTGAGCACTGGGGGTTACACTGACATAACCCCTTGGATTTATGGAGAACGTGTTCTGGAACCAAATCACTCATGAGAGCCATTTCTATGTTGTGTCTGCCAAAGCCTCAAAAATAGTGAACCCCTGTATCAGATATGCACATAGGGTTCTAGTACACACAGTATTTGGGAGAGGAGATAGTGATGGCATGGTCCGTCAACATGAGCTGTATTTTCTTTGGGGGATGCTCAATGGATTCGCAGTGGATGTCACCTATTTTATGATCAAGCACATGGATAAAGTGGCCAGAGCTAGCAGAGGATTAGTGGTGATAGGAGGATTGGTTCCTCCTATTGCTAGATACTTAGGGATAGAGCCCTATGGAGCTGACATGGCAAGAGAGAATGCAAGGCTCGATATTGAGTCTTGCATAGCGATGAAGATGATAGTTAGAGAGGGAGACACTTTCTGTTTGGTCCTTGGACCAAATATCTCTCCTCTACCCTTACCCTACATTGAGAAGACTACAGTTAGAGAAAGGGCCAATTGGAAGCTATGTCTTAATGAAGCTGAGGGAGCTTTTATTCCATCACCTGATATAGTACCACCACCCACCGGGGGTAGTAGGAGCGATCCTTATGGGATGGAGTCACCCCCTCATGACTCTTCACAGCTAGCTGGTACCTCCTCACACACACCTATGGGCAGATATGCTAGCCACCACGATCCAGGCTTCCAGGCACTCACAGCACATATGTTCAGTCAAGAGCGCCGCCTGGATAGGATGGATGAGACTCTGGGGTACATCCACAGAGATATGGAGAGGCTATGCAACCATATGGAATACATGGGTAACTTCCTCTATAACTGTTTTGGTTATGCTGATCACAGGGACTATGGCTATCATGGTGATCAGGGAGGAACCCCATACTTTGATCCTGAGGAGACTGCTGCGAGAGACTCGGAGGCTACGCGATCTGATGATGATGAGTAGAGGCTTTGTAAGTATTATCTTCCCTTACCTTTTTGCTGTACTATGATTTTCTTTATTTCACTGTTGTTTCATATGATGAAGGGAAGGATGATGCTTCCATGACTGCCACCACTGCATATTGTTATTCTCATTCGATATGGTTGTATGATGATATTCTGATGATAGATATTCGATATGGTTATATTATGATGATGATATTGATTTTTACTGTTTCGATGGGGTTGTATGATATTTTGATATTCTGATGTTTATATGATATACATGGTGATATATTTTTGATGATTTGATATTGTAATAATGATGATGAGTTCACTCTTGATTTATATTGTTGATAACTTGAATGATTGATGATCTAAAATTCATGATTGAAGATATAGCCCTATCATGTCAAATTTACTTCTTCAATACATATTTGTCTATTGAAATATGACATTGATTGATGCATAAAATTTTGGGTAGATATATTATTTGAGGAATAAAATTTAAAGGTGAAATTTTTCTTTCGAATAAAATGAGTATATGAGTATGATTTATGAATTGAGATCGATTGATCAACCTAGTAGATATTTATTCTATTCTTGTTATTTGTTGGGAAATAAGTATCCAAGATACCCAAAATAAAGGTGAGGACTCCCCTACTTGGCACTGTGGGAAAGCGCAGTGGTACCGAAGGTTATGGGTTGAAGTAATAAATAGAAAAAGTATGTATCTATGTGGGTACATGCCATGAGAAAAATCATTTCACATAAACTCCATTGTCCTTAATAAATTCTTTCCAAATTAGAGGATAAGGGTTCCATTGCATTGATTATGTGATCCGTGCACTCTAATCTCGTCACCAGAAAAAAGGTGGTAATCGAGTTAGAGAATGTGAATGATACCCAAAAAAAAGGAGAAGAGAGTGGAAAAAGATCTTGGAAACCTAATTCCTGTAAACAAAAGCATGATAGATTTGAACTGAAGATTGGGAGAAATCATGAGATTGAAAATTCTATTTATTATACATGTTGCGAAGTTTTATTTGATTGAATTATGGATCTAGAAGGTTGAGTTCTAAGAATGATATGTCTATTTGAAGTTTTGTAAATCAATTGATAGAATTTTTCATTGATGAGTTGTATTTTAGAAATTTATTGAGCATGAAAAAGTTATTCTTTTGATCAAACTTTGATTTCAAATTTTGATTTTTGCTTGAGGACAAGCAAAGTTTGAACCTTATGTATTTTGATGACACCAAAATATATAGTATATTTTGTATCATTTTCGATATCTTTTCATGCTAAATTGAAGATCTTTTACTTGTTTTCATGATAAATTCATTGAATATTGCAAAATCTACTTCTATTTTGGTTTTTCATGGTTTTCAGGTAAAAAGGCACTATTTTTAGGCATTTTCAAGCAAAATCGAATACATAGAAGGATTCTCATCATCAAGAAGAAGTCACCCAAGAAATTTCATGCAAATCGAGGCAAGGAACCCAAAATATGGCAGTGCCGTAAAGGATTTTACGGTAGCGTATTTTTCACGGCTACCGTATTATCGAGATCACGGCCGTATTTTGGTGATTTTCCAAACAGACAGTTTTCGTGAAAATACGGCACCGCCGTAAGGATTTACACGGCCATATTTTGGGGCACTTTCTGAATAGAGACTTTTGCCGAAATTATGGCACTACCGTAACCCAGTTTACGGGCCGTATTTTGAAGCATCTTCAGAATAGAAAGTTGCCCTGAAATTACGGTACTGCTGTAAAGAATTACACAAGCCATATTTCCCCGACGAATCCGACCAGAGAGTTCAGCCGATTTTACGGCACTGCCGTAAAGAAAATTATGGTGCCGTAGTTTCCAGCAATTTCAGAACAGAACGATCGATGGATTTTACGGCAATGCCGTAAGATATTACACTGCCGTATTTCGGTGTTTGAACGCGATTCCCAAGTCAATCTTCACGCCCGATCTTTGCGGAGATTCTTGCGGGCGATCTAGGGCTTTATATTCAAAGCCGTAAGAAGCAAAAGGGGAGCTTTGGACGGGAGGATTACAGAGAGACCAAAAGCCCTAAATTTCGTGCACCGTCGAGGGAGAAATCTTGATCCTCACTGTCGCCGAGGGTTTTGGCCGCCATGCTCAATCCAGACGATCTCCGGCCGTGATTTTCATACTGAAGCTTCGTCAGAGGGAGGAGACAACACACCAGAAATTTCAGACCGAAAGGAGATTGATCGGAAGAGAAATCAAAGAAAGAGGAGTCGCCAGCACTGTTCACCGACGATCCTTTGAGAATTACGGCTGTGAAATTCTTCACAGCCATGCTGTATTTTCTAACTTCTCTTTTCTTTCGATTTTTGATCCTCTGAAGCCATGATTTGTTGTAATTCCCTCATGATGATAGCTTAAACTATTTTTGGGACATGGGGGAGTAATTTACATAACATCCAATGACTAGATAACTCTTTTTTCAATATTTCGTTGAGTTTAATCTTAGCATGATGATTTTACTCATGTGATAATTGTGCTTAGACTCTCTATAAGTTCATGTTACAAATTATGTTCTTGGAATTTTCGCTTGAGACTGAAAGGTAATTGCTTGAGAATTTGGAACCCTAGAATTGCATGTTAGGATCCCTTACTTAGGTTAGATCCATCTTGATCTTTTCTAGTAAAATAATTGCCATGATTATAATATGAATCTATAGATCGAGTCTATTTGTCAAACGTGGAGATCTTGTGCGAAAGCAAGGATCGGAACGTTGGAGATCCTTGAGCGAAACTAGTTGCGAGACTCAGATGCACGAAAGTGATCCTTGAGACTCCACTAGAGATTCCTAGAACTCGGATGCACGAAAGTGATCCTTGAGTTCATTGTTTGATAATATCTTCTTCATGATGAAATTGAATCAACGAAATCCTTATTCAAATCTAGTCATAAAAGTTTAAGTGAACGAAACCCTAGTCCCATCTTTTCTCTCTGATAATCCCATTTTTTAGCTTTCGATTGCTATTCTCACGATCTCGATTTGCCTAGATAGTAAGAAATTAACTATTTAGTATTCGACAACGTAGGTCCCTGTGGATTCGATACTTTCTTTATTACTTCGAGTATCCGTGCACTTGCGGATCACAACAATTGCAGATGGTGCATGCTTGGGCGCCTACCTCGACATTAGCCTCCACTAGCTATAGGTACTTTCTATCTCATCGTGTCGACCCCCTCGCAAAACGATCTTCACTGGGTTTTTGGGACCGACCTGTTTCGGGGATATTCTTCTGCTGTGCAATTGTATTGTTTGATGAAAAACTTATAAAATATCCCCGGGGTTTCCCAACAGTGGTATTAGAGCGACTTGCGAGCCTCGAACGATATTTCTATGCTTCTCTCTATGCTCACATGCCATATTTTAATTTTCACAAATTGCATATCATATGCGCATACCTTTTTCTAAAGTAGAAAATTGTAGGTTTCTTGTTCCTATCCTCTGTTCAATTTCTTTTGGATTTTTGAATTAATTTTCTGATTGATTTAAGATCATAGGCGCACGTAATTTTGTCAAGTAGGATGGGCATTGTGTCCTTGGACTGGCTAGGTCTCTTGATCTAACAAAATTGCTAGCCGATTTGGTCTATGAAATTGTCATGAAATTTAATCTCAAATAATCAAAAGATTTATGATAAGAAGATGAGAAAAAGAAACTTATTTTGTGAGAAACTAAAATTTTAGATTTTATGTTTTTCATGAGCATATAGAATTGCATGATTAAATACCTTGTTTGTGCATGATGTTGTGATCATTAGTCAAGCCCCTATTGCATGCCTATGATGTATCCTTGTGAGGCTTGCATGCCGCTTTTCTTTTTGCTTTTGTTTTGTAATCATAAGAAGATTAGGGGGTGCATCCTTGATGTACATTGGCGCATGCATGCAAACTTGGTGGCGCATCTTGACAGGTTGCGCAAGTAGGGATTGGCTGAGCCTCATGGCATGAGTGCTATTCCTCTTAGCCCTTGTGTGGTGGCGCAACAAGCATCCTTGCTTGGTGGTGCATCAAACTCCTTGCATGGGGACGCAAGATGCATTGGCCGAGCCCTAGGGCTTGAGAGCTATACATCTTGTGGATTGCAAGGTGGCGCACTTTGCTTGGAAGAAGGCCCATGGCATTGGCCGAATCCTATGAGCTTGCTTATAGGGTTTCCCTGAAAGTACCTATAGCGTTTGAGAGCTAAACCATGGTGTGGTGAACCTTGGAGCCAACCTTGAAGATCAAGCTAGAGGTCGACTAGGCTAGGTATAGTTTTAGGGGCTTATCTCCTAGGTCAAGAATTGAACCCCTTTTGGCATTGGTTGGTTCAATGTCTTGATTGGGCTATGATCACATCATCCCTTGCTGCTTTACTTATCTACTAAAGCAAAGCATGCCTGTGATGTTTTATCTTCATGTTATCACTATAGGGTTGCATGCCTGTAATGTTAGACATAAGATAAAACTAAGAGGATGAGACCTCAAAAATCCTCAATCAAAAATATCAAGTCTAGTAGCCATCTAACTCGTAGCCCTCATTAAGCTATTGATCAGTGGTGTTGTGAACTGTTTCCCACCGTCGTGGGACACACCTACTTATCTTTAGAAGGTGTGTGGTGACAATGGTTTCCCTAGTCCAGTTTTAACCTGGACATGCATTCGCAAGGAAACTCGTTGGCCCTGGGCATAACAGTTATGAATGGACTTGACTAGATTTTCACATGTGATGGGTATATGATGAAACTCTAGAAGCAGCATTGAGAGGTTAGGGTTTCATGCAGTTTCCAGCCCTCGCTGGACATGAAATGCCTAGACTATCTCAATAAGGGGAGTTGCCAAGTGCAATCGGTCGGCATGCCTACCTTAAGAAGCATGGGTTACTTTGTGTGTCTCATCCCACCCTCGTGGGATGCGAAGCCTCATGTGGAATAAGGATCCCATCTCATTAGGAAATCATGGATTTCCCGATTGACTTTGTGGGTTGTCAATTCGATTAAAATAGTGGGAGCCAAAGTCATAAATATGATAATTTGGTAATAAAATGCTGTTTAAATCCTAAATATCTAGTTCATACTCTGATTTGTTGAACTCAAAATGAATTTTGAAGTTGTTGCTAAACTAATGTGGAGAATTTTAAAAGAATGGTTAAGGTGATGTGACTATGCAATTCTGACCTTATTTGGGTTCTTATTCTATATCTTTGTACACACAAGTGGTTTATAACTAAGAATTGATTTGTATGAAAGAAGACTTGAAAACCTTTCCAACGCATCCAATATAAGAATAGTATTTATTATCTTTTCTATGTAACACGAAATTCCCAAGATCCAAAATCAAATCAAACAAAATTTGAGAATAACTTTGTTAACATAGTCCTAAGTGAATGACAATTCATGTAATCAAATCATTAATCATCAACCAACCACAAAGATAGAGTCAACATCAAACTTCATTTATACAACTAGGTCATAAGTACAATGTGATATTATATCCAAAATTGCTCAAACATCTTCTATACACAAAATATATACATATATGAGCATATCATGTTATGCTTTAGATTACTACATCAACTAAACAAGAGCGTTTTAGCCAAATTTCCTCTCAACACCTCCTTCATTGCCCCCAAGGAAAAGCAACTAAATCTAACATGTACTATATAAAGCTAAAAGAGTGAACTATAAAACTCAACAAGATCTACTTTGCCCATGCAACAAAATACATTTTTCATTACTTTTGTTTTAACAAGTCATATAATATGCAAAAGAGAAGCATCAATATGGAATTTATCAAATGGATATCTAAAACTCATACCATAATGACAACCTATACATAGAGCATAAGGATGATATCAAAAACCCAAATAAATCATGATAAGTTAGTATGTCTAACTTATGAGTATCAAAATCATTATGGACACAGAAGATGTACTCATCCCATGAGTACCAACATGTCACAAAGGAACTAGTGATAACATTATTAACTCATGAATATCAATATCAAAGTATCATAGACAGAGTAGTGGGAACAAACCAAAATAAAGTCCTCCACGTCTGGAAGCAAGACTAACCCACGTCTGGGAAAGCCCACAAAGAAAAAGCCGGCAAAGGCTCATCATGGCCCAATCAAATGTGAATAGAGGGGCTCTAGAGGTGGCTCCCATGGACTCAAGAGGTGACCCCTATTATTTCTAATGTGGCACTTTGCTCCATGTAGCACTTAGCTCCACATCCATCACTTAATTCCAAATCATTTTCCCACTAAAGTTGTAAGGGCCAAAAGACAACTAGGTCATGATAGAAACAAAGTTAGCAACACATCATTGCAGTCCAATCAAAAGCCCTTACAACATGATCATGGCTAAAAGTACCAAAGGTTTACAATGACCATGCCCATGCATGAACCAATAATCAAAAGGATAAACTACATAAAACCATACAAAATGAGATTCATTGAAACCATATTTGAATCTGCTTTCTAATAAAATTGGTTTGATTCCATTTGACAAAGTAAAAGATATCAGGGTTAAAGTAGCAAAGGGTCAAACTGTCCATTTCCATAAATTCCAAGGCATTGACCTAGAGGGGTGTGACAATGGTCAATTTTGGGTCAACCTGCTAAAAATGAAGTTTGGCACCAATGAGTCTCTTCCATCTCATCAGGCCCATTGGCGCTGATGAAATCTCCCAAATAGAACTGAGCTATCCAAGTCATCAGAATCGATATTGACCATGCCCATGCATGAATCAATAAGGCTTCCCGATCAATATGAGACTCGAGTATCAAGGTGTGCGACCCTGTATGTTCCTTTGATGTTGGCAGTGATGACCTAAGGTCATCACAAGTAGTGAGTGGCACCTAGCAATGCATCGCTGCTACCCAAGTCATCAGAATCGATATTGATATCGACATCCCCTTCATCACAACTAGGTAGAAATGCATTACAGTCTCTTTGCCAAACTGATATCCGATTGGACAAGTGTGTCACTATTTGTTTTTACCCAATCTCATAGTCATGACTAAATTAGGTTCTCACCTGGGTATAGCCATACACTTTCAGTCATAGAACCATAGGAGGCCCCATGGATATCAAGCTTCCCTCAAGAAGAGGCAAATCCTATGTTTGTCCATTGATCTTCTCATATGGGTCGTGACATGCTCAATGATAAGCATTATGACCTCCCAACTACAGTGAGGTGTTAGGTTGTATCAAAGCATGTCCCTAACCATATAGAAGAGTCAATGACCTCAAGTCAAGGGATCAATGCATCTCCTGTCACTTGTGAGAATAACTCATGACACCAAGTCAGTGCCTCATAGCGGGTCGGTCCAGTATATCTACCATTGATATACCCATATGTCTGCGTTAGCACCTCATGCATAACCAGCCCATATACCAGTCTCACAAGTACCATAGCTATCCCATATCCACTAGGGTACATTGACTGGGGACTAGAGTTTGAGCACAAATCCAATCTGTCTCTAAGGACATTATCATGTAAGAACATAATCGCAGATGTAAACTAAACATGATAACGACAATGCCAAAATGATATATAAGAAATATTAATGTCAAGTAGTACAAAGATAGACCAAAACTAGATCTTAAGGCATAAACACCACCAAAAGAAACGTGTAGAGCTGATCATGTTCTAGATCTGTATTCTAAAACAGCTCTGTCAGGGACAATCTAGAATAGAAAGATTAACCTCTAAAGCAGTCCCTCAATGCAAAGGTAAGCCTCAAGGCTTAGGCAATGCATTAAAGATGATGAGGGTATAGGAGATAAGGTGCTCGAGAATGATTGCTAGTGATCTCAAAACGAGGAGAAGAGAAGTGGCCCTTTGTCTTCTAGCTCAGGTAATTATGTTACCAAAGTCTAGTTGTCTGTTTCTGATGGAGGCAAAGACCACAGGCCACGAAGGTACAAGTGGAGCCTAAGGTTGCCATAGACAAAGACTTGGAGGCTTCTCGAATAAGCTAGCAAGCTCAACCCTAAAGCTAGCACAATGATGGGAAAGGACTACTCAATAAACTCAAGACATTCAAGCTCAATAAGTTGCCGCAATCAATTCGAAAACATGACCTACATCCATGGCAAACGAAACAAGTCATGTGTCAGCCAGCCAAAGATTTTGTGATGCGCCAAGCCAATGTTAGACTTTAGTCAACACTCAACACTGCAAAGGTGGAAGCTGCAGCAAAGGAAATCTTCAACGTCCCCCCCCCCCCTGCTGCTCAAGAATGGAAGCTACAACCAACGTTCACTTCTCCTCCAATGGTTCTCTGCTGCCGAAGAAGGAATCTTCAATGTTTGGCAGCAACGTCTATCCAGCTTCACCCTATATGTATCAAAGCTTGAACCTTGTAATCGATAGATTGTTAATGGAAATGGTTTTTCGTCCTCTATCGGATGTTCTTCATCCCTCTTCTCTAGGAGCCGAGCACCTTGTTCTTCTCCTCTCCTCCTTCTAGGGCCGAGCCCTTCCCTCTTTCCTTCTTCTCAAATCTCTTCTTCCTCTAGAAACCAAGCCAACCAGTCACGAGTTCCCATTTTACATAATTCTAAAATTTTGAGAGCTCGCCGCCGACGATCCACCGGCCGGATCCTCTCGAACCTTCCGACACCACTCCTCCTTCTCCTCAAGTACCTTCAGTCGCCGACATCCGTCCATCCGCCACTCCGATCACCGGAATCAAAACACCAACAAGATCCCCTATTCTCGCCAGCCTTCTGCCCTAGTTTCGCCCTTCATCGTCGCCCTCCTCCGACCAGCCACCACTCGACCCGAAACTCTAGCCATGTCATCACCACTGCCATAGCAACCCTCAGTTGTAGTAGGTTCCATGATGGCACACCACCAGTTGTTCGGCGACGACCTCTGCTCCAATCGCACTACATCCCTATTCCAGATTTCCCCTCTGTAGCCTACTTGTGTCTCCTATTTGCTCTTCATATTAATCTGTTTAGCCTTCTTGACACGGGATTTTAACACACTCCGACAAGCCTCCACCTCTGTTCTTTGGTGCTAATAGGAGGTCCAAATCTTGTTCTACCCGATGGAATAGTTTGATCGAATCCAGATTCTTCAGATCACCCTACACCACCTAGCAAATTTTAGTTACTCGTACATTTCTGCAATTCTTCTTCATATACTAATCTGATTTGTCTTCTTTCTGCAGGTATTTTACGAAGTTGGAAAAACAAAAGCCTTCATCTTTGGCTTGGATTGGATGCACTAATCTTGCCCTAATAGCTAGATAAGTTGGTTTAATTAAAAAGTCAATGGCTCATCTTGGGAGGCATAGCAAAATGTCAAGACTGATAAAATTTCTGTGCTGCCTTATTGAATAATCTGACTAGTCTTCTTGTTTCAGATATTACTCCTACTTGGACAAGACAAACCAATATATTTTTGGAACGATTAACAAGAACAAGTGTAGCTCTACAATGTAGTTTAATCAGTTTAACTTTTGGATCATTGGATCCTATACCATGGCATAGTAACTTTTTGTAACTGATTACAGTTTATTGCCATAGAATTCTGGTTGCTTACTGCATTTTTAGGTTTATTATGAAAAATAAAAAAATAAAAAAATTATTTTTACATCAGTAGTTTGTCTCACGCTTCCCTTACTACAACTAGTTGGTGCATATGTTGCTGCCATAGATGTAGGAGATCTCACTCTCTCTCTGGGTCAAGACTTTGTTAGAACTTCAATATCTTCATGTTCTATCTTTATAGGAAGTTCTATGAGTAACATAATTTATGGATAAAATTAAGTGGTTTTGTACCTATCTTTGGCACTATTGTTTGGGCCTTGTAAAACAAGAACCTCATCCATTGACTCCATACAAATGGATTTGTGGATTCAATCTCCTTTTAGGAGAATGAGTTGGGTCAACCTCTCTCGAGAGCTTGATTCGCATGAGCCTTGTTTGCTAAGGACAACAACAACAATGTTCTTCACTTGTCAGAAGTGGAAGGTCTGAAGACTTATTGGGCCTCATACACTTTACTGTGTGTGGACAGGACTAATAAGTAAACCAAAGATAGGGTACTAGGCTTTCACAAATATGTCTGAGGGATATGAATACAGTAAGGAAACTAGCTTGATAGATCCATAAAAGCTTTTTAACTTGTTGGAGAGCACTTGAGCCACGGTTTATGACTATCCCTAAGAGTATGAGATTTCCTCATAGCTCACTCCTTCTAGAACTCCTCTTTGAGGCTGAGTGTCTAATTGGAGGAATCGAGTTGTGCATGGCATGATTCGATACAGGTTAAGTCATGTAATTAAAGGTTGTGTAAAAATGAACATTTTTTTCTTGAACACTGAAAGATGTTCCATATCTGACATATTTGTGTATGGGGTATCCTTGGGGATACTGCTTCCATGATCCTACAGGAGAGCAACTTGGCTGCTCAGGATGCTATTTTTCTTGGGAAAGTTTTTCTCTTAAAAAAGGCTAGTGGGAGAAAGTTTGACTTGGATACAGTCCAAAGTCAGCCATCCGATACACTTGATCAAAGATGGAATCTGAGCTAGTTATACAGGTTGTGGGTAACCTGAGACTCAGAACACACAGGCTATTCAAGTTTAATCGATTTGTCTAGCTTTGATTTACGGGTAACTCCTAACTCAATGTAGAGAATCTTCATCTTATAGTGCCTGAGTGAAGTGAGAGCTTGATGACATCTCCGATCTTGTATGTTGGGGACATACAGATCATCACAGATGACGTCCCGATCCTTCACTTGGTGAAGAGATGATTGGGAAGTCTCTAATGATGAATGACTTAGTGGACATCACCTATGGGGTATGTGTGAGAGTTTTTGGATATGTCCAAGAAACTCCTAGTCCTAAGTCAGATAACATACATTGATGATGATATGTTATAAGACCAGAAATGGTTTATGCCGAGAGCATAACAAATTGTTACTAGGTCCAATCCAGGTGCATGGCACTAGAGAAGGAGAAAAGAACATCCTTTAGTTCTACAAAGAAGTAGAGGAATGGTTCTTAATTGGTAGAGACGTGAAAAGCTTAGTGTATTGGGTTACACTTGATAGCTTATTCCAGTCTGACCTCGATTGCACTATCAGCTTTGTGTCTAGTAGTGAAGGAAGCTATAAAAGGCATCGTGATGGACTACCATCATCTCTGATTGAAGGCTGAGTATGTTGTGGCTTCTAGGAAGCTGTTTGGATATGGGATTTCTTCATTGAACTTCAAGTGGTTGTCATGTGGTTATTGGTATCTATTTATGAGCACAAAGGAGCAATAACGCATGACAGAAATCCAAGGTTTCACCTAAAGATCAGGACACTTACTCGAGCGCTTCCTCCTAGTCTTGGAGACAGAGGTGTCATCGTGAGATTGCAGATATTTACACTGAGATAGTCGTAATAGGCCCCTAACCGATGCTCTGGTGGTGCATCAGGAGTGTGGCAGGTCGGCAAGAGGACATGAGGTTGAGGTGACTCCCACAGGGTCCTAGTGCAAGTGGGAGATTATTGGTATATATGCCCAAGGACCTATAGCTGGTCCAATATGTGTCACATTCATTTGTGAAATATATCCTAGCATGGTCATTGTTATGCATTTTGTACATTTGCATATATAATGTTCCTCGAGATAGATATCATCTAGTCTCAAAGGATAATCTCCGGTCAAGTGTCATAGTGGATAAGGGACAACTGTGATGCACTTGAGACTGGCATATGCGCTGGTTGAGCATGGGATGCTAACGCTGACATATGGGTATATCAAGGGAGACATACTAGATCGACCCGCCATGAGGATTTGACTTGGTGTCACAAGTCAAATCTCACAGTGACAGAGATTCATTCATCCTTGACTTGAGGGCATTGATATCTCTATACGGTAAGGGATGTACTTTGATATAACCTAATGTTCCGTCGTAATAAGGAAGTCATAACGGTTGTCATTGGGTAAGTCAAGCCATATGAGAGATTCAATGAGCCAATAGAGGATTTGCCCCTTCCTTGCGGGGAAGCTTGATGTCCATGGGCCCCTACATGGTGCATGACTAAAAGGTGTGGCCACACCTAGGTTTAGCCTATATAGAGTCATGACCATTAACGTTGGAATAAACAAGTGTGACACGCTTGTCCGACTTGGACGATCAGCCTGGCAAAAGGACTAGAGTGTATATGTACTTTGTTATAGTTTTAGGGGATGTCGATGATGACTCTCTTCCGAGGACTTGGGTAGCAATGATGTACTGCTAGGTGTCACTCATTGCTTGTGATGACTTAAGGTTATCACTGCCAACGTCTGAGGAACCTACAGAGTCGCACACCTAGACACTCGAGATCTCGTATTGATCGAGTTGCCTATGATTGAGTCATTTGGTTGATTCGAGTCAGTTTGGGAGTCCGATGCATCTCTGATGCGTCTGATGAGTTGGATATGACCTTATAGAGCATTATTATATTTTGACTTCAGTTGACCCCAATTGACCTTTGGGTGACTACATTTGATGTCGGTGGACTAGGTCCAGTCGATAGGTCAAATGTTGGGTTTAAGCTTTGGATTCATTTGAAGGCTTTTTACAACTGATTTAAATGTAACATGAGGGGCCCGCAACTTAAGCGCTAAAATGAATATTTATATTCGATTTAATGCGCAACTTAAGTCGTGGGGACTGCTCACAACTTAAGTGAATATTTATATTCGATTTAATCATAACTTAAGTTGCGGGGCCAGCTTTATAATGGATCTGGGCGCATGGGCTTGTATTAATTTCGGATTTTCATGATTAATTTGTAATAAATAAAATCCAAAATTAATACAGCCCTAGGTGCATGATCATCCTCAATCCTCTCTAATCTAGCCGCCACACTCCCTCTTCCTGTTCAAGGTGCCTCCAAGGTGAAGAAGTTGCACCTACATGCTCTAGGCAACACTTCATCCTCCATGGACGCGTTAGAAGGTTTGGGACCTTCTTCCTTCTTCAATGGTGCATCCTCTAGAGGTTTTGGCGCATGAAGAAGGATATATTCTTCCATGAAGTTGGCACATGTAGAGAAGAAAGGAGAAGAGGAAAAATGATGGCATCTCTTCTCATCATCATTGGTGCATCTTCTTAGAAGGTTGCTACCTACTTCGGATGAGAAGGAGCTTAACCTCATTGGCTCACCTTCATGGTGGCGCAAGCCATGAGGAAAGTGGCTAGACTTGAGATTGATACAAGTGGTAGAGTTTACCTCTCCTTGTGGTCAATCTCCTCCCTTCATCACCTTTTTGGCGCATCTTGGAGATGGCACAGGTAAAGAAAATAGCATAGGCGATAGGATCTTCCTCCCTAAAGCTAGCACCAGGCGTGGAGTGAAGAGAATCTCAGGGAGTCCGTGTGTGCATGATTGTAGAGGGTGGACCACTTGTGTGCCTCTCCTTCATCATCGACAACCCCTAGGATTATACGAATAAAAGTATACTACTCTGACACATCCAATGGATCACTCGTAAGGGATCCTGGCGTATGGTGGGAATTCTATTTTAGGCCATACCTTTCGAATAGGCAAGCATAAGAAAGATTTAACATTCAGGTGAAACTATAAGTAGGATCTTCCATGAGGTGTTGAAATTAGTTTGTAAGTTTGCAAAGGTTATGATAGAGCCCACCGATAGAGAGTTTCGAGATACTCCACTAAAAATATTATGTGACAATCATTATATGCCTCTTTTTAAGGTAAGTTTTGATTTTTTATTCAAAGTCTATAAATGAGATATTACTTTATATTAATCTTCCTTTTTTATATAGGATTGCATTGGGGCTATTGATGGTACACATATAGATGTAGTCGCCCTAGTGCATGATCAGTTACGATATATAGGAAGAAAGGGTCGGCCAACTCAAAATGTGTTTGCTATATGTTCCTTTGCTGGATATGAAGGTACAACTCATGATGTATGTATTCTTTTAAAGACGTTGACTTTAAATTTTCCAAAACCTCCTCCGGGTATGATACAAAATTTTAACTTTTACTTTTTTATATCTACATTCCAAATGCTAATTACAATTTTATTTAAAATTTATAGGGAAATATTATTTAGTTGATGCTAGAAACTCACAAATGAGTGGGTATCTTGGCCCATACAGAGAAGTTATCATCTTCAAGAATATCAACAAGGGCATCCACTACAAGACCTTAAAGAAATATTTAATAAAGCACACTTATCCCTTGAAGTTGTATTGAGCGGATTTTGGAGTATGGAAGAAGATGTGGAATATATTATGCGATATGCTGTCGTTTGCATTTAAGACTCAAGTTAAAATTGTAGTTGCATCAATAGCACTACATAATTATATTAGACAAACAACGACAACTAATGAGATTTTTCAAGAATGTGATTCTAATCTTGATTTCGGTACAATAGCTGATTCAGAAGTCAGTAAGTAAGTTGTTGATGAGCAAGTAAATTTCATTCAAATAGATATGCAACGCAATCAGATTGCTCTTAAGTCTAATAGCATCACATGTGTAATTTAAATACTTATGTTTTGTTATTAGAATGAATATTGTTGTAATGAAGTGCAAAATATTTTGATATTTAATGTACAATTTATTGTTTTGGTTAGATGGTACAATTATAAATATATGGGTTTGGTTAAACTTTTTGTATATTGTAAAACACAAGGCATGTACGTGTTATAAGTACTAGAAATACTCTTGTAAAATTGTTTAAAAATAATCTTCTTAATAGCACAGCACAACTGCTGACCAGCATAGCTATTTATCCAAACACTGCCCAACTTTTCTTGATAGCTACTTTTCAATTAACACTTTCTCAACCAGTAGAAGTTAAAAAGTCCAGCTATGCCAAATAGACCCTAAGTGTGATGCCCTGGGTACTATGGGGTAATACCCCGCCTTTCCCATGGACTCATAGAGGTTATGAGTAGGGATTAAGGGGGTAAAATGGATAGGAGTTTACACATGCAAAAAGGTAAGGTTCATTGGAAGAGGATACATGAACCTTAGAGCATAATTTGAGCTTGTGTAGAGGTGTGTACAAGCTTGCAAAAAAATATGTCATGGGCAAGCCTTGAACCCAAGACCCATGGGAGAGCTAAGCCTTAAGTTGCATGAGAGAACCAACCCAAGCGTGGGTCATTTACTGAAAGTAAGAGGAGCGCATTTCACTTAAACACTTCTTAATGTAAAAGGGTAATTTTGACAAAAGGCAAATGAAATTGGGGATCTAGATGAAATCGATTTGAAACATTTCCATTCGGCTTTGTGGGAGAAGATAGAACCGAGAGGACATTTGGGGGCGATCTTGGAGGAGAAGACCACATCCGGCCATCCTCCTTGATTCTAGGCGTGTTCTTGAGGGAAGCTCACGCCTCTTCCCATCATTTCCATCTCCGGCGAGTTGGTGGCAGCTTGGAGGAGTTCCGGCCACCA
>CM050439.1:34765990-34777885 GCA_027562315.1 Costus pulverulentus
TATTGTAAACTGCCAGCGATTGTGTGACTGTCATTTGCAGGGCGCTTAGGTTTAAGATTGTTGGTAAGGGTGCATATGGGGTTGAGAAGCAACATGTGCTTGCCACCCACCCCTTTACTGACCTAGGTCTAGGGCTAGGAGAAGGCTAGGACGCAGTTCCATCATCACAGCCTTGGAGCTCAGTTCCATCAGAGCTCAGCCCAGAGAGCGCAGAGGATCAGAGAGGAGCAGATCTTGCTTGGGAGACGGTCTTGGATAGCTTCCGCATATTGAGAGTAGGCTGACAATCTACACAGAGGGTGTGTAGATTGTGCCATCACGCTCGGGAATTTACGTAAAAATTTAGCACAGAATTTGGGGCGTGACACTAAGTGATCAACACAAGTGTGCTAAGATAAGTTGAGAGATTGAGTTTCACTTATCTTGTTCACTCATAAGTATATAGTGTTGGAAAAGGTAAGAGGGCTAAGAGTGACTTCGAGTGAGGTTCCAATCTAAGTTCCTAAGGGAGATCTCACAAGTGCCAAATTGTTTCTAGTTGAGATATGGCAGTAGCTAAATTAACAAAATAATAGACTCCTTTCTCCTCAAAGAAGTTCAAGTCGAGAGGGCACACGATACAGCAAGAAGGTACCCGATCTGGGATTCGATTGGAGTTGTTTACATCATCAAGTAAAGATATTATTAGCAAGCTTATTCATTAAATACAATGATAATTTTCCCTCTGTTTATTATGCATGCATGAAGAGGATGTGAGGTCTGAAAGATTCACTTTATGAGAAATAAGAGCGTAATATGAAGACATAAACCCAAGTGTCGCATACCAGAGATTTTCAATATATACCCAGCCCACATAAACCTAAGATCCAATTCAGATTACCATAAATTTGGCATATAATTCGGTTCCCGTCATTTTAATTGTAGTTGCCATAACTTGTGGTTCAACACAAGTGGCTACTACTAATTTCACGCAACAAACAAACAGAGATTCAACAACTAGTTCTGTATCAATGAGATTTATCAAACTCTCCTTTCAAAACTCACGTCATAAAATTGGCAATGCAAGCGCTCATTATCTAGGCACCTCAAACAATCCAGAAATTAGGGATAACACGAACACAAGTTTGAACTTAATCCACAAGAAAAGGAACATTCTACATCTCAAAACTTAACCCAACAAAGAAATATGGGTAAAATAGAGATTAAAACATAATTAATCTTCCTCTTCCCCTTCGTTTTCGGCAATGTTGAAGTATCGGAGCTCATAAACACTGCGGTCTTTGTTAGAAGCAATAACTCGCAGCCAGTCACGCACGTTGTGCTTCTTTAAGTACTTCTTTGTCAGATACTTCAAGTAACTGTAAGATCAATAGGTAAGAAAATGTTAGTTTGCAGAGGAAAACAGAAAATGCATAATCAATAGAAACAAGTCCTACACAATCATGTGCGGCAAAAAGTGAAAACACTGTCTGCTAAGCTAGCAGATGAATCGTTAAATTCCAATATTATTATATTATTCTGCTAAGCTAGCTGATGAATTGTTAAATTCCAATCCAACAATACTAGCAGGATTATTGGAATCAAAAAACTTTTTACTTCAAAATTGTTAACAAATTTATATTTCATAACCACTTGATTCTTAAGCACATTCATGAAAAGTACTACAATCGTAATGCCAAGTAGAAGACATTAAACCATAATACTAAAGCAACACTGATGCAGCACAAATCCAGCAAACCTAGCATTTATGCAACCTGCGCAGCAATCAAGGGCGTGACAACATTCCTAACCAGCGTGTTCATCTTGGCTCAGCTAATCACAGCCGTGATAGGATTCACAGCCAAGCCGTGTCCGTCTCAGCACAAACTGAAAACGCAGACAGCAGCTCATCCATCTGGCCACCGTGATTCGGCCATCCACAACTCCGATCATCACCAGGCTCCAGCGACAGTAGCTCCTCACCGGTGCAAACTCGTGGTCCAAGCATTGGGCCATCGGACTGCCGGATCGTTGGAGACAAATGCCACCATGGTCGGTGACGACGTCCCCCATTCTGCCCCATCTGCAGCACTGATCAACACCAAACTCCAGCCATGGGGTCACCTCGTCGTCGCGAACTCACAGCCAGAAGGAATCGACCATCCGGCCAATGGATCGCCGGAATCGGAAGATCCTCCGATTCCCCAGCTCCATCGCGTTCTGCCCTATTCCTAGCCCGACGCGCTGCAATCCGGCACCGAAAGCTTCCCATCCGCTCTCAGCCGCCACACGCAACTCCAGCCGGAGTATTGCCGGCGATTGAGGCCAGAACAGCGACCGGCGGCATACCCTGTTCACCGTCCTCGCGCGAATGAAGGGAAGATACGCGTTCGACGCCAACGGCCCAGATTGAACAGCCTTTCATCTAACGGCCAGATCAGCTTCTAGGCAATCAACGGCTGATATTGTTTCGGCCAGATCTGCTCCGATCGAACGAGTTTTGGGGTAATCCAGGTGGCGATCTCTACTAATCAGAACCAGATCTATCCATTCATGCCCTCATATCTCTCAGATCAGGCATCCAAATCAAGAGATATCATCAAATCATAAACGGACGGCTCACATTAACTCGACCTGAAGCTTCTCCAACACATCTGGGTTGTTGGAATATTCGTAGTCAAATGTACCCCTTTTCCCAGCTTTTTGCAAATTAGTGGTTAGAATATTTGTTGTAACCACCCCTCTTGTGAGTGGGTGATCTTACCCTCCCTTTGCATATAAAAGGGAGCTTAGGCCTACTAGTTAGATAGCTTAAAAGTTCACAAGTTCGCGAGTGACTGCAAAGAGTCTTGTAACCGGAGTAGTGGTCGGTGCTTCAACTTCGCGGAGCGTGTAAGAGTGAAAGGTGGTTGATGCCTCGCCTCTAGAGTCTTGTGGCAACGCTAGAGTAACGGACAAGGTGTTGGGATCCTTGGCCTGGTCTCGCTACCTCGTCTTCCTCGATTGTAATGGTTAGTAGTTTTCATTTGAGTGACATTTCATAGTTGAATGCCTTGGTTGTTCTATTTTATCGTCTGTTGCTCATATACGTATCCGATTACATGAGTCCGTGTGTTTGATCGCGAGTTTTCAAATCATTCGTACATCTTCCTAGAGTCGGTTTAAGAGATCTTCCCACCCCGTAACTCGGTGCTATATCAAACACCCAGGAAGTAAAATGGAAAGACAGAGCCGAGAAAGGTCACCACACTAATAGATAAACTCCAAGAGCGCAAGATAAGATTGTTGTTCTAAAAGAAATTCAGAACACAAATCAATGAAGAATAGAAATTTTTTCGTAAAAAGATATCTTATAGATTCTTGCTATACTCGGATGAACAAGTCACTATTGGGAGGTCTTGCACCATTAAAATTTGGTTGGGGGTGCAAAACATGGAAAATCAGGGTCCACAAGTCAGGGCACGTTTTTTAAGCGGGACCCACTTAACTAGCTTGGATCCCCTTGAGATTCTTTTCAAGGATCTCAAAGGGTGAAAAAAAAAAACCCACCGGCCCACTCCCCAATCACACTACCCCATTTCCTTTTGCCAACAGCTTACTCCCCTCACTGATGCCATCGTCGCTAGCACTCTCCGGACCTTGCTTCTCCCTCACTCTTGCTGCCGCTGTCTCTCCTTGCTCCTGGTTCCATTATCTCTCTCCCTGAGTGCTCCCTTACCCATCAGTGCCCTCACTGTCAACGCTAGCAGGACCTGCTTCTCCTCTGCTCTTTTAACCACAATCTCCCTTTCTTGAATGACTTTAATTTAGCTACCACAATCTCCCTTTCTTGAATGACCGTAATTAACTAATTGTGTAATTTTTGTAGGAATAACAATTATTGAATGTTGACATGAAACAATTCTTTATGTGATAATTTATCTAGTTTTATGTATATTGTAATTTGATTAATTTTCATGTGTTCTAATTTTATGGTAAACAGAGAGGTTCTACCATATTCTAGTTTAGTTCTACCATATTTTAGTCAGGTTCTACTTATACCATAAAGGCTCTATCTTATTCCAGTTAGGTTCTACCTTATTTCGATCATTCTACTTTGGGTCACAATAAAAAATGAAAAATCACATTCTTCCATTTAGTTGAATCAAGTAGCGTTTATAAACAAGTTCAAAAACTATTGGATCCATTTAATTGAATCCATAACGCTTTCCTACTTTTACCTCTGTTTTTAGCGGCTACTCTGAACATTTGAATATTCCACCCGGATCAGCACTGTCTACTATAAGCTATCCCAAACATCAATCCACAAGAAAGCAAAAGATCTAAATGAGGTTTATCTATGTTGTAGTGGTCTCGGATGCAATTAATTCGTATCAAATCTTCTCCTCCGAGTCATACCAAAGAACAAAATAAGCTACGAATATGGTAACTGATGACGTCTTACTTTCTCAGATACACAATTCTTTTCCAGATGCATAGTACGGGCATCTCGGAAAAAAAAGAAGAAGCTTATTTACCTCAAAACCACGTCTTTCAAATCAAACAAGGAAAAGAACAATAAAAGGATTCAAAAGTTAATCCAATCAATTAATCAGACATATAACTCATTTAAACACACATAAAAACACCACCACAAGCAGCTAAATTTCTCCAAGAATTCACGATTTATGGTAGAAAGCTCACGTAAACATCAAATGATGAAAATTAATTTGTTACCGCTTGGAGAAAGGTCCTTCGGAGGTGACCGTGATCTTGCTCTTGTCACGGATGACGGTGACGGAGTCACCTAGGGCGCCTGCCTTGCCACCGGCAACCTTGATTCTCTCCTGAAGGAACTTCTCCAGGGAGGCGATGTCCATGATCTTGTCCTCCACTGGTTTAGCACAGTCTATGACAAAGGTAGAACCCTTCTTTTTCCCACCCTTCGTGGCCACCGCCGTCGCCGCTCCCCCGCGACTCATCTTCTCTTACTACTGAGTGAAGGCGCCGCGCCGAGCTAGATAGGGTTTCACCAGAACGAGCAGAATCGCTCGAGGCTGGAGATCGTATTTAAACATCGTACTAGGCAACCCTAGTGTGTGTCAGAATGTCCTGCGGCTGAGATAAGCTAAGCGGTACCGTGCTTTCTTTGTTAACTTAAGCGATTGTTCAACTGTGACGGAGTCAATTACAAGCGGGGATTTGTAAATAAATGGATTGAATACAAAAATCCATCTCAACAATTGACTATATTATTATATAAACAATATATAAAATAATATAAAATTAAAGTGCATAGAGTATAAATATATAAGATATTATTTAATATAGTAGAAATGACAATAAAATTCAAACCTCATCCAACTCGTGAAAAAATTTCCTAGATGGGGTCTCTGCTTAAAGAAAGTTTGCGTCTACATCCGTTGTTTGCTATCTATCATTCTCTGTAGTTGTCACTTTCTCTGTTATCATTTGTTGTCACAACCCTACTGTGATGCTCCCGAAACTTAGCTTATAAGTCCCATCACACACTAAGCATCTTCATCATCTAATGAATGGATAGGTACTAAGGTGGCCAAAGCTCGAGGGGGCACATATAATAATAGTTGACACACGATTGTCCATACAAGACCTTGAGACATCGATCCTTATGATCAGATCGGCATATGGACCATGGACCATGGACCATGAGATATGTAGATTAGAACATGTGACGGCTTCACAAGCCTAAGGCCTAATAAGCCTTGAGCATGCAAACACGCGACTAGGTTTGGACCCCACAATTATTTAATAATTATGGGCGAGCCTAAGAGCCATGCAGCGATGATCTAAGAAGTCACATGGACAATTGCACAGGGCAATGAGGGTTATAAATAGACCCCGGTCATAGGGTGGCGACAACAACGACGACAACGACAAGACTAACAGTCAGACATCGAATGACCTTGAGTTTCGCTGAGTTGTCGACTAGGGTTTTCTCTTAGGGATCCTCAACAGCAATGAAAACCATAGGTAGGGAGTAGATCGACCACATGGATCCTGGACTTGTGCAACCTCCTCCTCCATCGGTGAGGTGGATAGTAGTGAACGAAGAGAGAGAAATGCTCTCTCTCTCTCTCTCTCTCTCTCTCTCTCTCTCTCTCTCTCTCTCTCTCTCTCTCTCTCTCTCTCTAACAAAAGCAGGGGGAACGCCACCCGCGTTCCTTCCTTCTTTCTCTATTCCCGGTGATGCCCCTTTCCTAGGCAGCAGCAAGCGGAACCCTAGGTGGCCACGCTCTCTTCCTCCTCTTTCCCAGGTGGCAATGATGGTACTGCTCCCAAGCGGAACCCTAGGCGGCGTC
The DNA here is from genome assembly GCA_027562315.1 of Costus pulverulentus. Lineage (NCBI taxonomy): Eukaryota > Viridiplantae > Streptophyta > Magnoliopsida > Zingiberales > Costaceae > Costus > Costus pulverulentus. The sequence goes on from CM050439.1 coordinate 34,772,290, forward strand.
CCTCCCCCTTGTCAACTCACGTGGCCTTCCTATTGTCATCGTCCTTCCAGATTCAAGTGGCGACACTCGACAATAGAGGGACCATAGGTGGTGCGCTCAACGATGAAAGAATTGGAGATGAGTTCTAGGCGACAACTTGTTCCATCGATTCTAGTCGTGGCAACACTGAAGGCAATAACAGCGGCGACACTCGACACTTCCAAGACTCGGCAATGATTCCTAGCGAGAGCTTTGTGGTGGTGATGGCTTCCGACAACAAACCTGGCCAATAGCGATGGCTTCCAAGCATGTGCTGAATCTAAGTTGACGCCTATCCCTTTCCCTTCCTTGCTCATGGCACCCACATGCATTGAGAGGGGACAACTTTGCTTTGGGTCATTTCAAGGGCTATGATGTTGTAACGACGACGGACTCTACTTTGATGATGGTGCAATGGAGATCTGCTCATGTGAACAAGGCCGTGATGACCGTCACGGCCAGGCCGTGATGACCGTCACGGCCAGGCCGTGACGAGCTCTGAGATCTACAGTGATCTCAGCACAGCCGTGATGCTGAACATGGGCAGGCCATGATGAGTGCGCAAAAGCCTGGAATGGTGAACACGGGCGTGCACATACCGGTGATGACTTCATGAAATTTCTAGATTTGGGCGATCATGGCCGTGATGATCATCATGGTCATGCCATGTCGGCTTCGCTGAATAGGAGAACTGGATGTCGATCTGATCACAGCCATAATGGCAAGCACGGCCAGGCCGTGATGAGCATAAATAACTCCAAAAATTCCCAAAATTTTCCTGTATAATGCTTGTAACATGCCGAACCTTTCCATGACTTCAAATCTTCAAAATATTTTCAAAAATATAGGGAAATAACCTGTATTTCACAAATAATCAAAAAATAGTGAAAATTCTGAACTTAATGAGAAAAGATTCAAAATAATAGCATAAAAACAAGACATAAGCCTGAAAAGATCACATAAACAAGACTTTAAATCCATTAAAAATAACACTTATCAATAGTCTTAACAAATTACCTAACTCTAGATTAGGGCTTTGGGGTCTCATTTAAGATCCTACCGATCTCCGTGCAAGGTTTTGAGTTAAAAGAAAATTTTCTCATGACACCTACCATAGTGTTGCTGCAAGTATTCTTTTCCTTGACAAGCACCCAATTCCTAAGGCATTGTTTCCTTCGAGAGAAGGAAAAATAGAGGGGGAGGAAAAATTAATGGGAGGGAAATGATGAGGGGAAGAAAAGTAAGTCACATGCTTCTCATGTGAGCAGGGTGAGGACACTCACTAAGTAGTAGGGAGTGTGGGTACATGGCAGTGACTGAGAAAGTAGAACTTCAAGCGGCAAGGGAGCATGGGCACACAGCAAGTGATAACGGGGAGCAAAGCGAGCTCACTATGAGGGTTGGGGGTAGTGGAGAGGTGGTCGACGAAGCAAGCTCACTATGTGCTTGCAAGCAAGGGAACTCGGTGGAGGAACCTCCACATGAGAAAGGGAACGAGGGAGCTCGCCAGTTAGTGGGTGTGAGCTTGCTAGAGAGGGAGCTTGACAATCAGTGAGCATGAGCTCAGCAATTCAGTGGGCGCAAGCTTGGCAATCGGCGGGCATGAGCTTGATGGTTGGCATGCAAGCTGATGTCTTGTATTCATGTAGTATTTTTACTATGCTTTTTATACAAAATCTTTCTTATTTTTATCATGTTTTTACTCATTTTGACTTAAATTCTTTTGTTTGTTTGGAATCTTTACCCCTTTTTTGTTTTTCTTACATTTCAGGGGAAAATGACCATATTTTGATAGATTTTGAAAAATCCAAGTGCATAGATAAATTCTACAAGTTAAGACGAAGCTGCCCATTAAATTTCATGCAAATCAAAGCTTGTTTGGAAATTACAGCGTACACATGATTTCCATTATAGCCGTAATTTCTGGGAAGACAAAGAAAGAATTACGACCTACTTGTGATATTTATCATGGTTGTAACTTCCTTGGTACAAAATCGCAGAATCCACAAAAAGAATTTATGGTCAGCCCATGACCATAGTTACGGCCATGATTTATTCGAAGTTTATCCATAAAAAGAATTACAGTCTACCCGTGATTTTCATCACGGCCATAATTCTTCTAGGTTCTTATGACAATATGCACAGAAAAAATTACAACTTGGCCATAATATTTGTCACGGCCATAATTATTTCTACTTAATTTGAGTTTGCCCTTGTTTCTTGCCCAAATTGGCTCATTTTCGAGCCAACTTTTGGGGAAAACAAGCGAGTCTGAGGAGCAATTATTGGGACTTTTTGGCAGATTTTTAAGGTGAATTAGACAAAGAAGCGAGATTTACGGCAAATGGTGGTGATCTTCACTTTCTCACCAGAAAAGCTTTATTTTTCCGGCTGGCTGACATCGATTTTCATCAAGGAGCCTTGATTCTCATCTTCCTAGTTGATTCTATTCTTATTTTGCTAATTTTGTAATCAAAACATGGATTTTTACAACGTGAACATGACACCATACTAGCGTAATTTCTTATTCAGGAGTAAGAGTGTAGCCCTCTTTATTATTATGACTTAATTATTAAATTTCATCTTTTGAAGTAATTTACTTGTGTTCGATTTAATTATTGTTGTGTTTATTTATATATTGATTACTGACCACAATTTGCATGTTTAAGACATCGCAAGAAGTATTGAAAGGTAAATTGCGATGTCGAATCTATAATTTTTGGACGCATTCACATGATCCGAGGCTAAGTCCCCGAAAGGAGGAGGTTCCATTTGGCAATCGGCTGAGGAATTCCCTAAAGTACCACAACTCTCGCAAGAGATACTATTGGCGGTGGCGGAGTTCAATCCCAAGGTATCAAGCTTGTGAGCTAGAGAATCCACCCTGGCGGCTATAGAGCTCAATGTATCAAGTTCAAATTTACCACCTGCCTTAGATGGTCCCGCCCTCTCAGTTGACCACTGATGGTGGTTCATCATCATATCCTCTATGAGATTCAAGGCGTCGTCAATCCCTTTGCTCATCAATACGCCACCAGCTGCTGCATCAATGGTAAGTTAGGTGTTGTAGTTGAGACCGCTATAGAATGTGTGGATGAGGAACCACTTCTCCAAACCATGGTGAGGGCATATCCTTTGATATTCTTTGAAGCGATCCCACGCTCCACATTGTGACTAGGTTTCCCTTTGAGCAAAATTGATGATTTGAGATCTCAATTAGGCCATCTTGCTTGGCAAAAAATATTTTGAGAGGAAAGCACTAGAGAGCTGACCCCATATGGAGATAGATCCGAAAGAAAGTGAATGCAGCCAAGCACGACCATGGTCCCTCAAGAAAAAGGGAAATAGTCTCAATCGCAATGCATCATCTAAGACACCATTCATCTTCAAAGTATCACAGACTTCAAGGAAAATTGATAGGTGTAAATTTGGATCCTTAATGTTGAATCAATATGTTGACAAGAGTCGGCTTGATCTCAAAATTATTTGCCTCAATCGGAGGTCGAGCTATGTTGGTATGTAGGCCCTATGCGTTTGGTGAAGCAAAGTCCCTAAGTGTCCGGTGGTTGTCCATCTTAGGCTTTTCAAGAAGTTCTTCAAAGTTAGTTGCCTTAGATTTAGCTTTTCTACGTCGTCGGAACGTCTTTTCAATTTTTAGATCTACAGGTATTAATTCTCCTAACCGTAGAGTTCTACACATAAACCGGGCAAATTCAAAGGCAAACTTTCCAATTAGCAAATAGACATGTAGTGATATATTTGATATATAAAAGATCTTAACAATAAACAACTAAAAACAAGTAAACTAAAAGAAAGAAAAATGTCTAGTCTAGCAATAACTTAATCGTGTCGATATTGATAGATTTCATCCCTGGCAACGCCGCCAAAAACTTGATAGGCTCCGCAAGTGTATGGATGATAACACCAAAATTTATAGTATATTTTGTGTCATTTCATTACTCTTTTTGTGTCATACTTATACTAGTTTGCTTATTTTCATGTCATTTTTATCAAATATTGCAGAATCTACTTCTTTTCTGGTTTTTTTCATGATTTTCAAGTAAAAAGGACCTATTCTTGATGGATTTTGGAATATTTGAACACACCAATGGATTTCAGATGTCAAGACAAAGCTACTAGTCAATTTTCATGCAAATCAGAGCTTTAGACGAAATTACGACAGGTCCGTAACTCATATTATTGTACCGTAATTTCGAGTACTGCTATAATAATGGACCACTACCGTAATTTGGGACAGTTTTCATACAGAAAGTTTTGCAGAAATTACGGCACTGCCGTAAGCATTTCCACGGTGTCGTATTTTGAGGCGATTTCTGACCCAAGAGATTTGGAGAAAATATGGTACTGCCTAAATCATTTCACGGTACCGTAATTTTGGTCGGATCCTATACAGAAGAATTTGACTGAAATTACTGTAGTGCCGTAACAGAAACAACAACCGTAATTCTATCCCTGGACGCGACTTCCACGGTCAAATTGAAGCCTGATTTTTGCGCGATCGATTGCGGATGATCCAGGCCTTTAAATTCAAAGTTGTAAGAAGGAAAAAGAGAGCCTCCGAGGAGGAAAACATGCCGAGGGCGAAAGCCCTAATTTTCATCCACTAACGAGAGAGAAATCGAGTTACACGCCGCCGCATTAGGTTTCGTCGCCAGGAAGTGTACAACGCATCTCTGGCCGTGAAATTTGAGGGGAAGCTTTACCTGGAAAAGGAGAACATATCCCAGAAGTTTCGGAGTGAAAGGAGATCGATCGGAGGAGAAATCAACAAAAGCACGCTGCTGGCACTGTTCACACACGGAAATTATGGCTGTAATTTCCATTACAGTCGTGTGGTTATTTGTTTTTCCCCTCTTTCTTTGATTTCTTACACTTTGATACTATGGAATATTGTAATCTTTCTACCATGCTAGCTTAAACTATTTTTGGGACATGGAGTGTAATCCCCTTGATTTTTTTATGACTAGATAACTTTTATCTCATTAGTATAATTTTGTTATAATGATTCTACTTATGTGATAATTGCCTATAATTCTCCATAGTTTTCTTATTATCATGCATGATTTTAGAGTTTTCGCAATATGGATTGAAAGGTGATTTGCTTGAGAACTTGGAACCCTAAAATTGAATATTAGGAACTCACCGTAAGAAATTATGTTAGTTATTATTTCTTCATTTTAGAAGAATAATTGTCATATTTGATAATTTGAATCTAGGATCGAGTTATTTTATTAAACGTGAAGATCTTGTACGAAAGTGAGGATCAGAACATTAAAGAACCTTAAGTAGAACCTGTGTTGAGACTCGGATGCATGAAAGTGATCCTTGAGATTCCACTTGAGATGATCAACTTAGAATTCGGATGTACCAAAGTGATCCTTGAGATGATCCACGTTCCCAATCAACTTGAGAACATGGGGTCTCACTGGTGCACCCTCAGATAACTTAGACCGAAAGACTGCTTTGGCGGTGTCAAATCTCTCAGTTCTAGCCTGAGCCTCGAACATCTGTTTCAAATGAGTGATCATCTGAAAAGCGTTCTGCTCCTCATATTGCA
>CM050439.1:34801761-34814931 GCA_027562315.1 Costus pulverulentus
ATATATATATATATACATGTATGTGGAATCTTGTGTGACATGAGTTGGAAGTCTTTAATAAGTGATTATATTTGGAAAATTTATTTTTCATAAGTGAGTTATCTTTTCCGCGCTCAGCATTGTTCTTTGATCTATTTATTTGCTTGAGGACAAGTAAAAGTTTAAGTCTAGTGAGATTTGATGTCTTGTATTTATATAGTATTTTTACTATGCTTTTAATACAGAATCTCTCTTATTTTTATGATGTTTTTACTCATTTTGACTTAAATTCTTTTGTTTGTTCGGAATCTTCACCCCTTTTTGTTTTGATTATATTTCAGGGAATAATGACCATATTTTAATAGATTTTGAAGAATCCAAGTGCATAGATGAATTCTACAAGTTAAGATGCCCATCAAATTTCATACAAATTGAAGCTTGTTTGGAAGTTACGGCCTGCTCGTGATTTCCATTACAGCTATAATTTCTGGAAAGACACAAAAAGAATTTACAACCTGCATGTGAGATTTATCACGACCGTAATTTCCTTTGTACAAAATTGCAGAATCCACAAAAAGAATTATAGTCAGCCCGTGACCACAGTCACGGCCATAATTTATTTGAAGTTTATCCACATAAAGAATTATGACCTACCCGTGATTTTCATCACGACTGTAATTCTTCCAGGTCCTTATGACAATATTCATAGAAAAAATTACCACCATCCCGTAATATTTGTCATGACCATAATTATTTCTACCTAATTGGTGTTTGACCTGGCTTCTTGCCCAATTTAGCTCATTTTGTAGCCAACTTCTGGGAAAAACCTAATTAAGAGATGAAGAACTATATAAGCAAGCCTGGGGAGCAATTATTGGGACCTTTGGCAGATTTTTAAGACGAATTAGACAAAGAAGCGAGATTTAGGGTGAATGGTGGTGATCTTCACTTTCTCACTAAAAAAGCTTCATTTTTCTGGTCAGCTGGCGTTGATTTTTATCAAGGAGTCTTAATTCTCATCTTGCTAGTCAATTTTATTCTTATTTTGCTAATTTTGTAATCAAAACATGAATTTTTACAAAGTGAACATGAACACCATGCTAGCGTAATTTCTTCTTTAGGACTATGGGCCCTCTTTGTTATTAAGACTTAATTATTAAATTTCATCTTTTGAAGTAAATTACATGTGTTTGATTCAATTATTGTTGTGTTTATTTACATGTTGATTACTGGCCACAATTTGTATGTTTTAAGACATCACAAGAAGTACTGAAAAGATAAATTGCGACGTCGGATCTAAAATTTTTGGACAAGTTGATTTGATCACAAAAGTAGTTCGAATCGACTTGAGGGATGTTTATATGATTTGTCAAGAACACATTGGGTTTATTTTGAGTTGATAATCACGAAAGTAGGAGATTAACTTAGATACATACCAAGTTATACCGCTAAAAATCTGTACATTCGGATAAATCTCTTTCAGCACAGTAAAGCCTTTTCTTAAGATTAATTTTGTTAGTAGAGTCATAAGACATAGTGTGGTAAACCCAAAGTCCTGAATTTCCATTATTTGATTATAACCTATTTGTGTTTTTATTCTCTCTTAAACAAAATTGAACCCTTTTTCTGAATCATCTAACTAATGACCCTAAGATAAATCAGTACTTGGTCATTGGTCTCTGTGGGACAATATTTATTTATTACTTCGATAGGTCGTGCACTTGCGGCACCCCATCACAAGCGCAAGTCAATAGCAAGAGGTGGGGCAAGCTTAGCAGGAGGTGAGGCAGCTCAGTGAGAGGCAATGCAAGCTCGACAAGAGCACGCGTGAGAGAGAGGAAGTGGAACAATAGAGGGATTTTTTATTTTTGCTTGATTCAGGAAAAAATATTTTCAAGGGAAAAGTAGCTATTTTTTCTTCCCTCATTTTTTCCCTTTAAGTAGTGTTTTGTTGGAGTGAAAGAAAATTGGGGAGAAAGAAATATAAAGGAGGAAAGAAAAAAAAAAGAGGGGAGAAAAAACAAATCAATCATAGGACCAAGCAAGCTATTTGTATTAGAGAAACGGTGTTGAACCGGCTCGATCCTGGTGAACAGCAATGACGGAGGCAAGGAAGTGATCAGCGACTACAATGGTGAGGGAAGTGGGTGGTGACGACGACGACGACAATGAAGACGGCCGGCGATGGTGAAACGATTGAATGTGGGTGGGGCAATCGGGAAGAAGTGGTTGCAGCAACACTCTGGGGATGCCGGTGGTGACTTCTCGGGTGGGTGGCTAAAAGACTAAATAGTGGTAGCACGCTTGGTGGACCACGACCTATGAAACGGGCGTGGGCCAATGGCTGTGGAGTTTGAGAGTGTTGGGTGGCTGGAGATGCAAGGGGAAATGGCGGTAGCAGCGAACCTTGAGAGGTGGCGATGGCGTGATTCAGGGGAAGGAATGGTGGCGACGACAAGTGTTGGGTGAGGTGAGCTCATGGTGGCACGCACAGGGCAAGCTCGCGGCGGCAGGTGCAAAGCAAGCTAGCGGTGATAAGGGTGGGGCAAGGCGAACTCATGGGGGAGGGCACAAAGCATGCTTGCAGGGGTGGGTCGGTGGCTGGGGAGCTTCATAGCAAGCAGTGCAACGGTTTCTTTCTGCTTTTATCTCTGATTTGGAGAGAAATAAAAATAAAAGAAAATCACCCTTTTCTTTCTGTCCAAATTTGTCTCCCCGAAAAAACAGAGAAAAAGTTGGATTTCTTTCCTTCCTCTTTTCTCTCCAAGGGAACATGCTATAAAATTTAACTGCTTTTCTTCGATTTGAGCCTAGTTGCATGTATTGCCATCCTCACTGAGATAGAGCCTTGGTTGATGCGATCGACTATTGCCACCAATGTCTATGGGACAACCATTTCCCTCTCTTTTTCTAACCTTATAATGTAAAACTAAAATTTAAGAGTTTTAAAGTCTAGATCGTCCTTAGGTATGTAGCTCCCAATGATAGTTAGCTATGCGCAAATAGATTATCAAGTAACAACAAAACTTTTCTAACATGTGATTTCAACAATTATTTTAGCTGAGTAGGAAACACCTGAGGCCCCTATTGGTGTATATGCCCTGAGACCTAGTATTGGTCCATCTTCTGTACTACTTGATACTGATATTTTTTATATCATTTTGGCATTGTCGTTATCATTGTATGTTTACATCTGTGATTGTGTACTTACATGATAATGTCCCTAGACACATATTGGATCTGTACTCAAATGGTTGTCCCTAGTCAATGTACCTTAGTGGATATGGGACAGCTATGGTACGTGAGAGACTCGTATATAGGCTAGTTAGGCACGAGGTGGTAAGGCCGACATATGGGTATATCAGTGGTGGATATACTGGACCGACCCGCTGTGAGGTAATGACTTGGTGTCATGAGTTATCCTCACAAGTGACAGAAGATGCATTGATCCCTTGACTTGAGCTCATTGACCATTCTATATAGTTAAGAACATACTTTGATACAACCTAATATCTCACCGTAGTTGGGAGGTAATAACGGTTGTCATTGAGTATGCCACGACCCATATGAGAAGGTCAATGGACAGACAGAGGATTTGCCCCTTCCTGAAGGAAGCTTGATATCCACAGGGCCCCCTAATAGTTCTATGACTGAAAGTGTATGGCCATACCCAGGTGAGAACCTGATTTAGTCATGACCATGTGATTGGGTGAAAACATATGATGACACACTTGTTCAATCGGATATTAGTTCAGCAAAGAGACTGTAATGCATCTGTACCTAGTTGCGATGATGGGGATGTCGATATCGATATCCATTCTGATGACTTGGGTAGCAGTGATGCACTGCTAGGTGTCACTCACTGCTTGTGGTGACCTTAGGTCAGCACTGCCAACATCAGAGGAACCTACAGGGTCACACACCTTGATACTCAAGTTCTCGTATTGATCCGGAAGCTTTATGATCGAGTTATTGGATAACTTAGATCTATTTGGGAGATTTCATCAGTGCCAATGGGCCTGATGAGATGGAAGAGAGTTATTGGAGCCAAACTTGATTTTTGGCAGGTTGACCCGAATTTGACCATGGTGGCTCACATTTGACTTAGGGTTGCATTGGATTGGATACAATGGCTTAATCAACACATGTAATGAAGTTTGGGCTAGTTAACCAATGAGGCCCAATAACAAGTTGTCATGAAGAGATAATAGGCTGAAAGGGTATAATGGGGAGAAAACTTCTCCCATTGGCGCCTATGGGTATAATGGGGAGAAGTTGGTGCCTTTGCTTCATTTGGAAGATTTAGGCGCCTCCCCCCTTCATCCTTTGATGGAAACCTTGTATCTAAGGCAAAGCTTGGGGCGCATATGGCTTATAGAACTTATTTGGTAAGTGGCAAGCGCATATGGTAGAAGGGATGGTGTTTATGGTAAAGACTTGGAGTTTTTCCATACACCAAACCCTAATTGCTCCCTCCCTTAACCCTAGCCGCCCCCTTCATGAATATTGCGCCAATACCTTGCCTTGCCGCCCCTTGCCTATATATTACATGATATATGCGAGAGCAAGGGTGAACGAATTGGGGTGAGCATCCAAAGGGGCAAAGGCAAGGAACCATTGGCACATCTCTTCCTCCATAGCCGCAAGCCTTCATCTTCCTCTCCTCTTGGTGCATGTTAAGGAAGATCTTGGTGTCTTCATCTTCTTCCTCCTCCTTGGCGCAAGAGAAGCAAAGAGGTTGGTGGCATCCTCTCCCACAAAGTCGCAAACACTCATCTCTATCTCCTCTTGGCGCAAGAGGGGCTAGGTCTTGGCAGCATTCTTCCACTACCTCTCACCTTGGCGCATCTTCTTCTGGAGGTGGCGCAAGTGAAGTAGAAGATCTCCAAAGGCTTGGATTTTCTTCCCAAGGCTAGCACCGGGCGTGGAAGAGGACTCGAGAAATCCGTGTGTGTGAGATTGCAGAGGCCAAACACTTGGGCGCCTACCTCGACATCGGCCTCCACTTGCTCTAGGTACTTACTATCTCATCGTGTCGACCCCCTCGCATTATGATCTTTACTGGGTTTTTGGGACCGGCCTGTTTCGAGGATATTATTCCACTGTGCTTGTATTGTAATCTCTGTGAAAAATTATAAAATATCCCCGAGATTTCCCAACAGCCCCCTTGTGGGAAGGGGGCCGGATCCCCTTCTTGCTCCTTGTGAAGGTCTTCGATTTGATCTTGAATAAGTCTTGAGGTCTCGGCTACTTACAAGAGTCCTTCCAAACTTCAACAACTTGTAAACCTTCACCTCAACCTTCAATCAAGGGCACTTTAGGGAACGATTGGAGAAGGCAGGAATGATGATGTTTCAACAAGTAACGAGGGAAACAAGAACAAAAACTCTCCACACACAACACACGCTAACACAATTTCAGGGTTTGTTTTTTTTCCAAAGATAATCGACTAAGTGCAAGTGTGAAAATTACAAGGAATTTAAACCCTAACACCCTCAACGTTTAAGTGGAATGGAATTACTAATTGGCCCATTTGCGCAACTTCTATGGATGGCTGGATCTAGTTGTGATTTGAATTCATGATATGGATGGATTCTGCCGTTAGCACCCTTTTGCATGTTAGTGGTGAACTCTGCACGCATTGGCTGAGTGAAGAGGCGTCTCCTGCTTGCTTTGTGAAGATTCTTTTGCGCATGCTGGTAAGTTGGAGTTGAATGCATGCGCCTGCTGGTTGCTTGGATTCATGCAGCTCACGTATTGGTCCAATTGAAGAGATGTTTTTGAGTTGAATATCTGGAACCAAATTGTTGCCGAGATTTTGACTGGAGCTTTGCATGTTGAATTTGCTAATGATGTTGCTGGCTGGAACTGAATTGTTGCGGCTGAATTGGAGTGGTTGTTGTTGTAAGCTTCGACCTTGTTGTTTTGACCTTGGAATTCTTTGAGATGTTGACTTGTGGTTGAGGGGGCCTAGGTGCCTTGTAAATGCATTACAGGTGCATAAAACCTAGGCTAAACATCCTATTACATCTATAAAAAATAGATTTTAAAATAAATCCTAGGCTAAACCTAACTATAACAAGATAATGTCAATGCAGGAAAGTAAAACAGTTTGCAAAATTATTCTACCAGCTAGTCTTACCACACACAAGACCAGGTAGAACCCAAAGCCGAAATGTAACAAGTCTTAATGCTGAAATGTAAACAAGTTCAAGTGCAAGGAATGTAAACAAGAGTTTCAAAATGTGATCCATCATGTGGTGATTCCATATCTAACTGGAGGTTTCCTATTCCTCTTGGACCTTCTCCGTCTCTACATCACCTTAAAGTTGTGTTTCCTTAGAAGGAATCTACAGCGGAAATAATAGAAATGTGTTTTAATTAGTACTTTGACAAAGTAATACTTTAATTATTACTTGGATAAAGTAATAATTAAAGCACATTTTCCTTCTTTTCGCTATGAATTCTTTCCAAGGAAAGACAGCCCTAATAAAATAGTTTGGGATAGATTTTTTCAAACTTGGCAAGGTTTGATACATGATTAGGGATCAAATTTAGGGGTAGGGGTGGGGTTGGGTTTCTGGTGAGGTGCAGCAAAACTCACCTTCCCTATGCATTGTCATTCCTATAATATACGTTAATAGATATATGATATAATTTATGACATCATTTGACTTAATATTCCATTAGAAATTTAGATTGACTCAATAAGTGTCATGGTGAATTGGTGCAAGTTTCAGTTTCCAAGAATTATTAGAAATAAAATGTGAATAAATAGATAAAGAAAGTTTGGAATAGTGTACCTTTGTTAAAAGTTGTCATTAATAAAAATCTATCCTTTTGTGCAAGTTGAACTAGATTGAACACTTGATGATATAACTAGTGTTCCTCTCCTATGTATGATACAGAGAAAAAATAATAAAAAGATAAATATCCAAACACAATATCTCCCTCGTGGAACTAGAATAAAAAAGAGTATATAAAAAATTATAAAATTTATCCTACAAACACATCACCTGTGTGTGTACGCCCATCACATTTGGATATCTCAAACGAATCCCATCCAATCTATAGTCCATTAATTCAATGCATCATTCATGAGAGATGTTAATGAATTGATTCACCTGAGTATTTTTGCTTTTCGATAGAGCCAACACCTATGTCTGAACATAGCAACATATAAGCACGAGCCAACGGAAGATCTTCAAACATTTGGCAACACAAAACGAGAGAAGAACAACTGACATATGGTATGGTGTCAATCTATTTAAAATTAACTGTTTTATTGTATATTTTTATTGAAGGACATTAACCAGTGTAACATCTTTAAACATTCTCCGAATGTTTAAATATTTTAGGTCGTTTTAGTATATAAATTTTTAAATATTTTACGTGATAACTAAATGCAAACAAGTGTCTTGATTTACTGATTCTATTAATTACATTGCTGAAAGTAATCTTTCATTCCGTTAATTTACCTTATTGAATATCTGACTTCAAACTTGGTAATGTGACTACTTAGTGTTGTCATGTCAACAATTATGTCCTACCACATGTCATTTTCTTAGGGATGCAAAAATACTCTTTCTCTCATTCAACCCATCTCGACCTAACACATAAAAAATCCATGTGACTGGATCTAGACCGAATTCAGGGAAAGCAGAACTCATGTATATGGAGATTTTAAAATCCACCCTAAATTTAAACCTATATATAATTTTATTATGATCCAACTCCGATTCTTATTTTCCTTTTGTTTTGTTTTATTATTTTTTAATTAAAAATATAGAGCATAGTTGGGTTTTCTTACAAGTACTTGGTTCCTCGTCTAGGTCTGGATGGATTTTTTAAAATCCACGAGTTCAGGGTTAAATTCATGGGCAATTTAAGAGAGGTAAGGTCGGGTTTAAAGGCAACAAAACTTACCTGCCCCATTGCCAATTCAAGAGAGGCAAGGTTGGGTTTAAAGACAGCAAAACTTACCTGCACATTGCCAACCCTAATTTTCTATGGTTCTTAATAGATAATTTGATACTACTATATCTTCAAATACTTGAAACAAATGTTGTGATAGTCCTATGTGGTTTCATAAAATACTAGTGTCAACTACGCAGGCATACCATTAAATTAGTTTGGCAAATTGATAAAATACTTAAAATTAGTTTATGTATTAAAAATATGTTATTCAAATGATTTGCGTTTATACACGACAACATTCAATAAGTTGACACGAAGGCACCTTAAGTTTTACCTCTGCTCCGGAGTTCCGTAAGCTGGAGGAACTTTTAGCATCCAAGCTCTTGCAAATCGAAAAACGAATTTAAGCAACAATAATTTGTGCAAATAATTCACACGTAAAAAACAATTGTTAAAATTCAACTTGTTTTCCAAACACTGATCAATCTCGCACATCTCCATAGCATTTCGACCTCAGTGCGTGTTCCAAAATGATCGAGTTCGTTAGCTGAAATGGGAATATGCAATTAACGTAGCAGCAAAAGAACAAAGAGAAAATCAAATAAATCGTTTCATTATTTACTGTATTAGTATTGATTCATTAAAATTTACATGTCGAATAACAAGCAAGTGATCAGCAAATGCCTTCACGAGTACTAATTGGAAGTCAGCGAGATTGCTGATGGTTCCGAAACAAGATAAATTCACCATCCATCGGTGCAAATGAAAAAGCCAAGGTTTAGGCTCAGATACGGATCAAATGTAGCCCAAGATTGCGGTCATTCTTCATCATCAGATTCAAACGACTGTCTCCGTCTTAATGATTCCAATACGCTTGTTGGCCTATCACAGATGGGCAGACCAGCATGTGCTGAGGACTTCGACTTCAGCTTTGGTACACTCATTGAATGGAGGGGTGGAGTTAGAGAATTCCGGTTCACTTCCTTGAGCATTGATTTCACCTTAGCTATGGCAGCTGCATCTGCTACAGCTGAAGCAATCTTCCCTTCAGTACCCAGCTCCTCTGTAAGTTTGGTATATATACCAGTAGAATTCTGTCCATTTGGTGAGCGATAGCTCCCTGTCCTCTGCACATTTGCAATGACCTCAGCAACTGTTGACTTAGCCTTGGCTGCCTCGTACTTCTGCATATCATACAGGAGTTCCTTCTGAAGTTGCTTATCAGCAATCAATATCTCATCAATCTCGTTCTTGTAGTCCTTGAGGAGCACGCGAAGGCATTCCATAAGGCAGCCTGTGAGTGGGCTGTTCTTGCTCTCAAGCAGTTGCTTCAGTTCAATGAATATTGGCATAGCAATCTGGATGAGGTTCTTCTTGGCCACTTGTGTTACCACCCTTCCCTTAGCAGCGTTGATACTTCCACCAGCTACACCTTCACCACCCTCATCATCTATCTCAGACGACTCACAACCACGGCTAGGATGGATTCTCATCTCTTTGCATGCAAGAATATCTAGAGCATCCTGTAGATAAAATAAATCTTAACATGAATTACTCTTCGAGGTTGAGATAATGGCATAGTCTAATTGAAGATGTTTGAAAATATACTGCATGAACAGCACATACGGCCCTGGTTGGCCCTATTAACAAAAGAGACCTTTAAGAAGCTCACTGCGTAAATATTGATTATTATCATCAAATCTGCAATCAAATGATTCATTTGAAACGAAGGATTGGAATTCTTCAAAACGGTATACGCCCTCTTGGAAGTTGCAGAGACTAACTGCCAAGTAATATATTTATATTTTTTGAAAAAGAACTTCAATTTTGAGGTAAAATCAAGAAATCTATCCCTCTCTTCATGTAGTAAGTTCCGTTGCAGTAGAAGTTGCAAAGCGTAAACGAAATAAGAATTTCCTAATAAGGACCTATACGTTAAAGTTTGTCTTGAATTGATCTCTATATATTTGCTTTTCCATCTATTTTAGAGCCTGGCATGCTTCCCATTAATGTTTGTCTAACCATTAATTAAGTACACATGCAATCTACACAAGAGTTTATTTGCAGAATATTTATTTTCTTTAGTAACATACAATTTTACTTTCTTTATGTTGGCGGAGATAAAACACACTCAAATCCACCGAGACTCAGCTCAGGAACGGGAGGGGAAGATAGGAAGCAAGCACAGTAACTCGTTAATCAAATTTGATGAAGGGTACAAGAATTTATAGGGAGGATTAGGCTGTCGATCTCCCCTAATTAATACAAAGGTTTCACCCAACGTGAAACAATATTTCCTAAGAAAATAGAAAATTCTTTCGAGGTGAAGTTGTTAATTCTAACAAGTTTAACACTCCCTCGAGTTAAACCAAAATGTCAATCATGCCCTACTTGTCACAGAACGTAAAGCTTAGTTAAACTTACAGCTTAGTGAAGATGTTAGACAACTGATCTTGATGTACTAATCTACTCAGAATGATAGCCTCCCTTATAAAATGACAATCAGCCTCTAGGATTTGTTCTTTCATGAAAAGCATGATTGTTAATGATAAATATAGAGATTGATTGTCATAGTGTATATTCATGGGCGTCTCAAAGATGTGAAATTCCTACTCTTAAGGCACATCAATTCACAAATAGTTTGAGTCATAGCCTTATATTATGCTTCATAATTTGACCTCACTACAAGTCCTTGTTTCTTGCTTTTGCATGCAAAAGCTAGAGATAGACTTCTTTGTCATATATATGTTCCCCGCATAAAAGTCTATTGGCTTCAGTTTTGGAATGTTCATTTCTTTTGTATAAAAGTTCTTTGCTAATGGCTCTCTTGATGTATTGTGTTAGGATTCAAAGATGAATCCTCCCTCAAACCGTCACCGGCGAGATATCGTGCAAGCACGCCCTAACAAGATGAATAACAAAACACTCAATGACTTCATACTAAACTCTAGGCCCTTATTTATAGCCCTATTCTACTTAGCGGGCCTGGTATAACATACTAACCCGGATCCGCTTTATTATTTATCCATTACTACTAACGGGTCCATAACAGATCCTCCCTCCCTAAAGAAGCCTTGTCCTCAAGGCTGCTCAAAATTTATTTAAGAAAACTTCAGCTTATACCTCCACCAGGTTCCCAAATCGCTCGAGCTTCCTTCTGCAAATATCATAAGTCTCAAGCCTTTGTTCGCGCAGCGATGCATCGGATGGTATGGCTGATCACATCTAAAACATAATTCTTTTTCTTGTTTGGACGTAAAATCTTAGTAAGAGAGGTATCGTCCTCCTTGGTTCTTATTTGTTGTTTGGCTCCTCTCTTGCGTCCATTGTAGTGTATTCTCGCTAACTGGAAGTTGAAATCGGCTGCCCGCAGCTACACTGGCCTTGGAGGACATAATATTCTCCGGCTTGTCTTCTATATTAGTTCTAACTCCTCCAGAATAACGTCATTCTGTCCTTGTGGCCCTAGGCTGTGTATATGATGGAATAGTGGTCCTTCCCTCTATGGTGCCTTCAGACTGTCTAGCAATGGTTTCCGTGTCAGTTAGAACTCCTTCAAAATTTCTAGCCAGTTGTATCGCCTTCCTTACTATGGGAGGGTTGAAAGTGCACACTCACCTCCTGATCTCCTCGTGCAATCCACTGAGAAAGTAGCCCAAATATTGTGAAGCAGGTAATCTTGGGACTCTTGTCACCAATCTTTCAAATAACTCAACATATTCACCCACTGATTTAGACCCTTGCTCCAATGAAGATAGCATCTCAAAAGGGTTAGTTGCATTACATTCACTGAACCGTTCAATAAGTTCTTCTTTCAAAATATCTCATGTAAGATTGGGTTTCATTCTCCTCACCCAACTAAATCAATGAACAGCTGGACCTTCCATACTCACAAATGCCAAAGGAATTTTATGGTGATTAGCAGTTCCTTGCAAAAAAAGTACTGTTCAGCCCTTGTAATCCACCCTAGGGGATCTGCCCCATCAAACACAGGCAATTCCACTTTCCGACACATGAGTCTTCTCTCTTCATTATTATGCAGCCCTCACTCCATAGAATCAGTCATGTATTCATCTTCATTATTCCTCAAATAAGTCTCACGGCGCGGTTCATGACGTCCTGTAGCTTTCCCCACCAAGGAATTTCTATGCCCATTACCTCCACCAGTTGCAGTGGGATACGCCCTCCCTGGTCGCCATAAATCATCTTCAACCACATGAACCTACTCATCCCGCCAATCTCTCTCTCGGATACCAGCATCTTGTGGAATAACTCGTGCCCGTTCCCTAGAGTGTTGCGCAATATTTCTTGTGTCTTCTGCCATTTTCCCTTTTAAATAGGTTGAGAACATCTCTTTCAGGTCAGTCATATCTTCTCTTAACTTCCTACTATCTTCCTCCGCTGCCCGATATCTCTCCTCATTTGCTGCCAGATATCTCTCCTCATTCGCTGCCTGCTCTACTCTCTCTACTCTGCACTTCTCCATTGCTAGAATTTCTGCCACTCTTCTCAAGTGCTTCTAATCTTGTCGCAGATCGTGTAGATGTCATGGTGAAGCACAGTCAATGCCTGCAGAAGAATTAACCTAGCACCTCACAATTTTTTTTTTCCGATGCTAATACAGTAACTTTTTTTTCGCTACTCTACAGTAGCTCTAACCCAGCGCTCACTCCCGCTCACAGCATCGCGAGCAGTCACGTCGCCGGATCACCCCCTCCTTAAGGCGGTTAGGGTTCCGGCAGGGCTTCGCTCGTTGTGGACGCCGTTTGCCCAAAGTCGCCTCTGCTTCCGAAAGCTTCCGCCACGGACGCTTTCGCCACCGCTATCGTCTGCCGATGGTGTCCTTCTTCCGTCTCTTGAACGAAGCAGCCTAAACGTCGTCTTTCGCCGCTAAGTTCCTCCCTGTGCCTCCAATGAAGGACGCAGCCCTTCTTCCGCCAAGAGATGGAAGGACGCAGCCCTTCTTCCGCCGAGAGATGCGTCTGCAGTTCTCCGCCAAGAGATGGAAGGACGCGGCCCTTCTTCCGCCGAGAGATGCGTCTGCAGTTCTCCGCCAAGAGATGGAAGCGTCGATCGTTGCTTCGGAGATCTCCGCCAGCCCGCAAGCTTTCACGCGTTCGTCGCAGTGCCTTCGCCGAGTTCGCCGAGTCCACCTTGCACGAAGAGCTCGTCACCGCGTCTGCTTGGAGCTCTCGAACGCGCCTTCATCCCACGAACAACGCCCTGTGAGCCAAAGGAGCTCGCAAGATTTTTTTTTTTTTTTTTTTTTTTTTT
>CM050439.1:34824149-34844582 GCA_027562315.1 Costus pulverulentus
TCAATTTTAAATAGAAAAGGAACATCAACAAGTCGATCTAGTAATTTTAATGAATTAACATTTTTTTTAGAAAATAATCATACATTTTTACTCACAGAAGAACAAATAAATAATTTTGATATTTTATCATGGTAGAGATTACAAGGAAAATCATATCCTGTGGTTTCTGTCATGGCACGTGATCTACTAACTCCTCCGGTGTCTACTGTAGCATCGGAGTCTTGTTTTAGTGCAGGCGGCAGGGTGCTGGACGAGAAGCGAAGCCGAATGAACGAAGAAAGCGTGGAAATGTATATTTGTCTTAAAGATTGGCTAGATGCTGAAGATCGTCTTCAAGATAAAGGTGGTCATTCAACTTCATCGGATGATGATGAACAAAGTCTTGGAAGTGCAAGCGGAAGCAACAATGGATAAATGTTGTAATAAATAATTATAAAAAAAGTTGTAAAAGAGTTGTAGAAAGACTTGTAAAAAGAGTTGTAAAAAAAGAACTACATAGACCTGATTCCTCCTTTGAGTGGGGTACGTAGGCAGCCTATAATGGGTCCGGTCTAAAATATATAAAATTTTAACATTTTTTCAAAAATTTGTGCAATATACATTCTCAATTTCTCAATTTTTTTTATTTTGTCATATTTTATATATTTTAATTAAGTAATAATTTACTTATTAAATTTTTTTTTTAAATTTGGCACGCGGGCCAAAGTCGGCCCGCGGGCCAACTTTGGCCCATGGGCCACAATCGGGCCGGGCCAAACACAGCCCGCACCCCCTCATTTGGCCCGTTGGGCCGTATTCGGCCTGCGTGCCAAAGTCTGCCTGCGGGCCATGCCTGGCCCACATGCCGGATCTGGCCCGCGTGCCGGATCCGTGCTCACGGTTCAACGGAACCGTGCCTGGGCAGGCACAGTTAATCGGGCCGCGGGCCGTGCCGGGCCCAACCATTTTCCTGCCGTGCCGCGCCGAGCACGGCACGATTTGAAACGGGTCGTGCCTGGCACGGCCCGCCTGGAACCGGGCCCGGGCACGGCCCATGGCCACCTCTAGATATGACCATATATACTCGGTCATACACCATGGGAGAGGTCTCTAGATTATCATGCTTCTAAAAAAGAAGGAACAAATCCTCTATTGATCACTCACACTTCACATGACTTATAACATACCTAGTGACAATCGTTATGTCTCTCTAGGTATATAAAAATGATAGATTGTATCAAAGTATATTATTCTTTATAGGTAAGTGTCTGACTTTTAAGTCTAAAGATCAATACACCTTCTGTGAACTTGACTTGTGATACCCAAGTCATAACTTTACGGTGAGTCGATCTAGTACATTTATTACTTGATATATCCATGTGTCTGTGTTGATGCCCAACATCCAACTAACCCACATACTAATCTCACATGCACCAAAGTTGTTCACCAGTCTCACCAAAGTTGTTTATCTACTAAGTTATGTTTATCTACTAAGTTACTGGGGACTAAATTATAAAATTGAATATAATTAATCTCCAGAGACATTATTATATCATCCTATACAAGCACAGTGATCAACATAATAGTGACAATATTTTTATTATTTAAATGAATGACTAATTATAGTACAATTAATTGGTCTTTAGGACATCTACACTAACACAAACAAGTACATGAAAGTTAGAAAACTCGTTTGAATAGGCACAGAGAGAGTTTAAACAAACAAGTGCAGAGAGGGCCGGTGACATGTTCATACAAACATGAATAGAACAAGAGAGAAGCATTCAACTAAGAGAAAAGCATATATAGACCCAATGAGAGAAGTTTAGCTAAGAGAGATGAATGCATACGGAGCTAGTGAGAGGTGCTCAAATGGGAGAGATAGATGAGTGTAGGTAGAACTGGTGAGAGAAACCTAAGTGGGGAAAGACAACTAATGCTCAATTTTGTAGTCACTAATAAGAGGAGTATAGAGACCTACTCTGAAACCATGTTGGCAAAAGAATGCAGGCAAATTAATTGAGACTCAACTCAAGAACAATAGAAGATAGGAAGCTAAACACTATAGCTCAGTTAATCAAATTTGTTAAAGGATGCAAGAATTTAAAAGGAGGATTATGGATGTTGATCTCCCCTAATTAATACCAAAATTTCCCTATACAACATTTCCTAAGTAATAGAAAATTCTTTTGAGGTGGAGATATTAATTCTCGCAATCTTCATTAATTCAAGTTTAACACTTTGTATTTGAATTATTGCTTTAGTGTTTTTTTATCTTTGGCTTGCATTTATGTCTAAAATTGTGCCCCTCTGACTATATATGGTAGTTCCTTTCAACAAATTCAAGATTAGTCCCACAAGTAGCTTAATCCTTATACAATATAAATTATTTGATTTTGACTAATTAATAGTCTTTCATCCTTATAAATGGTTACATACATTTATAGAATTCATCATTGGGCATATATTATGTTTCTTTTGTTTGATATATAGTCGATAGAATGTAAATACCTTTATTTTAGTTTGGAAGCTATAATTTAAATTATTCAATATCCAAAGTTTAAAACAAAATTAAGAAACTTTTAAAAACTTATAATCTTTCGTATAGAATATCCTTTCCATTTATGAATAGGCTAAAGTTTATCTTTTAACACCAATTCAAGCATATTTAGTGTGAGCTTGAATTCAGCAATGCTGTCAGTAGGCATTTCACTTAAGTTTAAGCACAAATTTTTAGCTTAAGTTGAGCATGAAACTAACAACCTTCTTATAAACAAAGTTATAACCGCATCAAGCTCAGCTCATGTTGTTTCTGCCTCTGCCATCCGCACAGAATTTATTTCTTGTAATAAAACCTCAGAAAATTTATTTCCTACTCTCGAGAATGAATGAATCAGCTTAGTGCTCATTTGGTTAAATGGATTAAAACAAAGAGCAACTGAAGGAATTGGAATGTATGGAGAACCAGATAGATAACAAACAATTATTTGTTAATTAATTTGCAAGTAATAAATAACCTATTTGTTAGTCCCGTGCAGGGAAAAACTATTATCACCCTATGAAGAATAGTTGTGATACCATTTCTTCTGGATTGTTGGTATGAATGATGTGTAATATTTTAAAGTATACTAAGGTTCTAACGTTTATTTGGTTTGCTGGTTTTAAACTATTATCACCTATCATGATTGGACAAGGAGTTATAATAATATTGCAATGGACTCCGGGAATATTTAGTTTCTTATGTTTTTATGTTTTGTATTATTGTCTTATGATGATGTTATGTCCAACTAAATATCATTAATCTTTTACAATGTGCATTCATGACTAGGCTTTATACCCATAAGAACATCATTTGGTGGCACAAAATTCTGCACGACTACCACTGCAACAAAGGACTGTCATGATTGAGCCTTAAGATAGATTTACACATGGCCCTATATGATGGGATTTTCTATTGAAGTTTTGTTGAGGTGCACTCATTTTTGACAAACTTTATTGGTTGGATTCCAACATGCATTTGCACTCTACCTGCTTCCATTTTGGAAAAACACAAGGCTGATTTGAGAAAAGAATGGTCAATGTTCCTTGTCTATTCATAGCAGTTATTCAAAATGATTATGCAATATTTATGGAAACTTCTTTCTTATGTAGTGGAGGAAGAGCACTTTTTTTGTCAGACCCAAGAATTACACATTTGGCATTTGCAAATCATGAGTTTATGGAGTTGGTCCTAGTAATCAAGAGAGCGTTGATAAGGTTCTAAGACGATATAGGACTACAAGCATGCCTAGCAAAATGATAAATATTTATGGTTGGTTGCACATAGCATAAAGAAGTCACATCCTCTCTTGGTATGCAAATGGGTAACACCAATAAGGTATTTGGGTATTCCTTTGGTCTTTAAACAAATCCTGTGTGTAGTGCTCAAATTAGAAGATCGAAGTTCCAATCCTAACAATCTCATTGAAGCCTTCATGAAAAGAACTCAAGGCTTAAAGATTTTTTCATGAAAAGGGAATAATTTTTAATGTTAGAATGTTATAACGTAACAAGGGAGTAATATAGTCATTATGTGTCCCATGCTCCATATCTAAACATTCAACATGATTAAGGGAGCTTGAGGTTTTTTTATTTTTATTTTTATTTTATTATTATTATTATTATTATTAACAAGGGAGTAATATAGTCATAATGTGTCACATGCTCCGTTTCTAAACATTCAACATGATTAAGGGAGCATGAGGTTTTTATTTTTATTTTTTTTTCTTTTTCTAATATAATCATAATGTGTCACATTCTTATTCTTCTTCTTTTTCTTTCTCATTCTCATTCTCATTCTCATTCGCATTATTATTAGTACTATTATTATTATTATTATTAATAGTACTATTATTACTATTATTACTATTATTACTATTATTAGTACTATTATTAATATTATTATTATTAGTATTAGTCCTATTAGTACTATTATTAGTATTATTATTATTATTACTATTATTAGTACTATTACTGTAGTAATAGCACTGTAGTGCGTTGGTTTGGATGCTATCAGCACCATGTGTCACTACAAATTGGCATTAGTAGCAGAAGCACTATAGTGTGTTGGTTTGGGTACTATCAGCACCATGTGACTGTACAAGTAGTAGTAATGTGTTAGTTTGGGTACTATCTCTCAATACAAATTGGCATCAACCAGTAAATACATGGACCACATGAACCAATATTTAAAACCTTATAATATAGTAGTAGTAGTTACTACTGTACACTAGTGTGTTGGTTTGGGTACTACCAGCACCATGTGTCAATACAAATTGGCATCAACTAGTATTATGGACCACTACATTGACATGAACCAATATTTAAAACCTTATAATGTCGGTAGTAGTGCCATTAAATATCATGGACCACTACTCTAATGAACCAATATTTAAAACCTTATAATATACTAGTAGTAGTATAGTATGTTGGTATGGGTACTATTAGCACCATGTGTCAGATATTTAAAACCTTAATATATATTATTTTTTTTCTTAGTAGTAGTACTATTAGTATTAGTATTAGTGTGTAAATATCATAGACCACTACACTGGCATAAACCAATATTTAAAACTTTACTTTATATTATTTTTCCCTAGTAGTAGTAGTATTAGTATTAGTATTAGTGTATTGGCACCATATGTCTGAACAAATTGGCATCAACTAGTAAATATCATGGACCATTACACTAACATGAACCAATATTTAAAACCTTATTATATATTATTTTTTCCTTAGTCCTATCATTCTTAGATCAAGGAAGAGCATCTCTCGCTTCAATACTTCGGATCTATATTGACTTTCTATGAGGCCAAATAAAGAACCTTGTTCTTTCTTGTGAATAAATCAAAAAACTTTTATAACTATGAGTTAACCATGTATAAAATAAGATTTAAGATACTAATCCAAACCCATGTACTAGTCCATTGTTGGCCTAGTATGTACGAAGTTAAAATTATTTATTTATTTATATATATATATATATATATATATATATATATATAAGGTTTAGAAACTCGATTTGAGCTGCTATACAGGTCCAAGCTCGGATTAGTACCATGTCAGTCCATATTTGAACTGGACAAACCAAGGAATAAGTTGGCAACGGATGATGGTCAGTGGGATAGAGAAAGTAGGAGGAGAGGAGGTATTCACGTGTCCGCCCCTGCTGCCTCCTCCTCCAGTAGGCTCCCTACTCTAACATCAACCCACATGGAACTTGATCATGACCTCAATTATTTATGCTCTTAACTTTAAAGCAACTACTAGGACTTCATCTTCCAAATTAAGTTGAATGAAAGAATCCACATAGCTTGTACGCTGGACTATATCCAAACAAGATGTAGGTTTTACAAGATGTGAGCTATTTTATAAGAGATAAGAAGCAAGTGTATCATTTTATTGTCTAGTTTTATATGTCAAAAGAAGTAAATATTCGTGAACACATATGTGTCTATCATGTATACAGAGACATTGAACGACATTTCACTTGCTTCAGATAATCTAGTTACAACACAAATAGTCTCATAAAAAGAAATATGAGGTTGCATGCTCTTACTTTAAGGTTGGACAGATGGATTATGCAAAGGAAAAAAGAAAGGAAAGGAAAAATAGATGGATGGAATATGTTATAAGTTTTCTTTCTTAAAAGGATAAATAATTTGATGGATTTATATATACACCCTTAATTTTTATTTTTTTACTCATATTACATAAATACTATTAATATTATAAAATTATTATCGATACTATTATATAATATGAAAATTACTAAATATTATTTAATACTATTAAAAATTATAAAAATTACTAAATATTATTAAATACTATAAATTTATTAAATATTATTTAGTACTATTAAAAATTATAAAATTAAAATATTAAAAAAAAACACAATGCATAACTTTCTTAAAATGTTATAAGTTTCTAGCAAAGCAAGCAGTGAACAATCCGTCCGATTTGGGTGGATTGAGAAACGAAGGAAAATGTCCTATTTTTCCTAACCATTTTCCTCTGTCAGTTTTCCATCCACCCAAGTAAACAATGGAAAAAGATATAATTCATTCTTCCCTTCCTCTTTTCCGTCCAAGTAAACATGGCCTAAAAGAATTTGAAAACTGGTACATACCTGAAGAACAGATAGTCCAGTAGCATTTTGAATATTAAGCAAGCCATCAGAAGCAGCGGCCAAGATCTCAGCACACAACTTAGCTGATGTAGCCAAGAGGTGTTCTGGTGCCATTTGTTTCAACAATGAAACATATATCTTCATTCTTTGTGACCTTGATTTCTCATCAGTACCTCTGTAATTGCATGCAATTATCTGACTGAGTATTTCTTAATCATTCACAACTTATGTCTGAGTGTTTGCACTAGAACTTACTTAATACAAAAGAGCTGAGACCTAGTGCTCAAATCTCCCTCAGACTCGCTGTGCATGGAATGAGTGCCGCAATCATTTAGAAAAAAAATGGCTTCTATAAAACTGTTATATGCAAGAAGTGGTGCCTTGGCTGCCATGAAGAAAAAATTTGAAATTATGTTAGTTTAATCACAGAAAAAAGAAAAGAAAATTTCTGTAGGAGAACCAGACCCTTTAGGATGCTGCCAAAGAGAAATTCGGCCATATGTCTTATTTTCTCAGACTCATCAACCAGAGAGACCAAGAACCGAAGGAAGAGGACTCCTCTCCATTTTACATAGTCTCTCTGAAGAAAAGCTTGTCATGATGATGACAGAAACTAAGAACCTTCAATAGGTTAAGCAATTTAAGGAACCAGACCTGTAACAACTGTGAAAGGAAGATGAATGTTTGTCTTCTCACAACTTCACAGGGATCACGCAATATCACAGTGATGTTGTGTATATAACTGAAAAAGATAAAAGGAAACTGAGATCAAGGAAACTGAGATCAGCACTAGCAAGTATAACCATGCATTATTAAGATATTATATTGACCGTGAAAAAGCTTTGAAGATCAAGATTTTAAAACCCGGTTTGGCAGCTTGGTCCGGCGAGCCACTGGACCCATACGGTACCAGCAAACCAACGGCAGCAGCAGCACAGCAAAGGCAGCGTAGAAGGCAACGCAGCACAGTAGAGGCAGCATAGAAGATAGTGGAAGCTTCGACTACCTAGTGCTTTTGCCCCTTCCACACTACTGTTGTCATGCACCCACCGTCTGCTACAACCGTGCTCCGACAGTTGCTCCGCGACCGGTCCTCCACCAAATCGGTACAAACTAGTCGTACCGGCCAGTTTCAAACCGGTTTTTTGAATGTTGTTGAAGATACAACTTAGATTACATAAGAACTTTTGGCATCTATGAAGTGTCTTCCCAAAGCCACTAATAAGCACCTATCTACCTGCTTGTTAAATTGCCTTGAGAATGTGACAATTTGACCTGAAGTGCTTCAGAGTGATTTTTATAAATTATTATAATCACCGCGACAGCCTTAGTGGATCAAGATTGTTCTGGTCAAGTTCCTACTTGTGATGGATCCGAACAGAGGATAAAAGATCCCACTAAAGAGTTAAAAAATATATTTATATTATATCCAAAACATGTTGAACATAAACATACTAACATAATAATATAATACTAAATCAAACAAGTAACATAATAAATATATTTAGGATCAAGGTTGTCAAGATAACAAAATGAAAACAAACATACTAACAAGATAATAGAATACCAATTAAATTGTATTAAACCCATATATATGTATGCGCCTACTTTTTACGTTTAATATTTTTCTAAATAGTAACATAAATTAAATAATAATCAAAAGGAAGTATGACTACAAGAACAATAATTAAAATAGCAAAGGAGATTACTACACCATCTAAGGTGGTCGTAGAGTCCTACAAAAGTAAAAGATAAACTAGCAATGATATTAAAGTATTATTAGTCAATGAAGGTCATAAGAATAAGACAAGTAGATCAAAGAAAATCTTATATTTTCCTAATTATTTAATAGCTTAGGAACTCAAGCTAATAGTTGCCAATTAACAGGTTGAAGTTAAATGAGTTTGATACTTGGTTACCTATTTTGTTTGACCAGAATAAATAGTAGATCCTATTAGTTGGATAAGAGATTCTACCCATCCTACAGCCAGTAAGTTCTCATGAACATTTCAAATCGTTTGGGCTAATCTAGACCATAAAATTATAAGAAATGTAAAATCCCAAGAGCTAGAGCAATACATGCTATTAACAGATCTGTTATTCAATACTTTCAATAGTTTTCAGCTAGATATAAGTATAGTACCAACATGAAAAACTTAATACCAATATCACAAATGAAAAGATATAAAAACATAGACAAATGGTTAGTGTATCAAGAAACAGATGCAATCATTTTGACAGTTTTAACAGAGTTATAATTCAACAAATGGAACACTGCTAATTGTGTAGCACAAAGAATAGAGAAACTACATCTACCTATTACATTTTGTCTATCACATAATGAGGGTTAAAAAAGAATCATCCTTCATCCTTCAGATGAAAATTGTTTTCAAGGTAACAAGAGGAGTTACCTAGTACCTTGTTATAATTATACTATTCCAGTATAGCATAAATAAGAACATTCAAAATAACTAGATGGCAAACACACAAAAGCCTAAGCTTAATAGGAGCAAGTACCAATCAACTAAAGAAGTGTAGCGCACACAAAAATCTGTCATTGCCATCATAAGATTGTTGCGGAGAGCAGCTTTGTCACTCCTTTCAAGTTCCTGTATGATCCAACAAAATAATGGATCTGAAAGAACTGGAAAAAAGCCAGACATATAAAAACATGAAATATCAAGTACCAAAAATGACTAGCCAAAATAGTAGAAATTTCAGACCTGCACAAAAAGTGGAATATAGCGCTTTGCCAGTTTATCATTGGCAAGACAGATTTTTCCCATTGCCACCCATGCTTGAATGTACAAAAGAGGTGCCATGTCTTTAAATGAAAATGTCAATCCAACAAGTTTTCGAGGCTTTGGTTCAGAACTTCTAGATGTTATAATAGAGTGTAAGACAGGCAAAATACCCTGCAAATCAGCAGAGGGGCAGACTAGAATCAACGACCCAATAGTGAAAGCTGCAGTCACTGCTTTTATTGTTGACTTTGACAGTGAAGCATCTCTCTTTTCTTTTTGCCTACTGTTCTGTGGAGGAGTAAAGAAGCTGTTGACTTTGCCAGATTCAGACACCTCGGAAACATAACTGTCAAGAATCTCAAGAGCCTTGGAGAGCAACTGATGTGCCCATTTCAGTACAAGGGCATCACCCTCCTCAATACGTGTTGCCTTTCTCTTGCACAAAGTTTTCAATGCTTTTACATGAGCATCAACCTGAAAGCATAACAGGAAGAATTCACATTCTTGAAAAAATAACTAATAGATAAACTGTAATGCTGGATGCTATAAATATAATTTCAGGTGCAAATTCCAGGAAGCAGCTGTAAAAAAATTTGTCCGAATTTAATATCCATATTTCCATATAACTAGGCAACTCGATGGTAAACACTTGTGAATCCAAGTACTTGGATAGTTGAACATAGATTTAGTAAACTTTTGCTTTTATATAGCAGAAAATTTTCGTATAGTTTGATGCTATGAGATGTATATTTCAGTGACAAATATGCATAATACATAGAGAAATGAAATATTTTTATTAAAAAGAAACAAATTAATGAATCTACAAGTGCAAAAAATGTGAAACATTATGTGCATTATTTCTTGAATTGAAATTGTATTCAACTAGAAACAAAACTAATCAAAAACATTCATGGAGTACATCTCAATTATCTCAAAAATATGAAATTATAACACAACCCAATTAGGTTCAAAGTAGCTAATACATCAGTAATTGTTTACAATTTGAATACATTGTAAGTCATGTCATAAGCATAATTCAGTCGTTCTGGTACACCATGATAAAGCCATATCAAGATATAACAATTATACATGTTATCATAAGTCTAAATGAATATAGCTTATCTATCTATAACATAAGACCATTAAATTTACAATAATCTAACATCAAAATTTACAATTAAGCCTTTACACCAATTCAAATTTCCACAAATACATCAATGATTTTACTTATATGTTCAACATCTATCTAGACGTCCACAAAACATCCTTTGGTCCTTGAGTAACCTTTTGCTAGAATATAGTAGAAAATTTTCATATAGTTTGATGCTATGAGAATTGAGATGTATATTTCAAAGACAAACATATGTATAAATACATAGATAAGTGAAATATTTTCTTAAAAAGAAACAAAATAGTGAATATACAAGCCAAGAGAAGTACAAAAAAAATGAACCATTATATGCATTATTTCTTGAATTGAAATTATATTGAACTAGAAATAAAATTAATCAAAAACATTCATTCAATACATCTCAATTATCTCAAAAATACTAATTGATTACAGCTTGATTACTGCCTGAACTCAATGTCCAAGGTATACTTCAAATATTCATGAAATTATAACACAACCCAATTAAGTTCAAAGTAGCCAATACGTCGGTAATTGTTTACAATTTGAATACTTCCTAAGTCATGTCATAAGCATAATTCAAACATTTTGTTACACCCTAATAAAGCCATATTAGGATATAACAATTATACCTGTTATCATAAGTTTGAATAAAGAAAACTTATCTGTCTATAATAAATGTTGTTAAATAGTGGCTATAGTGCCTCCATCAAGGTTTTGAATGTCAGTCTGAACTACCGTATTGATCCACACTCAAACCAATACATATCAATCCATACCAGATGAGATGAGACAAAACCGGGCAGCACAAGCTAATGGTTGGCACTGAGGAGGAGAGCGGAGCATGTAATCGCTTGCATGGAGGAGGAGGGCAGAGCACACGCGTTGGCGTCAGCTCATGTATGCTATATACTGCTCCCACTCCTCTTCTGTCTTCTTGTCCTTCTCCTTCTTCCTCTCCTTCCTCTCCTTTATCTTCTACTACTTCTCCACTCCACATCATGTCTGTGTCCACCAATACCACTCCTACTCCCACTCCTCTTCCTCTTCTTCTCCTTCTCTTTCTCCTTCTCCTTCTCCGTCTTCCTCTCCTTCCTCATTTTTCTCTCCTTCTCTCCGGCTCTACTCTGCTCCACTCCAAGCTCCACATACTGGTCTCTACCCAGACTGGTACAAACCATCCATACTGCCTGATATAAAACAGTTTTTTAATCCTCTACAGCATTTTTCCATAGTAATTTTTTAGCAATTCACTATGAAGTGTTATGGCATCGCTACAACAAATAGAACCATTATTATTATATTTTGAAGTTCAAAAAATTATACTTGTGAGTTAAGTTAGTAATATATCATTTTTCTTTATACAAGTTTTTTTTTTGCACCGCTTAAGCTTTAGATATATAATATGTATTTCAATCATTATGCTTAAATTTTTATATATACAACATATATTTCTACCATTATTATGTGAATTTCGCCATTTGCACACGACATTTTTGCTTTATTATATTACAGATTTTTTACTTTCCTTTATTTTTCGTGATTCACTATTGATAACATTGTTTATAACATAATAAGATTAAATTTACAATAATCTAACATTACAATTTACAATTAAACTTTTACACCAATAAAATTTTCCATAAATATACCAATGATTTTACTTACATATTCAGCGTCTATCTAGACATCCACAAAACATTCTTTTGTCCTTGACCTGATTTCCTTGGTCTATTCTAATATTTGTAATATCAACAAATCTCAGCAACAATACTAAGTAAGACTTGGCCCTATAGAAGAGTAGTCCCTTGAAACCAAAGGAGGAGAGGCCAACTAAAAGGTATATAGAAGATGATACATGATACATAAATGATAACAAAATTATATGTATCAACTGTTAGATAAAGAATGAATAAAAGTATATGCATCAATTGTTATATTGAACTATAACAATAACTATAAATTGGTTTAAGTGTTTAACTATGCAGGCATGAGAATTGCACTATAAATTGTATTTGTAACTAAGTTCACAAACTATATTTCAACAATAGATACAAGGACGGGATAAAGGTACTGGATGTCCAAACTGAGTATTCAAACTGAATACCAAAACCGGATCAAGAACTAGATATCAAATTGGGAATCAAAACTGAATATCAAAACTAATTATCAAAATTGGATATTAAAACCAAATATTAACATTGGAAACCATATAACATGAATGAATGGTACCACATGCCTATCATAGTAACAATAACATGACATGAACTAGGAATTGTGCATGATACACTGGATAATAAGTGCTAAAGATAGCAAATATAAAGATGAAAGACCATTCATGCACATGGATATGAGTACACTAAAATAATTCATGGGACCTTCACTCTAATCATTGGTACCACGGAGTCGTCACTTCCTCACACTATAAAATGCTGAACCACACACTCCATGTGGTGATCACACGTGCCACCATATGTCACAAATCCCAAAATAAGTGCAATAATAACCTAGGAACCCTATGTCATCCACTACATGAAACATTCCATAAGAAATCATCTATATGTGCTTAATTAACATGCAAATAAGGTATATATGGTTTTGTAACATGTATATCTATCATGACACATACAAGAAGCATACACTGGAATAAGTTGAAAACATATACTAGTAGACTATTTACACGTCATAAGATGTCGACCCAACAAACCGTATACACATCAAAAGATGCAAAATTTGTATATTGTAAACACATCAAAAGATGCCAACCTAATAATCTTTAAACACATCCAAGGAAGCAAAATTAATAACCTTTAATCACATCTAAGGATGCCAAATTAATAACTTAGTCGCATCTAAGGATGCCAAACTGTATAAGTTGTTCTCATCAAAGGTGCCAAAACAAGAAACTACGAATATATATTTTGTAACGGGAAGAAGACCTATAAAAAGTTTGTACAAGCTGGTTTGGGGTCTTACCTTTTAAGATACTATTTATGATTTAACACAAAGATCAACAAGTGAATCTAATCAGATGAATAGATCAATCTACATGGTTTATTTATATATAACACAATTAAATTGATGTCTAACAAGCAAAAATAACTCTACCACTAAATAGTTGCTAGTTCAAAACTTTGGAACTAGTCTCGGTTCCTCTAAACGACCTAAATCTCACCGAACCGGCCAAGATTGCACTTAATCGGCCAATTTTATAATAAACCAAGCTAGACCGAGACTTGAATATGCAATTACACCAAAACTATGGGTCATCTAAGGCCAATATTGATATCATTGGATAGGAAATTTTCTAAGTTTCCCAACAAGTATCTAAACCAGCCAAGATTTGACCAAAATCAAGTTGAACTGGTCCAAATACTACTATTAGGTCAAACTTGAAATTGAACAACTCAATGTAACTAGTTCAAATCATATTTCAACTCAGCTCCGAAAGCATACCTATTTTATTTCCAATAATCCACGCCATATCCGGTTCAATCTATGTCGCACAACCAAAATAGCCAGCCAAGATTTGACCAAAATCAAGTTGAACTGGTCCAAATACTACTATTAGGTCAAACTTGAAATTGAACAACCCAATCTAACTAGTACAAATCATATTTCAACTCAGCGCCGAAAGCATACTTATTTTATTTCCAATAATCCATGCCATATCCGGTTCAATCTATGTCGCACAGTCACTTAACCAAAATAACTTTAACGAGCTTTCTAGCACACAATGATGGTTCAAAGAGTTTGCCATGAGCTGACGCTACTCGACAATGCCGGTCGATTTCCAAATCAATGCAAAACACAATAGAACTTGTGAAAAATCTCTTAAAATACTCAGGGAAAATGACTTACACTGATACAACATTAGGCAAACATTGCAGGTAAAGAAATCTCCTTGCCAGCTTTGAGGAAGATGAGCAATCGCCCCCTCCTCATTTTTGGTGAACTCGATTCGATGCCACGCCTCTCCCTCACGCTCTTTGTCGCTCTCATCATACACTTGGGTTGGAGTGGGAGATGAAGTGAAGAGTTTTGCCTCAACCAAACCCCACATCGCACCCCACTTAGCACAAACGAAGCATGCTAGAAAATGCAAAGGGGAGGAGCAACCCACTCATTTCTGATACGATTGAGCACAAGTTTAACAAGAGTTGACCCGGCTTTCTATCACAAACAAGCACCCAACCCGCTGCCAGCCACGTCTACCTCACTCTGATTCAGTGTGTCACGAGTTCTAATGTTCAGCGTGTCACGAGTTTGAATCTTCACCAATGCAAATCCAAGCTAAAAACATTAATTTTTTTATCCTTTATAAAATCAAGAAAAATATCAAAAATTCCCTTAAAATTCCACAAAATATAAAATATTTTTTGAAATTCTAAAATTATTTTTGGATAATATGAAGAAAGAATATAACATTAATTCACTAAGATTATGGTAGGGACAGGATTAGTACCTAAAATAATCAATATATTGATAAACTTTATTTATGATGACCATAAAATAAAGAAACAATTAAAAAAACAGCAAGCATATTCAATTTACTAAAACTTCTATTAACTAATGTGATGCTTGAAATTAACTCTTATTCATCGAAAGCACCATTAGATTGAGAATAACTCAATGGATGTAGTCCAAGTACATTTGAAAGACATAGTTATTGATCATGTCTATATTTGTACAAACAAATTACTTGTTGAAACATACCTGTAAACAACAGACTCATTCGAAGTTAAGAACACATGGATAAGTCACTCATGAACTAATTCACTTGAATTTCTGAACTATAATTTGAGAACCACTAAACTAATAAAATATTTATATAGTCTTGTCAAATTAATATGATGCTTGATCAAATAGAAATAGCGAAATATCAAGATGCAATTTTCAGATGATGCCAATATTTCTCTCTTGGAATTTCGGTATAGTTGTTGTTCCTAGTTTGAAGGTTTTAGGCTTCCTGTGATTTGCCTTTCCATTTCCGTTCATGACATCAATCTGACGATTAGTTTCTCTTTTCCTGGTTGCTTGAACAAGGAGGTTTGGAAAGTGCAAAAGCATCTTTGGTGGTTTAACTTATCATAAAATTTTTTAGGAAGATGTGTTTTATCTCCTTTTTTCATCCATTTAAAAAGAATCCACAGCAATATCTATTATGCTTCAAACTATCTATATTTCAAATGTATCCGCATTCATATAAAGCCATATGCATATTCTTATCACTAGCATTTGGCTCTTTTTCAGCTAGCTCAAAGGCTCAAACAACTTGAATGCTGTGATTGCAGTTAATCCAAGAAACATTTTGCTATATTATCAATTTGGAAAATGCAAATGAGATTCAAGAAAAAATATTTTAAATTATCTTTTGAAAGGATATTTTCCCTTAACAATAAGTGACACCCACTGTTTGTTGAAAGTACGACACAAACATAGAAAGTAATACATAGATTGTACTATATATAAATTAGCTAATGTTTACCTCATTTAAGTTCATAGTGAAGCTCTTAAGACGATCTAACAAATTACCAGCCAAGTCTGCAGCAGCCTCAGGAGGCAACTCCAAGGACACGTTAGAAATAGTTTGCAAAAGGTGAACACGATCTCCAGTCCACATAAAAGAGTTTGGATCCCCTTCATCGTGACTGTTTATACCTTGTTCTTCTAGACTAACTTTGTCCAGAAGATGCCAATGGTGACAAAGAAATTCCCATTCTATGGCCTTGGGTGTGAACAAGGCTACTTCGGAAAGAAGCTGCCAAGTGCCAGGAGGGGCTGTCCATTTCTCTATGGGCTTGGAGCTGTTCAACCACACAGATTCTGACGTTGTAATTATACTCTGAAGTGACTTAGCTACCGACATCTTGATCTTTTTCTTCTTTCCAAGGCTTGCACATATCTTTTTCACAGAAGATGCCACCTCACTGTCACAAATGCCTTTCAGCAATTCAAATAAACCGTCAGGGAATAATAACTCCAAACCAGTTGCATTCTTCTCAATGTTCAACTTTGCAGCTAGAGATATTCTATCCAAAATCAATTCAAGAAAAAAGTTCTCGCAATCCTCTTGGATGCTCGTCTCACTATCAACAATCATGCGTGGCACAGTGTGAAGCCATTCAGTAACTACATTATCATCAGGGTACCTTCTACATGACTAAAACCACAACCATAAAGAACCTCAGAATAAGTACGACATTTATTGGCAAAGGAATGAAAGAAAGGGAAGAATTAAGATATATTCACCTCGGACAGAGCTACAATAGCTGCTTTGCGGATAGTGACCAAAGGGTCTGAGCATGCAGAACTTAATGTCCTAAGGATATTTTGATCAAATGGACTTCCAATCATAGCCGTTGTCTTTGTGACAAGGAGCAGTGATGCCTTCCTGACTGCAGCCTTATCGTCCTGGCACCTCCTCCTCAGTAGTTCATTGAAGCCAACTTTGCCAATTCCTGTGAATTGCCATAAATTGGAACAATTATCTGAATCCCCAGTTAAGAAGCCAAGGACTTGAGCCGTATGTGTTAAAGCTCGAGCTCTGATTCCTGGTGCCGCATCTGAACAGCGCTGAAGCAATGCTCTCAAACAATTGACTGCCCATTCATTGTTGTTTAGATACTGAAACGATCCCTTAACGCCACGAGGATTTAGAACAGAGGTTAATAGTGCAAGAATGAGGTCCACCGCTAACAGCCTTAGCTGAGGCTTTCCTCGCGTAATCTTCAGCACAAATTCCGTGAATCCTCTTTGGCCATCTTCCTCCATGACCCGAAAAATCTCCATAATGGAATCAACAGCACATGTTCTCGGCTCATTCTTCTCGGGTGCCTTTGACGCTAAGAACCTTGGCAGGTGCACTAGAGCTGTCTTCACTGCATCATTCTCGTGCCCTAAAGGCACCACCTTGCTGATAATAAAACCTATAGCGGAGACCCGTAACGGCGATCTCACTGGAGATAATATCATCGGCGTCAGCGAACGTAGAACTTCAGTAGCAGAAGCCCTCTGAAGTCCAAGCTCCGGCTTCGAGATGACTGTGTACAGTATCTGGAAGCAGAGATCCAGCAGGCGGCGGTGACTGGAAGCGGAACTAAGGATTCCGACTAGGGTATCGACCAACGATTTTAGGGCATCAGGGGTGCCATCAAGCTGGACTCGCCGAAGCACAGAATCTAAGAGTTCAAGAACGCGGGCAAGCAGATCAGTAACTTGGAAGAGCTTGTCACCCGGCGACGACATTGACGCCGCACAAACCAGACGGCTGGATTTCCTCTTTCGAGCGTTCCTCCGATGGGCAGCGGTATCGCGGGAAGCTACCCGATCGGGGGCGGCGGCGTCGGAGACAGGCGGGTGCGAAGGTTGGGGCTTCAGAGAGCGCCGGATGGAACGGAGAAGGGAGATAAAGGCGACGGGCGTGAAGAGGGAGTAAAGAGGGGTGGAAGGGGCGAGGAGGAGAGCCAGATACGTCCGGGCGGCCAGGAGCGCGAGTCGCTGATCAGAGGATTCCATGGCAGCAGAAAGGGGACGGAGGAGGGCGGCCGCCGGAAGGCCACGAGCCGCGAGGAGGTCCCAGAAGGCGGCGATGGCAACATCGCCGGAGACAGAGTCGAGGAGGGACTGGAGGCTGAGGATGGAGCCTTCAGAGAGCAGGGAATCACCTTGGTGGAGGTGGAGAGAGGCATCAATCTCGGAGAGGACCGAGGAGAAGGTTTCGCCATCTTCGCCGTCGTCCATGGAGAGTGGAAACCTCACAAACGAAAAATTTTCCCGCTCAAATAAGAGCTTAGAATCAGAATGGTTAGCTTACCCGTGTTCAACTTACTCTGATAAAATTTTTTTTTCTTTTTTTTTTTTTTACTCCTGATAAATTGATCAAGGTAGATATAGTCTGCTCTAAGGATTACATAGTATTTCCTTCAAAAAAAACTAGAGGAGAGGGATGGATATTATTAAAATCCTTTGTTTCGTTGAGTAGACCAATTAGGAAGGCCAGATAAATGAAGGGATGGATCCCTTAAAACTGATCCCCAAAAACGGGAGGAAAAGTTGGCAGACGGCTCATCCTCGCTACTTCGCCTGTCTCCCTCTCATGCTCGATGCTCTCTCCCCTGAAATTGCTAAAGCCCTTCTGCCTGAAATTTCTCCTCTCCCTCTCTCCCTGCCTCCCACGCAATCAGCATCTCTTCCCCTCGTCTCCCGCGTGAGGCTAGGGCAAGCTAGGGTTTTCTCTTGCTGCACAATGATCGCTTATTGCTCGGTGATCGCCTACGTTTCCAGGTAAGATTCACTCCTACATTTCCAGCACATAAATGCTATTATCATACTAGACGACTCTATTACGAACTACTGAATGAATCTCATAAATCCTGGTGTATGATTCTTGTTTCTTTTGCTTTCTGGAGGCTAGTTCATTAGTTTATCTATTGATGAAATATAGAATCACTATGTCGATATGACCAACATGTATAGTGTCCAGGCATGGAGCAGTATTTCCACTAGATGAAACAAGTAATTTCTTTTCTTTGACAGCACTCAGCATATCTATTTGCTAATGCCTCATTTGATGATATGGGCATGCTTGCAAAATGTAGCTACTTGTTTTTAATAAGGAATTTAGGAGAGTTAAGTTGCAAGTAGTGCAACATGGTAGTCAAAAGATAGTGCAAGTTATTATGAGTTTAATTTGACTCTTGTTTTTGGTAAAAATGTGGTCGGGCTGAATCTAACACAACTAGAAATCTAGAACTGTTTAGAATAAACCATGTAGGAGGTATTTAGTGGATAGTTACTCATTCTCGTTGCTTTTTTTAGGCTAACACTCACTCAGAGAAAAGTACGTATCATTATTTCTCCTTGTTTTTATTATAGTGAATTGCATCTCACCTGTTTAATCAAAATTTTGAAGTTTAAGGAGTTGTTTTAGGCTGGTACAACCTTTAAATCTCATATATCTCCTAAATGATGTTGTGTTACAATTTTGTTCATAATCAGGGCTGAAGTTAGGATTTTAACTCTGTTGTCTGGAATATCAAATGATGAATATAGACACTGATTTTGGCATAAAATATGATCTGAGGTGTGTTGTTCAGAAACAGAAAATTCAGCAAGTGTTGTGGAGAGTATCAGGCCTTGGTTGGGACTGGTTTGTGCTAGATTGAGGGTAACTTACAGACAACTAGATTAGGTCCGTTAGGTGTGAAACTAACACTATTGCCCTACATTATTGCTAAAACAATTTCTTTATCGTCATCACTTATCTGGCTTTATCCTTAAACTGCAAATCTTGAATTGTTTGTTGCTGATTGATATCTTCTTGTTCTGAAAAGGATTTTTATTACCTTAACCAGAATCACAATCCTGCTTCTTAAAAAGTGCCAAAGCGGCTCTTCGATCAATTTTCAGCAGGAATTGAATCACCAGGTATCATGTTTAGGTTAATTCCCTTTTTTTTACAGCTTCTTTTTGTAGGATACGCATGCTGCTTATCCTGATCCTATTAGATCGAGTGATAGCAATTAATTCTCCCAGTAGCCGTTATCTTTTTGTGCATCAAATACTTACCCAATCTTCAAATAGCCTATTTATTATTTTTTTTGTAACAACAGCCGTAGAATATGAAATATTTACCAAGTCTTAAATCCTATTTCCAAGACAGCTCTCTCTTTTTAGGCTTTAATCAATTGTGTGCAGAGGTGATCTTAGAATCAAACTCCATTCACTCATCATCATATTGGATTTGGATCTTCTTTTTTAAAAAAAAAAAAATTTTACCTTTACCCGAATTGGATTGAAGGCAACTTTTGTCTTTTCCAACTGAGCCTATTCAAGCAGCTTAATTTTGCTTGAAATCAAGATTTACTTTCAACACAGCTTTTCTCTCTTTAAGGCTTAGATCACTTGTGGGT
>CM050439.1:34844716-34855524 GCA_027562315.1 Costus pulverulentus
CTTTTCTTTTTTTTTTTCGCATCAAAAAGTATTCTCGCCAAATCAGAATCGCTAACCAGATTAGAAATGCCAGAAATCAGAATTGCCAGAAGTTACAGAATTGGGTCAAAAAGAGAGCAGCTTTTGTTTCCTAGCCGAGACCATAGAGCAGTTTTTTTTTTTTGTATGATTTCAGCCAGGCTTTATCAAACAGCGTATTAAACCAAGCCCTTAGGTATTTTAAGATAACCATGGCAATATAAGATTTTTCTTTGGTTTTCTTGTCTTACTTCCATAATCTGGGTCGACCAACAATGCTTCTAATATTATTGTCAACCAATTTGCTACTTTGCTACCAGCCCCTACAATCAACTGCTTTGCTTCTTAATGTTTAACAAGTTTACGGTCTCATTGTTATTGTCAACCAATTTTCTACTTTGAATGCTTTAAAATCAAAGATGCTTCTAGATTATATTATGAAGCATACTTATGTCTAATCTTCTTATACTTTGCATGCTTTATTTTGTTTTTCACTTGTATAATTTATTGATAGGTGTTATCATAATGACTCCTCCAATGAGTAACAAAAGAAAGAAAATTGTACTTCTTGGCATCATTCAACAAAGAAACTATCAAGCTATTTCTGCAACTATAGCTTGTGTTGCACAACTTTCGGTGCTTATTAATACATTATTTGAGAACTCATATGTGGATAAGCCAATACAAATGGATAATGAATACAAAGATAGCATGCGAAGAGAACTTTTTAACAATTTAACTAGGTCTAATCAAACTTGTCATAACATCTTAAGAATGAGCATACATGCTTTCATGCATCTATGTGAGCTATTGGAAGGCACAGGTTGAGTTAGAGGCACCAAAAATTGCAGCTTGGAGGAAAAAGTGGCAAAGTGTTTATATTTGATATTCCATAATGTCAAAAATCGAGAATTACAATTTATCTTTCATCGTGGTGGTCGAAGTATTAGTGAACACTTTCACGAGGTATTGAAAGCTATTATTAGCTTATATGAACAATTTATTACACAACCTGATGGATCAGTGGTTCCTCCTAAGATACAAAATGGCTCAAAATTCTATCCTTATTTTAAGGTATGTTAATTTTAAAGTACAATGCATATAAATATACTTTGCTTTATTATTAAATACCATTACATAAATATGCAGGATTGTGTAGGTGCAATTGATGGGACACATATAAGAGTAAAAGTACCTCCTAGTGAAGCGTCTAGATTTAGGGGAAGAAAAGATTGGTCAACCACAAATGTAATGGCAGCATGTGGATTTGATATGAAATTTACTTATGTCCTTGCCGGGTGGGAAGGGACTGCATCAGATTCAAGAATACTAAATAATGCTATCACTAGGTCTGATAGCTTAAAAATTCCACAAGGTGAACTTTACTTTACATACAAATAAGTCTTATAGCTTAATTATCCTTGTTTATAATGTTTGATAATGTTGTCATAGGCAAATATTATTTAGGAGATGCTGGTTTTGGGATTAAAAGTTGGCTCATCACACCTTTCAGAGGAGTACAATATCACTTGAAAGAGTATTCAAGTCATGATCCACAAAATGGAAAAGAGCTTTTTAATCACCGACATGCTTCTGCACGTAATGTCATTGAAAGAACTTTCGGTGTATTAAAGAAGAGATTTCCTATTATAGCAAGTGGATCAGAAACCCATTACCCTATTAACACACATATTCAAATTATTCTAGCATGTTGTGTTTTACATAATTACTTAATGGGTGTTGATCCAGATGCTAGAATAATTAACGAAGTTGATGAGGAAATATTATCGACAACAAATAATGACATCTCTTGCACAGAAAATCAAGATGAAGAAACTAGAAAAGGATATTTAATTAGAGATATCATGGCTAGTGAAATGTAGAATGATTATGTGTTGTAATCAATGTATTTGTATTTGAAAGAATGATTATGTTTTGTCTAGCATGGCTAGTGATCTATGTTCTAATATCTAGATTTGTAATTTGATATTTTTGTATTCCTCAAACTTTATTTTGGTAATATGCATGCTTAATGTGTTTTGATGTTATCATTATCTAACATGGCTAATTTCACATTAATGTAAGATGAGTAACATGACAAATTCTGTTGGGAGCTCAAAAAGAGATAATATGAAATGGACCGAAAACATGGATAACATCTTTGTAGATGCAATGCTTGATCAACAAATCAGAGGGTTCAGGGTTGATGATACTTTTACCTCAACCGCATACAAAAATATGTTAGCTATATGTCAACAATCATTTGGAGTACCAGTGACAAAAGACAATCTCAAAAATCGAATAAAAACTCTAAAAAGTCACTTCAACACATGCCATGAGCTATTTAAAGGCAAGAGTGGAATCTCTTGGAGTTATGAGACAAAGCTATTTGAAGCTGACAATAGTGTATGGGATGAGCTGATTGCGGTAAGTGAGAATTTTATTCAGTTCTTTTATGGTTACATTAAATGGTAT
Organism: Costus pulverulentus; assembly: GCA_027562315.1. Classification (NCBI taxonomy): domain Eukaryota; kingdom Viridiplantae; phylum Streptophyta; class Magnoliopsida; order Zingiberales; family Costaceae; genus Costus; species Costus pulverulentus. Next base: position 34,847,210 of record CM050439.1, read on the forward strand.
TAATGTACTTATTGAATTTTCTCCTTTTGTAGGCTAATCCTCGTATGAAAAAGTGGAGAAGCACTCCAATTAATAACTATGACAAGCTAGAAGAATTATTTTTGAAAGATCAAGCCATTGGTAGTAGTGCTACTACCTGTAAGGAGCATATAGATGTTTGCAACAAAGAAAGAGAAGTAGAGATAGATAGTATGCCTGTTGCTGATGAGCCAAATGAAGATCGCTCTAGCCCATTAACTATGCCACTTCCCAAATCAGTTAGTGAGCAATCCACATCATCTAAGTGTAATAAGAGAAAATTGAATTCTCTTACATTGCAAGAAGCTGCTGTATCTAAAATGGATGACACAAATAGCAAGCTGGGTGAAATAATTGGTTGCATGAAAGAGACGAATGATGTTTTGGCTAAACATTTACCTCCTGTTTCTACAGATAAAGAATATACTGAAAAGGAACTATTTGAAGAGCTGAGTAGGATTGGAGTTGCACAACATCGCCTACTACGTGCTTATGTGACTCTTGGAAAAAGTAAATCAAACACAAGACTTTTCTTTTTAGTGCCAGAACAATTTCGCCTTAGGGTGCTCAAAGAATTAATGGATGATTAGATAGTTGGAGTTGCCTAATTTTACCTTGTTGATGTTTTAAGACATTTTACTTTTATGTACACATTATGAAACTTTATGTAAGGAACTATTTTGAATTGTGTTTTGTTGTAATTTTTATGTTTTGTATTGACAATACAATGGATGATGTGGTTAGATTTTTTTGTGTTTTGTATTGATAATACAATGGATGAGATGGTTGTGCACTATTTAAAATTTTTGTTTAGCGTGCAGGAGTTAGTAGCTAATTGATGGTTCATTACTGATTTTGGTCTTTGAGTTTATTTGTTGGAGATCGTTGTTTGTTCAGGTTGTTGATAAAGAGATGAATTTATGCTTTGTTGTTTTTAGGTTTTTGAAAAGAAAGAAGGACAGTGAAGTTGCTTCTCACTCTTACTTCACATTCATTTTGCATTGCATTCATTTGGGGGTGTTACAGAGACTTGGAATATTCTATCAATTCACATTATCTTGGAAAAGGATATACTCTTGTGATTAATTGTAACCGGGTCATTGCTCTAGTTGGATTGTGAATATGATGGATGGATTGTGAATATGATTTTGTAGGTTTTAGGTAGTGTATAGCACATGATTATATGATCTTGAAAAAAAGATATACTCTATGGAACTTTATGTATGTAACTATTTTGAATTATGTTTTGTTGTAATTTTTGTGTTTTGTATTAACAATACTATGGATGAGATGGTTGATGTGATTGAATTATTTTTGTGTTTTGTGTGCCAATACTATGGATGAGATGGTTGGTAGATATGATTGATTTATTTTGTATTTTGTGTTGATAATACTATGAATGAAATGGTTGGTTGATAATTATTTTTGTGTTGGTATATGGTTGGTTAATATGATTGGATATTTTTTGAACTTATATGTGTTGGTTGATATGGATGTATTTGTCTATAATTTATAAAAATTTATATGTAAAATATAAAAATATAATTTTATAGTAAATTAAAAAATATAGCAAAAGAAAATTTTTAAAAATAAATAAAAAATAATTTATGACTATATCTATTAAAATAATAATTTATCCAGAAAAGTTGTAATTAAAATTAAAATAAAATTTGATGAAATTGATGTAAAAATTAAAATGTGTAAAATGATCCTTCATATTTTCCATCCTCCACGAAACAAAGGATGAAAATTTTTTTAATACTTTCCATCCTTTCATATATCCCTTCCTCTCATTCATCCATTCTTTCCTATTTTCCATCCTTTCAAGGAAACAGACTGTTAGAGCACGTTTGTCATACCAAAATTTTTTAACTTCTTATTAGTTAAAAAATATTAATTAAAAGGTAGTTAATTGAAAAAATTAAAAAATATTTAGCTAAATTATTGTGCTAATCGATTTTTTTAAAAATATAATATTTTTTAAAAATAAAAATTTTAAAACTAAAAATAAAAAAATAGTAATATATAATTTTTAATTAAAAATTAAATTTAATAATAATAATTTTAATAATTTTTATTAAAATAATATTAGTTTTTGCTAAATTTATTGTAAAAGAAAAATTTTAAATAATAATAGAGAATAATTTTAAATTTAATAATTTATATTAAAATAATAATTTTAAAAAATAATTTTATTATCGAAATGATGTAACATGAGATGCAAAAATAAATATAAGTAGGGCTTGAAAGCAGCCAAATAGTAGTTTTTTCCTAATTTTTTAAAACTCATTCTACTTTAAACCTAAGAGTAGTTTATCAAATACCTTTTCAAAAATCTAATATTTTGACTAGCAAAAGTAGCTATTGTTAAAATACACAATTAGTTTTATGAGACGGCTTAAGCTTTTATTTGTCGAGATTAAAAATATAAGGAGTATTCAATACCTAATACGTAATTGAAAATAAAAATAACATTATAATTTTACTTTAAGTCTTTACCCAATTAATGTAAGTATGTTAAATGACTATAAAAATAACGTTATCCTTGATTGATAAAGTACATAATTTAAGTAGTTTAAGAATTAAATTTTTGTAATGGCTAAGGGGCTAGGTAGTTTGCATATTATGGGCCACATCAATCTTACCCTTTTAGATTGTGTTGTTGATGTTATATATGTACTGTAATTATAGCTGTTACTATATTTTAAGAGTATTTGATAGAACCATTAACGTTATTAATGTTGTTAGCATTATTTTAAATTTTTAAATATTATAAATAATAATAATAATGTGCCACATGTATTTATTATATAAATTTTTAAATAATTAAGAGGAAAAAAATGACTAGATTTATTATTTAGGGATGAACAATTATTTTTATCTAAAAATAAAATAAGAAAAAGTTATAAATAAGTCTATACTACATGAGTTTTAAAAGGAAGGTGGATAAATAATTCTTTTATAAAAAATAATTTTGTTAAAACTTCGGTACACTCGTTGAATTTCTTTCAACTTTTAATGGTTGGACAAGCAATTATTTTAATCATTCTTATATTTGTTTTATTTAATCATCCAATAAGAAATTTTATAAAAGATAATTATTACATTTAAGGACTTTGAATTTCATCATACTTTAAATGCAAAAGAAATATAGTGTCTTGCATTTTTTTATAATGTAATTTGTAGAATAAGTATAATTAGTTTTGATAATTAGTTTTTATTATATATTTAATGAATGTTTTTATATTCATTGTAATGTATTTAAAATGGCACATATGTAGATAATTAAAAATATAGTTATATTTATTAATTATTTTACATTTAGAAATTAAGATTTAAAAGCAATATATTGAACTTATGCTAAATCATATAAAAAATTTAAACTTAAAAAACAAATGAAATTCCACTTATGACATTTGTCATTAATAGTTTAGAAGAGTTTTACCTATTATGTGAACCCGCTCGGCACACAAAATTGGAGTCTTGAACCCGTGATCTCCAAAAGTTCAACGATTATTCCTCACGTTTAACCAACAAGTCAATCACTTCACATTTAGTGTTGGGTGTTGTATTAAACTTATACTGTTTCTTACTTGGTACTGTACTACGTATCAATAGCTGTAAGTTCCTTTCATTTTAAATTAATTATATATTGTTATAATTCAGATTTTTGGAAAATAGTTTTCAAAAATTATTATTTTATATTTTAGATTTTATTCTGATTTTTCTAAAATTTTTTTAGAATTTTTAAATGAGGAAATAACTAAGTTTTATTAAAAAACTTAAGTTGTGCTTGTGGGGACTCAAACCCGTGACACATACTTTGTTTTGGTTCAGCTGAACCATTAAACCACATCACTTTAATGTTCTTTCAAGTTTCAGGTTGTTTTCGGCGACGAGCTAACTCATCGTCTTCCCCGATCTTCGCGGTGACTGAGTCGCCGCCACCTTGTTTCTATTTTTGGACGCATCTCTCGTCTATTTTGTGGGGGCTTTTATTCTCCCTGGGGATTCAACATACCTAAGGGTTCTGTGAACCACAACGCGCCGTCAGGAAGAAGAAATCAGAGCTAGAAGGAGTTTGCCGGAGTTGCAGCCACGTTCACCTTTTGTGCAGCCAGCGATGACGGTTTCTCTATTCTGGGCTACGATGTAGCTTTGTAGCAAGGTAAGATTACTTCTGTGAAGTTTTGGTAAAGTTCAGTTTAGGTTTAGTTAGGTTTTCAGGTGTCAACAGTGGCGGTGCCACCGTCGATACCTGCAGCTGCTGCGAGTGCTTCGAACGTGTGTCGAAAGCTCGCCGCAGCTGGCTGAGGAGCTTCCCGGCAATGGCAGAAGTCTTCTAGTGGAATCTGGCAGGGAATGGATGCTCGACGTGCCCTCAGGAGCTCGCCAACACAAGCGGCAGATGCTAGTCTTACATGACGGCAATGGGGTGGCGCGGGCAAGCAGTTGGTTCGGTTCGATTTCAGGATTTGGGTTTGGTTTATTTGAAATAAACTCAGCCTGCTGAGTTTGGAATTGATTTGAACCGGCTCAATAGTTTAGGCGGTTCAATTTCAATTTCGGCCCAGTTCTAGTTTTTGGACCGGTTCGACCCTAATTCGGTTGAATCTAGGCCGGTTCAAGTATTCGTTGGAAAGCTTGTGAAAAGACCTATCCAATGGTATCATGTGTGTCCTTAGATGACTTGTATAATTTGTGTAATTTAGGTTTTAAGAGTTAGTTTGTCTTGGTTCAGGTTGAATTTGATCGGTTCACTGCAATCCTGAGCGGTCCAGTGAGTTCTGTGTCCGGTTCATTGGATCTAAGGTCGGTTCCCTAGGTTTTGGGATGTTTTCTATCTGTTGGTGGTCTCTGTTTTTAAGTTTGAATCTTATTTGATAGAGTTTATATACAAATTTATGTTTTAGAGTGATTGATCCACTGTTCGGCTTGCATCGTTTGATAAACAGTTTTATTGGCTTTCAAGGTAAGACCTCAAACCAGATTTCTATAAATAAGTTTTGATAATCTTTATTCCAATTGACTCAATTAGTATAGTATTCTGCACATCGGTTTACAAACAGTTGTATTTTTGTCATTGAGCACATACCCAGTTCCCTTCGAGGTCAATATCCACTATGTGGACAGATCGGGGGTCCCAAGTTAGTATGCATCGAGATTCGTGACACATGGTAGTGCGTGTGTTCACCATGTAAGGTGCATGATTCACCACCTTGTCATGAGTATTCGGGGGTGACGACCCCACAAGCCAGTAGGTATTGCTCATAGAGGTTTCATATGTGATACTAGTTTCTGTATTTTTCTTCAGTATGAATTTTATCCACAGTTAACTCAGTTAAACCAGATTATACAGTGCATTATGACTTTCATTTATAGTTTTCAGTTCATAATTGTTACCCTTTGATATCCAGTTTTGATATATCTTTTATTCATATCCATGATTGTTGTTAGTTTTCCCTCCTTTGGATCTAAGGGACTACCCTTTCTTCTGGGGAGAGGCTTGCTTAGAATTTATTTGCTAACCCGTGAGGGATGTTGTGCAATTGCAGTTCAAGAGAAGTCATATCGTCCGGCAAATCCCAGCAAGCGCAGTTACGCTTGAAGTGACTAAGGTGGCAAGAGAATCCATGAGATAGTTAATAGAGTTTAGTTGTTAGTTGCTTTAGTATTTGATTATTTTGTAGTAGCTAAGTGTCTAGCTAGTTAAGATAGTTGTACACCTTTTTAGATATTAGTTTTGTCACTTAAAATTTGATTTTATAAAGAGATCTATTTTCTTCTGCACTTTTTGGATTTAGATTATTAATAATAAACTGCTTTTAGGAGGTGTAACACATATACTTAATCAATTCAACCCTATTGTTAGGCCTGGCCGGCATTGTTAGGACTAGGCACCAGCCCAGGCCCAAAACGCAGCCCAAGCCCGCTCCCACTTACTAGGCGGGTTGGGTCACAGCTCGGATCCGCTTTAGGCGAAGCTCTGTTTGGAGTGGCGGTGGAAAACGCATGCGAGACACGTTAGGGCAAGAGGGCCCTCCTCTCTCGGCGTTCGACGCACGAGATCGAGCGGCAGTGGCACTTCACTCCCCCTCTCCCCAATTTTCCTTCCGTCGAGCGGTTCCGGTGATGTTGTGATCCGAAAGGACACACTTATAAATACAAGTAGGCAGACTTATTTAAGGTGTCGCGGCCAAAACCTAAGTGTTGGCGCACAGGGCTATTGTCACTCCCTGACACAGCTCCAAAAACTTGTTGTCCCTAAACTTGTAGTGTCCGCAAGTGCATGGATACTCGAAGTAATAAAGAAAAATATCTATCCCACAGAGACCTTATTGTTAAGTACCAAATAGTTGTGTTTTTACTAGTTAAGTAACCGAATAATAACAAAGCAATGATGGAAAACACACGAAATTAGATAATCAGAGAGAAACATTGGGACTAGGGTTTCATCCTCCTTAATTCTAATGACTAGATATAAATAAAAGGTCGTCAGACTAATCTTATCATGACAAAGACTTAATTTACTTCATAAAGGGATCATCTCACTTTCGTGCAGACAATCACGCAAGGATCAATCCTCGCTTTCGCGCAAGATCTATCCCAACGCTAAAGATTAGTAAATCATCAATCAAAGAACTCGAGATCACTTTCGTGCATCCGAATTCTAAGTTGATTGTCTCGAGTGGAATCTCAAGGATCACTTTCATGCATCCGAGTCTCAACAGAAGTTCTACTTATGGCTTTCTGACGACATGATCCTCACTTTCATGCAAGATCAAATCAAGTCTAAAACAATAACTCAACCCTAGATTCAAATTATCAACATGGCAATAATATCACTAAAATCAAATAATAAGAACTAACCTAAGAAAGCTCCTATCATGCAATTCTAGGGTTCCAAGTTCTCAAGCAAGTCACCTTTCGGTCCTTATTGCGAGAACTCTAAAACATGAATAATCACATTAATCTATGGAGAATCAAAGTACAATTATTCACATAAGTAAAATTATCATCATAAAACTATTCTGACGAAGGTAAAAAGTTATCCAATCATTAAAAATCAAGTAAATTACTCCCTCATGTCCCAAAGTAAGTTTAAGCTATCATAGAGGAAAGATTACAATAATCCATAATGTTCAAGAGGAAGAAAAACGAGAAGGAGAGGAAGAACAAATTACGGTACGGCCATATAGAAGTTTACGACCGTAATCTCGCGTGAACAGCGTCGGCTACCGGTGTTTTGTTGATTTCTCCTCCGTCTGGGCTCCTTTCTCCTTGAAACTTCTGGGACACCTTCTCCTCCTCTACGTGTAGCTTCCACTCAAATTTCACGGCCGGAGATAGCCTGTACGCTTCCCGGCAGTGAACCCTAAGGCGAACGCGTGGAACTCGATTTCTCTCTGCACGGTGGATGAAAATTAGGGCTTTCGCCCTTGGCGTGTTCTTCTCCTCCCTGACCCTCTTTCTCCTTCTTACGTCTTCGAATATAAAGGCCTGGATCATCTGTTGTGATCCGCAAGTGCACGGATACTCAAAGTAATAAAGAAAGTATCGAATCCACAGGGACCTATGTTGTTGAGTACCGAATAATTAATTTTTCACTATATAGGCAATCGAAAGAGTGTAAACTAGCAATCGAGGACCAAAGCACTAAAACAGATTTATCAGAGAGAGAAGCTGGGACTAGGGTTTCGTTCACTTTAATTTTTATGACTAGACATGAATAAAGATTTCGTCAGTTTAATTCCAACATGATAAAGATGCAATTTACTTTAATAAAAGGATTGTCTCACTTTCATGCAGACAACCGTGCAGGGATAATTCTTTGCTTTCGCACAAGAGTTATCCCAACACTGAAGACAAGTAAATCATCAAACTAAGAACTCAAGGATCACTTTCGTGCATCCGAGTTCTAGGTCGATAATCTCTAGTGGAATCTCAAGGATCACTTTCGTGCATCCGAGTCTCGACACTAGTTTTACTCATGGTTCTCCAACGTTCCGATCTTTGCTTTCGCACAAGATCTCCACATTTGAAAACTTAGACTTAATCCTAGATTTATATTATTATCATGACAATTAGATTACTAGAATCAAACAAATAAGAACTAACCTAAAAGGGTTCCTAACATGCAATTATAGGGTTCCACATTCTCAAGCAATTATTTTTCAGTCAATGGCGAGAATTCTAAACATGAATAATAATATAGATCTATGGAGAGTCTAAGAACGATCATCACATAAGTAAAATCTGAAAGGGGGTCCCCAACACAGAAGGGGGGGGGGGGGGGG
>CM050439.1:34873232-34891878 GCA_027562315.1 Costus pulverulentus
GTGCCGTTAGAATGGAATATACCCTGGGACTACTGGGTACTTGGTAAATCTCCATTCGTTCTTAACAGTATGAAGATCCGAGTGGCATATTCCACAATACAGAATCTGAATCGTAACATCATTAACACCGTTGTTCCTGTAGAGTGACATAGAAAATCAATTAATATCCAACGGAAATTTACCAAGCCACATTGATCACTATGCTTAGGTTTGATTCTGTATCGTAACATAGAAAATCAGAATCTGTATCGTAACATAGAAAATCAGAATCTGTATCGGAACATCAACTCCAGTTCAGTTTGTGCTCTAATGTACCGAGCCACATTGACCACTATGCTTTAGTGGTTCCACCACATTCAAACGGAGCTACATATATATTGAATCACAATCCCACGATCGGGTACAAGACCAGGCCGCATTAACACTCTCACATGGGCACGTGAAGAGAGTTCTGGACCCGAGCCCAAATAACCGTGAAAATTTTAGTCAGATCTGGCTGCAGATACTTCAAAAACACGTAGTAAAACAACTCTGTTTTTAAGATTCATATTTTTAAAATATCCAATACTAAGCCTTGCCTAAAAAATTTTCTCCCAGATAATGTGGTAGAGGGTCATATTTGGCTTGAAAAATGATTTGCATTCACACAGTGACCACTAAACCAAAGGGACTTTACAAACAAAAGAAACTAACGAAATAAATCACCATCGATAAAGGAATATGATTTCCATCATCTCCCTAGACGCATCAGATCTCTGAAGGAAATGCATGTAAATAATGTATACACGTAGTTGTATAAATCAGCTATCGAGTGCCTGTATAATCTTCGGTTTTGTATGTTTTTGCATTTCTCAAATATGCAACTCAATTAGAAACTCCGAGAATGAATGAGAAAAGAAACCCACAAAAAAAATAATAATAAAGATGGATTGTTAGGAAAATAAGTAAAAAGGGAAAAAGAGGGAACACATGATCGACGATCGTACCGACTTGATCTTCACTTGGGTGCATATTTCATCGTACAATAAAGCGAACACATCTCATGAAGAAAAAGAATAGATCGAGATAGACCTATAGGAAAGAATCACAGACCGACAGAAGGGCGAGAAGTTGCTAACCTCCGAGAGAAGGCGAAGGGAGACAAGACGCCGGAGGTGTCTCGCGCCGCCCACCCGAACGCCTTGCGGGGATGAACCTCCTCCGGAGACAAAGGCTTTTTCGCATCTCCATTCGCCACCGATTCCATTGCGTCGGCACAACCACCTTCTCTTCCGCGCTAGAAATCGGAGCAGTAGCCGGGTGGTACCACTCAGCGTGTGTCTGCGGGCTCGAGGGACGAGAGCGGAGAGACCGATGGGTTGATATAACTGCAGTGGACCTCTCCAAAAGCTTTACCGTTCAATCCGCTTGAATCGAACGGTGATGATTGCCAGTGCAGCTCCATTAAGACTATTCCTGCAGCTCATCCTACCGGATTTCTAACAATCACGAGTGCCGTTGTTGCACCCAATTCAGGAAACCGATTAGTTCCCGTGCGGAAGGTAACCACGTTCTCTGTGCTCATGTCATGATGTCGTCTGTACGTGGGCGGTCGATTGTGACCCGTGTCTCGGACGAGACAGCGCAAACTGTACTGCTGCGCTGCACAGACCGGGGTGCACCGAGGCGCTGGACGCAGGGACAACAACCACGTGCATTAAAGGCAGCCAGTCCTCGTAATTACATTAAAATAATATAATTTACTTATCCAAATAAATTATCGTACGCGTTTGTTTTGGATACAAAATGTGACGGGTTCAAAACCTGTCCATTCCAATAAAGCAACTAATTGGGAAAAAAATTTTCAAGGAGCTGCCTTGAGCACAGTCCCTTGTAAATTGAGAAATGAATTTTAAAGTGCATCAGATTACGCAAATCTCAATGTCTCCTCACTCTCGTTAACATTTCATTACCTGATGTTATAACTAACTAGGGTTATTTTTTCGAATGCATTAACCCCCGCCCACACGTGCTCTCTCTCTCTCTCCCACTCCACTATCGATGTTATTTGATCTCTCTCGCCCCTCCTCACGAAAGAAACTGTGAAAAATTTTCCCGCTGATGTCGACTTCCCATCCGACGCCTTGAACCCTAGCTGGCTCTTCTTTCATCTACGATGAGGGCATTTTTCTTCGTTGCATTATAGCAGGTAACAAGTTGATGACTTATGTGCAACTCTTCGTTAGTTGGTTACAGAAAGTTAATCACGTCTCCTTCCCATTTTGCAGTTGAACCCAGAGGGTGCAGTCTATTAAGAAGATCTTCTAAGTTAATATAGAAGAAATTACATAGTGGTATGACCAAACTCATATACTGTGTAATATTTTTATTGTGGATAAAGCTTAAGCTATCATGGATGACCAAGCCAAAGTCATAGTCTTTCCTTACTGTGGACCCTATTTCTGATGAAATTAGGGTTCAACCTTGGTATCCACATCATGGACAGGGTGTCCATAATCGTGGATACAGGCACTTTAACCCTGTTTCAAGGTTGAATTTAGGGTTCAACCTTGGTATTCACATCGTGGACGATGTGTCCATCATCGTGGATACCAGCAATCTTAACACTATTTATGATAAAATTAGGGCTGAATATATGGTTCAGCCTTCGTATCCACATCGTGGACACGGTGTCCATCATCGTGGACACGGTGTCCATCATCGTGGACACGGTGTCCATCATCGTGGACACGGTGTCCATCATCGTGGACACCAGCAATGTAACCCTAATTCTGATAAAATTAGGGTTCAGCCTTGGTATCCACATCGTGGGCACGGTGTCCATCATCGTGGACACCAGCAATGTAAGCCTAATTCTGATGAATTTAGGATTCAGCCTTGGTATCCACAACGTGGACACAGTGTTCATTATTGTGGATACCAGCAATTTAGCTCTGTTTCTAATGAATTTAGGGTTCATCCTTGGTATCCATCATCGTGGACACCTGGAACTTTAACCCTGTTTCTGATGAAATTAGGGTTCAGTCTTGGTATCTACATCGTGGACAAGGTGTCCATTATCGTGGATACAGTCACGTTAACCTTGTTTCTGATGAAATTAGGGTTCTTTCTTGGTATCCACATCATGGGCAAGGTGTCCATCATCGTGGATACAGACACTTTAACTCTGTTTATGATAAAATTAGGGTTGAATATAGATAGTCCATATTTCCTTATATTTGCCAATCTGTTATTAAAAATAGACAAGTACTTTTGACATCATAGATAAAACAAAAACTGGGCAAGCATGCAATAAAGATATTGAGTGGGCATTCAGTGAAGAGCTTGAGCATGAGCGTGAACTTGAACCGGAGAATGATCCCCTAAATGTTAATGTGGAAGAAGGATTAGAGGAACTTAATCATTTTTCAAGAGTACAAGAAGAAGATGACCTTGGTGCAGCAGATATTAATAAAGTGTAACCTTCATGCTCATCTGCAAATTTCCGTGGTTGGTATGACCTTTAGTAGTGAGGATGACGCCCACAAATTTTATAATGACTATGCTAAAAGGGTAGATTTTAGTATAAAGAAGTTTCAGGTTAATAGGAGAAAAGATGACAGTTTGAAAATAAAAAGATTTACTTGTAGAGTAAGCAAGGGGTCAGAAATGTACCTAAAGGACATATCACAAAAAAACCACAACCGGAGACAAGAACAAACTGCATGGCCCGGGTGGAGTTTAAGATTGACCTCGATAAAGTTTGGACATTAAGTAGAGTTGAGTTAAACCATAATCATCTAATGATAAGTCCAAATAAGGTCCACATGCTGAGATCTTACAGGAAAATTTTACCATTTCAACGAGCTCTAATTGACACAATGACAGATGCCGAGATGAAAGCTCATAATATCTATGATTTTTTTTGGTTAGGGATAAACAATAATGAAGTAGGTTTCATAAGAGAAGATAGCATTAAATATATCAAGAAACGTAGAAGAAAATTATTGGATGGTAAAAAAAGCTCGAGGTATTATGAACTTCCTATAGGACAAGCGAGCTGTTGATAATTCAGGAAACCAGAGAATAGCAAATTTCTTTTGGGTAGATGGTATAGCTATTACAGACTATGCCTATTTTGGGGATGTTATTTGTTTTGATACCACATTTTAAACCAACGAGTATGACATGCCCTTTGCTCCTATTGTTGGGGTGAATCACCACAAGCAGACTATTATTTTTGGGGCTGCTCTATTGTATGATGAGTCAGCAGAATCATTTACTTGGTTATTCTCAACATTTTTACAAGCAATGTCTGGGAAGCAACCTGTAACTATTTTTACTGATTAGTCTGCAGTTATTGCCAAAGCCATACAAATTGTTTTACCAAGTAGCGCACATCGACTCTGTGTGTGGCATATTTTCCAGAATGCCACCACACATCTATCCTAAGTCTTTCATAATTTTCCATAATTTGCCCGTGATTTCAGACATTGTATTTATGAGCGGTGCAGTGTGAAAACTTTTGAAAGGTTTTGACATGACCTATTGAATAAGTATAATTTGCATGAACATGCTTGGATGGTAAACTTCTACAAATTGCGTTCTAAATGGGCTGTTTGTTACCGAACTGAGACTTTCTGTGTAGATATGACAACAACACAAATAAGTGAGAGCATGAACTGTCACTTTAAATAGTTTTTTAAGAGAAAATTGTCCTTGTTTGATTTTTTGGAACAATATGATAAAACTAGCAGCTTCTTCCGTGAGAAAGAGACAAAGGCAGATTTTAAGTCTAGGAACACTACTCCAGCTGGACAAGCCTCTCCTTTCAGTATGTTGTAAATGCAAGTAGACAATACACGACTACCATGTACAAAGAGTTTGAGAAAGAGTTTCTGGCGTAATTAGATTGTTGTATTGTGCTGAAAAGTGCTGATGAGATAGAGATGAATTACATCATAAGTCCAGCTGGAGGTAGAGATGAAGTGGCCACATACAATTCAGCAACTGGAGTTGTTACTTGCACATGGAAGAAGTTTGAATGTAGTGGAATCCTATGTATGCATTCCTTGAAAGTGTTTGTGGCTCATAATGTGATGCATATTCCGGACGAGTATTTATTGAAGAGGTGGACCAAATATGCACGGGACGGATATGGTTCAACTATTTGTCATTCCAATTTAGTTGCAGATGGATATGAAATCTTGATCTCCATATACACTCGCATTTGTCAGAAGGGTTTCAGCATTGGAAATAGGAGTTTATTATCCAGAAAAGGACTTGAAAAGATAGAACAAGTGTTGGATGGACTGACGTTAGAAGTTGATGAGATATTGCAGAATGAAGAGATAGTTGAAGAGGACAAAGATGGTAGCAACCATATATCCCCCCACACAAAATATTACTATAAAAAATCCTCTGTCTAATAAAGGGACAAAAGAGAAGAGAAAGAAGAGTGTGCTAGAAAGAAGGGTAAAAAGGAAAAATCCAACTCCTACTACTGCTTTTGTTGAGTCTATGTCCATGCTAACACAGGTGAAATCATATAGTTTGTATGTTTTTCTATCACACTCTTATTGGCTATTTTCACTTATCTTTGTAGAATTTTGCTTGTAGGACTCTCAAGTAATGCTCAGCATCCCTTCACAGCAAGCCTCTAGTTCCCACCCTACTATGGGTGTGTTTGGCCTAGCTTCTGCTTTTAGCTTTTGCTGGTTGAAGAAGTACTGGTTGAAAAAATATTGGCTAGAGAAGTTTAAGAGTGTTTGGGATGCGTAGCTTGTGAACCACTTATGCTGTGCTGGTTGAAAAAATGCTTGTTAAAAAAATTACTAAGGTAAAAATTATATGATTAAATTTGTAGTTAATTATAATTAAAATATTTATTAAAAATATTATGAGTTATACTATTAAAAAATTATTATTACATATAAGGGTTATTGAGCATAAGCAAGTGGGGGGCCAAAGAAGCAGCTTCACCCCTGTTTCTCAGAGAAGCAGCTAATTTGTGGGTTGGAACAGAGAAGCTGAAGGGCCAAACGCCTCAGCTTCTTGATTTCTGCTGGCTGCAAAGCTATAAGCGGGCCTAGAAGTTAGGCAAAACGGGGCCTATGTCGTACACTGCTATGATGATAGACACTACTACATCTTTTTATGTTAGTGTTAACTTATCTTCGTGTTCTATTGTAATAATTTAGTTACAAATACTAATTTATTTGTATGATGTAGTGCTCAGATGCATATTCACATGTCCAGGATCAAGAGGACAATTTGAATGGATTAGTCAGGTGTATATATGACTGAATAATTTGTAATGTATATTTGTCCCAACTGTCCATGGTGGTAATTGCAACGAAAAGTTGTATGTAAAAAAGGATATTTATTTGAATGTAACTTGCATATATGATATTTTTAATTTGAATGGATTTTCATTGATGTTATAAGATAAAGCTGTATCATCGTGGATAAGGCTGTAGCATCGTGGATATTTATGAATATCGTGGATTTTTATGAAACATCGTGGATATTTATGAAACATCATGGATTTTTGTGAAACATCATGGATTTTTGTGAAACATCATTAGTGTTCTATACCCAGTCAGACTTTGAAATGCCCTTAAAAAGTTCTAGGCTTACTATAGCACGAATTTTTTGCATTTCAGACTGGGAGTAATCAAAGGGATGATCATATATTAAACATTCTATATACTTTAATACAAATAATGCACAATCAGGATGGTCTGGTTCCTGGATCGGGCACTCTTGCTGCCATTCTACTCGCCAACACCACATGTCTAGCTTCCCATTTGTCTCCTGGGCAAAATGATCCCCTAAATAGAGTGATTGCAAAGGGGAACAAAATTGATTTCAAGAGCATCAATGTATCTAACACCAAGTAAAAAAACTAAAATTGATACGTACATATTTACTAATTAATTGTTTGTCAGAATGGGTGGTGCCTACTGAATTGAACACGTGCATCTGTTTATGCGTGAAATCAAAATAAACTAGGAACCAGTGATCGTTGTTAATTCTGGGGTAGAATAATCGCTTCAAGAATCTCATTCGGCTTCCTAGCAAATGCTCCAGTTCGCCTGCAGCTGCGGCCTGCATTTTCTTTGCCTTATAATAGCAGCATAATAGGGAAATATAACCAAAACCACGAATCTCTTGCTTTCTTCTAATTTTGTATGTATTGGACTGTACTATCAGAAGTGATGTATATGCATTCATAACCTACATAGATAGGAATTAGCTATATTGCTTGTGATACATACAAAATGCAACAAGACTGAAATGATACCTACCGAATCGCTCAGTAGTTCATTGAACAACACTTGGTAAATTGACGCTTTCTATAATTTCCATGGATATGATACATTAAAAAGCCGTAAGTCCCATGACAAGAAGGTTTCAAGTTCTTCTTTCATTGCCAGTGTTAATAGGCCACGTCCAGCATAATTTTTCCTATGTCTGTACTGAAGACACAAAACTCATGCGTGAACTAACTAACCACCTAAAATAACAAATATAAATGTGGTTAATCTTGAGATTTACCTTATCTTCGAAAATAGGATCAGGTGCATTCTTGTCCACGACCACTGGTGCAACTACTTTGGCCTTTTTCCTTCCTTTTGTATATGGGCTTGATAGTGCCCTTGAAAGTTTCCTAGATCTCTTCCCTTTTAGTTGGCTCATTTGCACTTGGCTCTTGCATTGCACTTGGCTAGCGGAAGAAATATGTGGCCCTGATGTAATAGGAATGTCACCCCAGCTGCCTGAATCCTCTTCCCAATTAGCTGATTCATCCTCCTCCTCCTCCTCCTCCTCCTCCTCCTCCTGCCCCTCCTCACCATATTTCCCCCCTTATCTAAGCTTATTGTCCTCTTCGACTAATTCCATAATTCTTTTATTCAATTCTTCATGCTACATTACTGTGGCCTCTTTTCCACTACTAATTTCTTCAAGTAGTTGGTTTATTTGTGTTTCATGGTCAGCTTTCATCAGCTAATTGGCTAGGTCTGACGACTCCTTCAGACCCTTATTCTTGGCCGAAAGACTTTGCAGCTTTGCAGCAAACTCATAACACTGCAATTCTGTAGCCTCTTTTAGATTATTATTCTCGGCAATCTAAGATGCAATACGTGCTTTCGACTTATTCATCTAACAATGTCACAGATGAACTTATCACACATTATATTATTGTTACAAACATAGTTATTAAATAGATAAACTTACCAACTCCTTCAGGTCATGGTTTTCCTGAAGTAGCTCATACACGCGAGCCTTCAGAGTATTAGTCTCCTAAATAAGCTCCTCTATATGTGTAGAAGGATTATTTACCTACCAAAATATATATCATTAGGACCCTTCAACATATAAGACAATCAGGTAACCATAAAATATATCATGACAAAGGAGGACTAACATTTACATGCAAATGCAACGCTGCTTTTAGTGACTCATTCTCTTTAAGAAGCTCATCAATTCTGGCTTCCATCTTATTTATCTAACAAACAAGTCCATTAAACACTATTAGTTGCATACATTACCATAAGAGCCTGAATAGAAAATTAACATGTCAACAACTTACTGTGACTCTATAGAATGGTGCGATTGCTTCCAGCTCTTCAGCATGCTGTTCTGCCTCTTCAGCATGAGACGGTGCTAAATGAAGAAAAAACCATCTCATATGCATCGGAAACTAGGTAAAAAATGATCTGTGCATATTAACATCATGATTAGCCAACGAAATAACAAATAATTATCTCATACAAGTAGCAAACATACTGTGTCAACTGTCATTTGCTTAGTAAGTTTATGATAAGTTAGTCTTCGGCCCATTTTCACTTTGGACCTGTTGGTGTATATGCACTGCAGATGATATATCCCAAGTTGTTTGGCGTGTGGACTAATCCCCGGCAACGGCGCCAAAAACTTAATAGGCTTCCGCAAGTGCACGGAATTATCGAAGTAATAAAAATATCGATCAACAGAGACCTTATTGTTAATTACCAAATAATTATTTTCTCGCTAGCTAAGTATACCGAATATGATGAAAGTAAGTAGTATAGCTAACACAAAGGATAATCAGAGAGATAAACATGGGACTAGGGTTTAATCCACCTTGATTTCAATGTTAAGATATAAATAAAAGGTTCGTCAATCAAATCTTGCTATGATAAAGACCTAATTTACTTCATAAAAGGATTATCTCACTTTCGTGCAGACAATCACGCAGGGACCAATCCTCGCTTTCGTGCAAGATCTATCCCAATGCTGCAGATAAGTAAACTATCAACAAAGAACTCAAGGATCACTTTCGTGCATCCGAATGCTAAGTTGATCATCACAAGTGGAGCCTCAAGGATCACTTTCGTGCATCCGAGTCTCAACATAGGTTCTACCTAGGGTTCTCCAACGTTCCGATCCTCACTTTCGTGCAAGATCTCCATGTTTGACACAATAACTCAATCCTAGATTAATATTATTAAACATGGCAATTAATCTACTAGAATAGATCAAGTTGGATCTAACCTAAGGAAGGGATCCTAACATGCAATTCTAGGGTTCCAAGTTCTCAAGCAAATCACCTTTCAGTTTAATTGTAAAAACTCTAAAACATGGATAATAACATAGATCTATGGAGAATTAAAGACAATCATCACAAAAGTAGAATTATCACAACGAAGATTATCATGACGAAAAAGAAGAATTATCTAATCATTAAAAATCAAGGGGATTACACCCCATGTCCCAAAAATAGTATTAAGCTTGCATGGAGGAAGAAATACAATGAATCATAGTCTCAGAGTGATCAGAAAACAAAAGAAAGGAGGAACAACTTTACACCACGGCTGTAAAAGAGTTTACAGCCGTAATTTGCTTCGATGAACAGCGCTGTCACCGCTGTTTTGTTGATTTCTCCTCCGATCGAACTCCAAACGCTTTAAAACTTCTGTGGTGTCTTCCTCTCCTCTAGGCAAAGCTTTTTCATGAAAATCACAGCCGGAGATGGTCTCCACGCCTCTCGGTGTGAGAACAAACCCTAACTGCCTCTCTGTTGATTGCTCTCTCGATACTGGATAAAATTTTTTCTTTTCACTTCGTGTGTGTTTTCCTCTTAAAGACGAGTCCGCAGCAACTTTCGGATCTCAATTTGGAGCTATGGATCAAAAGTTATGGTCCACGCAAGTTTCAAACCCCTAAAAATCGCGTTTTTTTGTGTAATTACGGTACTGTAAAATATATTATGGTAGTGCCATATTTTCTGGGAAATTTCAAGTTAACTACTCCCCCATGTCCCAAAAGTAGTTTAAGCTATCATCGTGAAGGAAGTACAATGAGTCATGGTTTCAGAAGATCGAAAATCAAAGGAAAAGAGAAGTTTAGAAAATACAGCACGGCTGTGAAGTATTTCACAGCCGTAATTTACAAAGAATGTCGATGAATAGTGTCGGCGACTCCTCTTTCTTTGATTTGTCTTCCACTTGATCTCTTTTCGATCTGAAATACGGCACCATAATATTGTTTACGGCGGTGCCGTAAAATCCGAAAATCTTTTTGGTTGCAAACTCCTCAAAATACGGCAGGGCTCAGATTTTACGGTACTGTCTGAAATTACAGTACCGTAAAATAGATTATGGCACTGTTGTAATTTGCTGAGTTGCTCTATTTTACGTAAAATTTCTTGGGTGATCTTCTCTTGATGATGGTAACTCTTTCATGTCTTTGATTTTACTTGAAAATGCCTCAAAATAGTGCCTTTTTACCTGAAAAACATGAAAAACCAAAATAGAAGTAGACTATATATTTAGCATAAAAGATCCTCAATTTATCATGAAAAGATACATAAAATGATACAAAATATACTATATATTTTGGTGTCATTAAAATACATAAGGCTCATACTTTGCTTGTCCTCAAGCAAAAATCAAAACTTGATTAAAAGAATAACCTTTTCATGCTCAATAAATTTCTAAAATATAATCATCAATGAAAAATTTCATCAATTGTTTCACAAAAGTTCAAATAAACATAGCATTCTAAGAATTCAATCCTCTAGATCCACAACTCAATCAAATAAAACTTTGCAAATTGTATAATAAATAGAATTTTTAATCTCATGATTTCATCCTGTTTCAGTTCAAATCTATCATGCTTTTGTTTACAGGAATTAGGTTTCCAAGATCTTTTTTCACACATGATTTTTTTTCCTTTTTTATGTATTTTGTTTGTTTCTGTGAAGATGGCAAGTACCCACTTAGATACACACTTTTTATTTTTGACTTCAACTCTTGTCTTCGGTACCACTGTCAACTTTACACAGTGCCAAGTAGAGGTGTCTTATTATTTTTCACTCTCATTATTTTTCATTATACTTCAACCCATGTCTTAGGTACCACTATCAATTTTACATAGTGCCAAGTAGGGGAGTCTCTCACTATTTTTATGGATCTTGGATTCTTATTTCCCAACAAATAGCAAAATAGACTAAACATCTACTAGGTTGATCAATTGACATCAATTCACAAATCATACTCATATGCTCATTTTATTTAAAGGAATAGTTTCACCTTTAGATTTTATTCCTCAAATAATACATCTACCCAAAATTTCATGCATCAACCAATGTCAAATTTCAAAAGATAGATATGCATTGAAGAAATAAATCTAACATGATAGGGTTTTTCTCTAATCACAAGTACAAATACTCACATCATCAAGGAAAAATCCATACACCTCTCATCACATGGATTCAAGTCATAAAAATTTTTAAACATCTAAATATGTCAAAATCAATGCAAAAGGTGTGAAGTATTAAACTCAAAAAGTCAAAAGATGTAAAATGATAGATCCATATAATCACATAAGGCTCAAATATTGCAAAGGGTGTAAAGTGATAAAATTTTGAGGAGAAGAAAAGTGTAGATAATCAAATCAAATAATCACAAGAAAGTGCAACCAATACTTACAAAACTATATGGCAAGCTCTGACTGAAAATACATAAGGCTCAAATCAAAAATAGTGTTGGGGTAGATGCTACTAGGTCCAAAGATGTGCCTTTTCAAAATTTTTACTGCACAATTTAAGATACATAAGGCTCAGTCTAAAAATAGTCTCCAAGAATAATAATGATAAAAAATAATTTTCTCAAAGAAGAATCAGAGATGTCGCCGGAGGTCTGAAGAGGATGCCGGTGGAAAGAGTCGAGTAGACAAGAAGCAGAGGTGGAACATATGCTATCTGAAAAGCTACTAGCAATGATGGTGGTGGTGCCGACAGTAGAGTGAGTAATCTCTAGTGGCCTGCTAGAGACCACAGTCCTAGAGGTGAGATCGTCGGCTGGTGGGTACCAGAAATAATGCTGCATAGCTAAAAAAATCAGTCACTAATGAAGAGTCTACTGCATAAATAAATCAAATCAATGGAATAAGAGACAGTAGAAGAAATAAGAATATGCAGATGGTATTATCTAGTGTCGACGGCTGGAAATAGTGATGTCAGAGGCAGATGCAGTGGTGGCTAGAAGTAGAAGATAGTTGCTCTTCAAGATTTCTGGATCTAGAGGCAAAAGAAGCTACAACATGTAGAAAATAAACAATGCAGTTTCTGAATTTTTTTTATGAAAAGTAGCCCTACCCAAAAATAAAATTTAATGATCCAAATAGAATATGGACAGAACCATTAAATAGAATAAGATATGTTCTTTTCAGAAGTATAAAAATCAAAGGATCAAAATCTGTTAGGAATTTAGGGCATCAGCAGAAAGAAGGCTACTCAGATTACAAAACTACAAAAACTGCACAAAAGTTAATCATTTTCAAAAAGTTGCTATGTGTCCTAGAATGATCAGAAAATAGTTTCATGAAAATAACTCATCCACGGGATAGAACGACACATGAACTTTATATTTCAAGTGAAAAATCAGGTTTTCAAGTCATTAAAGCATCTTAAATAGTGGTTGCAAAAGTGCTAGTCAAAACAGTTAGAAAAAACTACTGCAGAAATTAATCAGAATCGAAAAGTCGCTGTGTTTTAAAATAATGCATGTGATAGACAAAGATGAGTACTTCGTGATGGTGCCAAAGATCAAAAATTTTCCCAACCCATTTTCTTAAAATCGCAGTGAGAAAACACCTACTCAAATAGGTAGAAAGCAGCTTTAAAATACGGTACCGTGAAATGCTTTACGGCAGTGCCGTAATTTACAAAGAACTCTTGGGAAAGAAATCACTCAAAATTACGGCACGTGAAAGACGTTACGGCCCTGCCGTAAAAATCACAAAACTTTTTGTTGAAAACAGACTGAAAATACGGTATCATAAAATGGATTACGATAGTGCCGTATTTTGTGCCAAAACTTGTTTTCACCTACAAAAAGAGAAGAAAAATTAGTTCTAAAAATAAACTAAAATAAATGAAACTAAGCTAAGGTAGAGTGCTTGGGTTGCCTCCCAAGAAGCGCTAATTTTTAGGTCATTAGCTTGACCAAAAATCAATATCATGGTGAAGTAGGTGAATCAGTTCCAAAGGAAAGAGCAAACAATTTTCTGCATTTTCTTTGTCCAAAAAGCTTAGCCACAAATCTAAATATCCAAAATTTCATATAAATCACAATTGATGTGGCTTTCATAATTATGCAGAAATTAAAATCAAAATTTTCAATGATCTTCCTATGTTTGTCAGTAAGCAAAATCATAAGTCCTTTCTTCAACTTTATCTTTTCAATTGCAATAAAAGTAGGACTTCCATCAAAATAATCAAGCATTGGATGATAAGTTTTATGTCTTTCATTAGATTCCTCAATAAAGTATAATTTTTTAAAATCATCAAAAGATTGAACAAAAGATATGGGCAAAACATCAGAGTGAGATTCATCAGTATTCGTAATTTTCAATTCATCTTCAGGTTCCTCATGCTCACAATCAAATAGTTTATCTTTATCAAAATCATTATCAAAATCACGATGAGACTCTTCAAAATCAATTTTCTCATGCTTCCCCACAAATAATTCATCATCAGAAGAGTTAAAATCAGAATCATATGAAAAAGAATTAATAGAATCAGAGTTGGCCACAAGAGATTTATCATTAATTTCAAAAATATCACCAAAATCACAGTGGGGTTCATTAATGTCTGTAATTTTTGAACCTTCATCATGCTCATTAGATTTAACCATAAATAAGTTTCCATCAAAATCAGAATTATCATCAAAAGAAGGTTTTTCAATTTTAATTTTCTCAACCTTTTCCACAAATAAATTAGCAGATGAATCAATTTCACAACAATCAAAATTAGAGTGAGATTCATGAATATTCACATAAGGCTCAATCTCAAAACAATCATAATGAGAGGTGGATTTTTCTAAATCAAGTTTTTTAGCTTCCAAATCAAACTCAAATAAACAATTTTGTTGTGCTCTCTGGGTTTCCAAAATTTTAGAATCAGCAGTTAAAGATTCTACTTGAGAAGCAAGTTGACTAATCATCCCCTTAAGATCTTCAAATTTTTACTTCTATTTGTCATGAGTTGGTTTTGATTTGCAGTGAATTGGTTTTGATTAGTCATAAATTTTTCAAGCATAGTTTCTAACCTAGATTCTTCAGTGTCCTCAAAATAAGGTTCAGAAACATGATTAGAGCAATTATCATAAAAAGAAGTTTGGTTTTCCCATCTAGAATACAATTGATCAGATTAGTTCCATGATAAATTGGGATTTAAAAATTGGCAATCAGAGGAATAATGATTAAAATATCCACAGATATCACATCTAATAGAAGAACAAGATTTCATAATAGGGTGGATATTAAAAGTGTCTAATTTATGAGCTAAATAATCTAGCTTATCTGCAACAGTGCACCATGAATCATCTTCATACCTTCCTTGTGGCATGTATACCTCATCTCTTTCAGTTGCCCATGAGTAGTGATTAAAAGACATCTCTTCAAAACATAAAGATTATCCAACACCAATCAATCAGAGATATTTTTTTTTAAAAAAATAGAATATATAAAACACAAGCAAATTCACAAATTTTAGAAATCGCAGTTCTGTCACAACTGTGAAAATCCATAACCTGCAAAAAGAAAAAAAAACAAAGTTAAATCTAAAACAAATAAAACTTAGTCTACTAACAACTATTTTGATATTAACAAAACTAAGGTCCTCGGCAACGGCGCCAAAAACTTGTTGTGATCCGAAAGGACACACTTTTAAATACAAGTAGGTAGACTAATTTAAGGAGTCGCAGCCAAAACTTGTTTGGCGCACTGGGAACTATCATCCCCGGCAACGACGCCAAAAACATGTTGTGATCCGCAAGTGCATGGATACTCGAAGTAATAATTAAGATATCGAACCCACAGAGACCTATGTTATTGAATACCAAATAGTTGATTTCTTACTATCTAGGCAAATCGAAGTAGTGGAAAATAGCAATCGGAAACTAAAACGGAATTATTAGAGAGAAA
Source organism: Costus pulverulentus (assembly GCA_027562315.1). Lineage (NCBI taxonomy): Eukaryota > Viridiplantae > Streptophyta > Magnoliopsida > Zingiberales > Costaceae > Costus > Costus pulverulentus. Next base: position 34,888,689 of record CM050439.1, read on the forward strand.
AGCTGGGACTAGGGTTTCATTCACTTTAACTTTTATGACTAGATATGAAAAAGGATTTCGTCAGTTCAATTTTATCATGATGAAGATGTAATTTACTTAATAAAAGGATTGTTTCACTTTCGTGCAAACAACCGCATAGGGATTTATCTTCGCTTTTGCGCAAGATTCGTCCCAACGCTGAAGATAAGTAAATCATCAAACAATGAACTCGAGGATCACTTTCATGCATCCGAATTCTAGGTTGATAACCTCTAGTGGAGTCTCAAGGATCACTTTCGTGTATTCGAGTCTCGACCCTAGTTTTACTCATGGATCTCCAACGTTCCGATCCTTGCTTTCACACAAGATCTCCACGTTTGACAAATAGACATCGATCTATAGATTCATGCTATAATCACGACAATTATTCTACTAGAATAGATCAAGTTGGATCTAACCTAAGGAAGGGTTCCTAACATGCAATTCTAGGGTTCCAAATTCTTAAGCAATTACCTTTCAGTCAACAGCAAAAATTCTAAGAGCACAATTAGTAACATGGACTTATAGAGAGTCTAAGCACAATTATCACATGAGCAAAATCATCATGATAAGATCAAACGCAACCAAATATTGAAAAAGTAGTTTATCTAGTCATTGGAAATCAAGTGAACTACTCCCTCATGTCCCAAAAGTAGTTTAAGCTATCATCATGAAGGAATTACAATGAGTCATAGTTTCAGAAGATTGAAAATCTAAGGAAAAGAGAAGTTTAGAAAATACAGCACGGCTGTGAAGTATTTCACAGCCGTAATTTACAAAGAACGTCGATGAACAGTGTCGGTGACTCCTCTTTCTTCGATTTCTCTTCATCTTGATCTGCTTTCGATCTGAAACTTTTGGTGTGTTGCCTCCTCCTTCAGACGAAGTGTCAGTAGAAAAATCATGGCCGGAGATCGTCTGGATCGAGTGCGGCGGCGAAACCCTAGGCGGTAGCGTGAATCACAATTTCTCCCTCCACAGTCGATGAAAATTGGGGCTTCCGGTATGTGCGTAATTCTCTCCTCCAAAGCCCTCTTTTTGCTTCTTACGACATCCGATTTAGAGTTCTGGATCGCCCGCCATCTTCTCCGCAAGAATCGGGCATCGATATTGACCTGGGCGTCGTGATCAAATAAGGAATTATGGGAGTGTAATAGTTCATGGCACTGCCGTAAAATCCCTTGAGTATTCTGTTCTTAAAAAGCTAAAAATTATGGCACTGTAATCTAGTTTACGGTGGTGCCATAAAATCGAGGAAACTTTCTGTTCGGAAGTGATCAAAAAATACAGCCCGTGTAATCCTTTACGGTGGTGCCGTAAAATCGGGCGAAGTTTCTGTTCTGAAGTGCTCTGAAATATGGCACCGTAATATTGTTTACGGCGGTGCTGTAAAATCCAAAATTCTTTCTGGTTGCAAACTCCTCAAAATACGGCAGGGCTCAGATTTTACGGTACTATTTGAAATTATGGTACCGTAAAATAGATTATGGCACTGCCGTAATTTGCTGGGTTACTCCGTTTTGCGTGAAATTTTTTGGGTGATCTTCTCTTGATGATGGTAACTCTTTCATGTCTTTGATTTTGCTTCAAAATGCCTCAAAATGGTGCCTTTTTACCTGAAAAACATGAAAAACCAAAATAGAAGTAGACTTTGCAATATTCGATAAATTTAGCATAAAAATAAGCAAAAAGATCCTCAATTTAGCATGAAAAGATACATAAAATAATACAAAATATACTATATATTTTGGTGTCATCAGCAGACCAATGTATGTACATGGTTAGACATTGTTTGAATGTACTTTGATAGAACTATTATTCTTTATAGAGGCATGGTCGTTGTTAGGCAGACTTTTCTAGCTTTGGTGCATGTGAGACCGGTGTATGTGCTGGTTAGGTGCGGGGCACAGTAACACAGACATACAGGTGCATTGGATGCACTGGAGAGATCCACCGTGAGGATTGACTTATCTAGTGAACAAGTCAATCTCACATTCAAGAGGTTTGCATTGATCCTTAGACTTGAGATATTCATGTCTAGATTTGATGATGGATATGCTTTGATGCAGTCTTACGTCTCTCCATAATTGGGAGATTAAAACGACTGTCATTGGGCATGTCATAAGTCATATAAAGACATGGATGACCAATAGTAGGATTTGCCCCTTCCTTGAATGGAAGCATGATATCCACTCGGGGCGCCCCACCTCATTAGTGCATGACAGGAATGTGTGGCCACACTGATTGAGTCATGACCAATAGATTGGATTGATAAACTTGAGACTAAATCCATTGGCGGGATATCAGTTTAGGCAAAGGGATATATATATATACATATATATATAATGCATGGGAATCCTCGTTGCTTGTTTAGGAGTTGTTACCATATGACTTAAGTCCAATGACATGGGCCGTAGTGATGTGTTGCTAGATACCCCTCACTACTTATGATGATTTATCATCATTGCTATCGTCATTTGGATCTTACGGGGTCACACGCAATAGACTCTTGACGTTGCCTTATGATCAAGTTATTGGATAGCTTGGATCAGTTTGGAAGATTTCATCAGCGCTAATGGGCCTGATGAGATGGAAGAAACTTATTAGGGCCAACTTCCATTTTTAGCATATTGACTAAATTAACCATGGTTAGCTTCATTTGACCTTGGGTTAAATTGGATTGGATCCAGTTACATGGTTAGCATGCATAATGGTCCTTGGGCCAAGCCCATTGCTTAATGGGGCTCGCTAATAAGTTGTAATGAGAAGCCAAGAGGCTAAAAGGGTATAATGGGGATGAAATAATAGGATAAGCACCTATGGATTCCTAGTTGGACTAGGATTTGCGATAATGCTATTTTTGGTATCTCCTAGGTGATTGATTCAAATTGGATTTGAATTTAATCACTTAAAATAATTAATTGGAAAGTATTAGGCGCACATGAGGCTGATTATTTATATAATTAGAACCCTAACTCAATTAGGATTTGCGCCTATACCTAAAATAGGCAAGCTATCTTCATGCCTTAGGGCATGAATGAGATTGATGCCCTTCCAATTAACCGTAACCGTCATTGATCCAGTTACATGGTTAGCATGCATAATGGACCTTGGGCCAAGCCCATTGCTTAATGGGGCTCGCTAATAAGTTGTAATGAGAAGCCAAGAGGCT
>CM050439.1:34891888-34919622 GCA_027562315.1 Costus pulverulentus
GGGCCAAGCCCATTGCTTAATGGGGCTCGCTAATAAGTTGTAATGAGAAGCCAAGAGGCTAAAAGGGTATAATGGGGATGAAATAATAGGATAAGCACTTATGGATTCCTAGTTGGACTAGGATTTGTGATAATGCTATTTTTGGTATCTCCTAGGTGATTGATTCAAATTGGATTTGAATTTAATCACTTAAAATAATTAATTGGAAAGTATTAGGCGCACATGAGGCTGATTATTTATATAATTAGAGCCCTAACTCAATTAGGATTTGCGCCTATACCTAAAATAGGCAAGCTATCTTCATGCCTTAGCGCATGAATGAGATTGATGCCCTTCCAATTAACCGTAACCGCCTTTGATAAAACAAGCCCTTGTCGCCCCCTCTTATCTAATCTAATCTCTTGGAGCCGTGAAGACATAGAGGGACGACAACTTGAGAGCTTGGAGCTCTCCTTCTTCCATCAAAGGCGCAAGTTCTTCTTCTTCTCCCTCTCTTCTTGGCGCAAGGAGTCTCGGTGCTTGGTGGCATCTCCTTGCCACATGCCCCCTTACTTCATTAGCCATAGGCGCACCTACCTTGGAGGTGGTACAAGCATAGAAGAAGAAGGAAGTACTTGGCGCATCTTCTTCATCCTCACCTCTTCTTGGCGCTTCTACCTTGGAGGTGGCGCAAGACAAGAAGAGGGTGACAAAGGCTTGATTCTCTTCCCGAGGCTAGCACCAAGCGTGGAAGGGAGCAACGTTGAGTCGGTCGACGCGTGGATACTTGTAGAGGGCGAACACTTGGGCGCCTTCAACATGGCTTCAACATCTCGACAAGCAAAAGAGGTACATCTCTAACACATCCTTGTGTTTTTTCTCTCGCACAGATCCTTGGGAAAGGAATATGTTTCAGATGTAATGACTCTTCCACTGCGTCCTGCGACAGCAGAATTTTAAATTACACCCGGTATTCCCTAATAGTGGTATTATAGCTACTTGCGAGAAACACAAGGTGTACGTTTGCTTGTGTGAAAAATTTTTGGAAAATTTTTCTTCAATCCATGCGCGTTTCACCTAAAAAGCGTTTCTTTTATCTAAACTTTTCTTTTCAATTTTTTGGCCGAAATTTGATTGTGTTTTATGATTGATTTATGACCAAAGGCGTACGTGGTCTTGTCAAGTAGGACGGGCATTGTGTCTTCGGACTGGCCGGTCTCTTGATCTGACAATAACTGCCAGCCGATAGGGTCTATGAAATCATCATAGAACTTGATCTAAATTTTAGCATAAATTTGGTTAAGAGAGTGCTTTGGATGATGTTGGTGCTTAAGGGGCTAAAATTTGATTTTTCTCGGCTTTTCAAATTTTACATGTGTCACTTGATTGGGTTGATATGGTCATAGCGAGTGCCCTCCTGTGTTGTGATGTGGAAGCATGTTTCCACTTGTGATGAATGCTTGTAAAATCTCCTTCCACCTGCGTGTGGTTATATCCCTATCTTGATGTAAAGTTTTTCATCTTGTTTGAGAATAGATTAGAAGATAGGTTAAGGCTTCATCTTGACAACAAGGAGTCTTCTTCAACTGAAGTCAGCAGTGGCGCCAGCTTTGGAAGCGTGGTGATGGAGTTGCGGCCGAAGGAAGGACACATGCTTTCGGCTTCTGGCATGAGCTGATCTGCTAAAGGGACTCGCAACCCTTGGATGCACCATAACATGTCACATGGCTCATGACAAGTTATATGTATGAAAAGGGCTATGACCATATCGACCATATTAGCATGCCTATGATGGTTTATTATTCTATCTATAGCATGCCTGTGATGTTTTTCCTTTACTACCATAACCATAGGAAAATTGCATGCTAGAAAAGAATAAAATAAACATGCAAAACTCTCATTGAAATATCAAGTCGGTAGCCTTCTAACGCGTAGCCCTCATCAAACTATCGATCAGTGGTGTTGTGAACTGTTTCCCACCCTCGTGGGACACTACCACTTATCTTTAGGAGGTGTGTGGTGGCAATGGTTTTCCCAGTCCGTTTTAACCGGGTGCGCCTTCGTAAGGAAACTCATTGACCCTGGGCATAACGGTTAGGATTAGATTTGACTTGTTTTTCATATGTCACTGACATGATGAATCACTAGAGGCAGCTGTTGAGATGATAGGGTTCTGTGTTGTATCCAGCCCTCAATGGACATAGGGCACCTAGTCTGTCTTAACTAAGAGGAGTTGTGCACGACATAATTGGCTGGCATGCCTACCTAAAGAAGCATGAGATCACTCTATGCATCCCAACTCACCCTCGTGAGTCGCGGAGACCTCATGTGAAATTAGGATCCTACTCACTTCTTTCTATAATTGAGTTTGAGAGTTCTCAACTTATTTTGGAAATAGTGGGAGCATAACATTTAATTAAAGTCCTAGTTAAATGCTTTATCATTGTACTTATCTTACTTATTTGCTTATTGTAAATGGCATCTCCTAATCTAAGATTGAAACTTTATAAAAACAAATTGGATGGGACAAATTGGACAAAGTGGTTCAAGATTTTGTCTAAGATACTTGAACAAGAAAATAAGGTGCATCTTCTTGAAAGACCTCCATCCCATCCTAGTATGTATTTCACTACTGAGTGGGAGTGGAATGTATATCTTAAACATTGTGAAGATAACATACAGTACACTGCTCTTGTCTTAGAGTGCATGACCCCAGAGGTCAAGGTTGAGTGTGATGAGATGGGGATTTATGTTCTTATCATACATCTCAAAGGTCTCTTCACACCATGCTCTATGGAAAAAGATCAGGAGAGTTCTGTTGGATCTTCAGAGTGTATGCCTGAATCTGAGAATGACCATGGTTATGTATCTTCAAAGCTAATACTTTGGAAGACTGGGAATGTATGGGTATTTCGGAGAGGATTGAGGGCCAAGAAGAGCATGACAAGGAAGAAGGGATGTAATCCATCCGCTTTAGGTATTGTGTTACCGAGGTCTTTATGTCTACTTCTTATTCATGGGTACTGGGTACCGCATGTGAGGCTCACATATGTTTTACATGTGCAGGAGCTCAAAAGAAGTAGGACGATGAGACTTGGTGGGATCGACTCTCGGGTCAAGGACGGAGCATTGGATGCTGCTGATATCATCTCACTGCCTTGAAGACTTTATCTAGAACTTTGCTATTATGTATCATCTTATGTATTAGAACATCATTCCTTTTGGAAAGGACTTCAGTTTGAAATAATAAATGATATTTTTCTAAGATGTTCTATTACAGATGATAATAGTTTTTAGTTCTATATGTAACATGAGTTTAGATCCAATGATTCAATCAACACCCTCTTATAGCATTCTCTTGAGCCATAGAACAATGGTCACATCCAAAGGTCCAAGGACTATTGGGATCATTATCCTTTTAGGATTATGATAAATGTGAGCCTTGTTCAAAGGAACAAAGTGACAGATGCTGCCTTCACTATAAAGGGTGGAAGGGTTAGTGGCTTGTTGGATCTATTACACAGCAATGTGTGTGGACCCATGTAGACAAGCACGAAGAGGTGTTATACACTTCATTAGGTGTGGGTATGTCGTATCCAACCTAAGAACTTTGGAGAAATCCAAGAAGTTCAAAATGAAGTGTAGAATCAAATTGAAGGATCTACTAAAGCACTTTGATTGGATCAAGGTGATTAGTGGAAAATTTGATGACTGTCCTAAGGAGTGTGGGGGTTATTTCACAGCTTACTTGGAACACCACAACTGTGTGGTGAATTTAAAAGAAAGAAAGAGGAACACATTGGATGTGGTTCCATCTTTGAATAGTCATGAAAATTTACTACTTTTTGACGCCATGCAATGAGATGTACTGTCACTCCATTGAAAAGTGTGTCTAAGATAGCTTTTGAGTTGGAAACTGCAAATATCCCATTTCTTCAAAGGATTTAGGAATGTAATATGCAGTGATTCAAAAGTATGTGGAGCACTGTAGAGTGCTTATTCTATCCCAAAGAGAACAAACTATTTGTTGCTCAAACTGCTGTCTATCTTGAGAAGATATTTCTTTTGAAAGAAGCTAGTGGGAGTAGAATTGATTGGGACAAGGTCCAGAATTAACCACAATATAATTAAACACAAATGGAGAGTAGAATCTCACATACAAGTTCAAGTAACCTGCAGTTCAAGTAACATAGGAACCACATAAGTCTGGATGGATTCGAAATGCTGGGCATAATGAATTTTTCATCTAGGATGAACCTAAGACTTATGAGGAAATGGAAGCGGTCAGTGGACTAGATTCCAAGAAATGGCTAAGCGCCATGAGAACCATAATGGACTCCATGTCTGCTAATGAAGTCTGGGACTTGGATGAGCCACCAATAGGGTAACACCCATAGGCTGTAAATAGATCTTCAAGGAAGATAGACATGGAAGGTAACATTGTTACCTTGAAAGTCAAGCTTGTGAACAGAAATTTTAGGCAAATCCACTAGGTGGATAATGATGAAAATTTTCACCAATAGCTGTGTTTTAAGTCCATTAGGAATCTGCTTGTTATAATTGCATGATCAGTTATGGCGTGTTGTTATGAAAACTGCTTTTCTTAAATGGACGTATAGAATAGGATGTCTACAAGGAAATAGCTGAAAGGTTTTCATATCAAGGCCATAAAGATATGCATGGTGTTATGCAAGCATGTTGAAAAGAGCCTATGTTTACAAGAAGATCAGTGGGAGTGATAACACCGAAATTCATCGTGATTTCTATGCCATTTTATTGATATTTATGTGTCATATTCATAGACTTTGCTTGTTTTTATGCCATATTTTTTAATATCTGCGGAATCTACACTCATTTCTGTTTTTGATGATTTTGAGGCACAAAGGCATATTTTCTAGTCGATTTCGAGCAGTCCAAGTACATAATCAAACTCACAACATCAAAAGAAGATCACACGTCAAATTTTAGAAGATTTGGAGCATCAGAGAAAATTACGGCACCCCCAATATATGCTTTATAGTACCGTAATTTGGAGGTTTTCCGGATAGAGAATTTCATGTGATTACGGCACTACCGTAAACATCTCTACGGAGCCGTATTTCGAGACATTTTTTATCAGAGAAACGATGGAGTTTACGGTACCACCGTAAAGAACTTTACGATACCGTAAGTCGAGCCGATTTTTAACCAGAAAAATTATTGACATTACAGCACTACCGTAAGGAACTTTACGGTACCATAATTCCAGAAGAATTTTGAACCGAGGACTCATTGTCTAGATTACGGCATGGCCGTAAATACCATTACGGCCGCAATTATAACCCAGCTCGCGATTTTCCCAGTCAACTCCGAAGCCCGATTTTTGCGTAGATGATTGCAATCGATCCAGGCCACTAAAGACATTTCGGTAAGAAGCAAATGGGGAGCCATCGATGGGACGAAGCCAAGCACACCAAAAGCCCTAATTGTCATCCACCAGAGAGAGAGAAATCGCCTCACATGCATCCGCCTTAGGGTTCACCGCCGAGAAGCCTCCAGCGCATCTCCGACCATGAATTTTGAGTGGAAGCTACGCATAGAGGAGGAGGAGGTGCACCTAAAGTTTCAACGTGATCGGAGATCAGACGGAGGAGAAATCACCACAAATCCGAGCGCCGCCGCTGTTGCGCCAAGATTACGGCCGTAAACGTTTTTACGGCCGTACCGTAATTCTTCCTTCTTCTCTGTTTTCGATTTCCTTCAATATGAATTATTGTAATCTTCCTCCCATGCAAGCTTAAACCTCTTTTGGGACATGGGGGAGTAATTCACTTGGTTTTTAATGACTAGATGACTATTTTTCCATTATGCTGTCACGTTTAATCTTAGAATGAAATTTTACTCATGTGATGTTTGTTCTTAGACTCTCCTTAGATCTATATTATTATTTATGTTTTAGATTTTTCGCTATTGACTGAAAAGTAATTGCTTGAGAATTTGGAACCCTAGAATTGCATGATAGGAACCCCTTTTAGGTTAGCTCTTACTTGTTTAATTATAGTAATCTTATTGCCATGATAATAACATGAATCTAGGATTGAGTCTAAGTATCTCAAATGTGGAGATCTTGTGCGAAAGCAAAGATCGGAACGTTGGAGAGCCTTGAGTAAAACTAGTGTTGAGATTCGGATGCACGAGAGTGATCATTTAATTTCCACTAGAGATTTTCAACCTAGAATTCGGATGCACGAAAGTGATCCTTGAGTTTTTCGTTTGATGATTTACTTATCTTTAGCTTGGGATAAATCTCGCACGAGAGCGAGGATTGATCTCTGCATGGTTGTCTACATGAAAGTGAGACAACCCTTTTATTAAAGTAAATTACATCTTTATCATGTTGGCATTAAACTGACACAATCACTATTCATGTCTAGTCATAGAAATTAGAGTGAATGAAACCCTAGTCCCAGCCTCTCTCTTTGACAACTCCGTTTCAGTGCTTTGGTCTTCGTTTGCTAGTTTGCACTCTTTCGATTTCCTAGATAGTGAAAAATCAATTATTCGGTACTCAGCAGCATAGGTCCATGTGGATTCGATACTTTCTTTATTACTTCGAGTATCCGTACACTTGCGGACACAACAAGTTTTTAGCGCCGTTACCGGGGACCTTAGTTTTTGTTGATATCGAAGACATTGAGATTATTGCTAGACTAGGTTTCATTTATGTTTTATTTTTTTATTCTTTTCTGTTTACTTACATCATTTGATCAGTTTGCTCTAGTGTGCATAGGAAATTCATTTCTAATGGCTGATCGAAGATCACTAAGAGACTATGCAGCCCTTAATCCTCAAAGGATACAATTTAGCATTGCTAGACCTACAATTGAGGCCTCCAACTTTGAAATTAACCCTGCCTTCTTGTCTATGATCCAGTAGATCCAGTTTGGAAGATCATCAATCGAAGATCCTTATTCACATTTATGTATCTTTCTTGAATATTGTGATACAATAAAAATTCATGGAGTTTCTGATGATGCACTAAAACTGAGATTGTTCCCTTTTTCTCTCAGGGATCAAGCACGATCTTGGTTGCATTCTCGTCAACCCAATACCTTCACAACATGGAACAATTATCAAAAGCTTTTCTGATGAAATATTTTCCACCGAGCAAGACTATCCAATTGAGGAATCAAATCACGAACTTTCAACAGAAGAGTGGAGAATCACTCAGCGAGCCATGAGAGAGATTCAATGATTTACAACGGAAGTGTCCTAACCATGGCTTCGAAAATGAGTTTCTAATTCAGACATTTTATTATGGCTTAGTTTATAATACCCATCTAATTATTGATGCTGTCGCAGGGGGAGCCTTGATGAGTAGAACATTTGACGATGCTTTCATGTTGCTTGAGGAGATGTCCTTGAATCATAGCCAATGGGCTCTAGATGAAGGAATGTTATATTGTCATCAACATGGTAAGAATGAGAATGAGGATCAGCAACCCTTGACTGAAGAGGTTAGTGAACCCATGCTTGAGAAACTTTTAGCTAGCCAAATTCAATCATTGCAAATTCAAAACACAAAAAAATTTGAGGATCTTGAAGAAACTATTAGTCACCTTGCTTCTCAATTAGAATCCTTAGTGGCGTACAATAAAATTCTAGAAGAACAAATATCTAGATTAAGCTCTGGGGAACATTGCAATGCCATTATCACTAGAAGTGGAGAAAGAGTCTATTAATGATCATTATGAGGAATTAGAATTAGAAAAATCTTCTGAACATGAACAAACCCTACATAGTTAAACACCTCAAAAGGGAAGTAAACCAAAAGGGGATGTGCCATGTAAAGAAGGTGATTCTAAGACTAATCTACCTCCACCCTATAGACCACCAGTACCTTTTCCCCAAAGGATAGTGCAAGAAAAGTTAGATAAGTAATTTGGGAAATTTCTTGATGATTTGAAAAAGCTTTACATTAACATCCCATTTACTGAAGCTTTATCTCAAATGCCCATATATGCTAAATTTTTGAAAGAAATATTGTCTAACAAAAGAAAGATATAAAACTATGGTACTGTGACTTTAACTGAGGAATGTAGTGCCGTTATTCAAAATAGGTTGCCACCAAAATTGAATGATCCAGGTAGTTTTCATATCCCATGTTTTATTGGTAGTATGGCTTTCGACTGAGCCTTATGTGACCTAGGGGCTAGTGTAAGTCTTATACCTTTGTCTATGTGCAGGAAATTGGACATGGGAGCTCCTAAGCCGACTACAATTTCTTTGCAGCTCACTGATCGATCGGTAAAATATCTAGTGGGTATTTTGAAGGATGTTCCTATACAAGTTGGTAAATACTTCATACCTGCTGATTTTATGGTACTTGAAATGGAAGAAGATGCCAAGATTCATATTATTTTGGGTAGGCCGTTCTTATCCACTGCTGGAGCCCTTATTGATGTACGGAACGGTAAACTTGCTTTAAGAATTGGCAATGACAAGATTGAGTTTGATTTGAATAATTCATTGAAAAAACCTGCATATGCTAGTTCTTGTTGCACTATTCATGCCATCGATGACACAGTTTATGATGTTAGTTGTTCGTTTGATGATTCTTCTACTGATGTTTCTTTTTCTGATTCTTTTTCTGATACCTTGAAAAATTCTTCTGGAAAAATTGATAATTCTGGTTTTGAGAATGATTTTGATGAATTTGATGATGAAAAACATGATATTTTAGATTGTGCTACTTTTAATAATGAAAGTGAAAAGATCCCTAAAGTTGAGTTGAATGTTTTACCTGATAATCTTAGATATGAATTTCTTGGTCCTAACTCCAACTACCCTGTGATTGTGGATGCTAAATTAGATGCCAGGAAAACTAATCTACTCTTGAAGGAGCTAAGAATTCATAGAAAGGTAATTGGGTATTCCATTGATGACTTAAAAGGGATTAATCCTTCTTTTTGTATGCACAGGATTCACATGGAGGATGAGCACAAACCGCATGCAGATTTTCAGAGAAGGTTCAACCCGTCTACGAAGGAAGTGGTGAAGAAGGAAGTACTAAAATTGCTAGATGCAGGTATTATCTACCCTATCTCAGATAGTAAGTGGGTGAGTCCTGTACACTGTGTTCCAAAGAAGGGAGGTGTCACTGTAATGAAAAATCAGGATAATGAATTGATACCTGTTAGAAATGTCACAAGTTTGCGTATGTGTATTGATTATAGAAAATTAAATGTTGCTACTAGGAAAGATCATTTTCCCTTACCTTTCATTGATCAGATGGTGGAGAGACTTGCCAAACACTCTCACTTTTGTTTTCTTGATAGGTATTCCGGATTTTTTCAGATTTCTATTCATTCTGATGATCAGGATAAAACCACTTTTACATGTCCTTATGGTACTTTTGCTTATAGAAGAATGCCCTTTGGTTTATGCAATGCACCTGCCACTTTTCAAAGGTGTATGATGGCAATTTTTTCTGAATTTATTGAAGACTTCATGAAAGTTTTTATAGATGATTTCTCTATCTATGCTTTCTCTTTTGATGACTGCTTAGCTAATCTCTCTAGAGTTTTACAAAGATGTGAAGAGACTAACCTTGTCTTGAATTGGAAAAAGTGTCACTTTATGGTTAGACAGGGGGTAGTTTTGGGCCATCTTGTTTCAGAGAGAGGGATTGAAGTGGACAAGGCCAAGATAGAAGTGATTGAGAAGTTAGCACCACCCACCACTATCAATGAGATCAGGAGCTTTTTGGGACATGAAGGGTTTTACAGGAGATTCATCAGGGACTTCTCTAAACTTGCTAAACCTTTAACTGATTTACTTTGTAAAGACGCCAAATTCTGCTTTGATGAGAAATGTCTATTTGCTTTTCAGGAGTTAAAGAAAGTTTTGGTTTCAGCACCCATCATTCAGCCCCCAGATTGGGACTAGCCCTTTGAACTCATGTGCGACGCCAGTGATTATGCAGTAGGAGCAGTCTTAGGACAGAGAAAAGATAAGAAACCTCATGTTATTCACTATGCCAATAAGACTTTGGATGAGACATAGAAAAATTACACCACCACTGAGAAAGAACTATTGGCCATAGTATTTGCTTTTGATAAATTTAGGTCATACTTAATTAACTCCGAAGTGGTAGTGTACACTGACTATGCAGCTGCGAAATACTTAATGCAGAAAAAAGACAGCAAACCACGATTACTCAAATGGATTTTACTTCTGCAAGAATTTGATTTGGAGATTAAAGACAAAAAGGGATCAGAAAACCTTGTTGCAGATCATCTCTCAAGAATAATGGTAGACACTGAAAAGAATAATGAGATCAATGATTCCTTCCTTGAAGAACAACTTTTAACCATTGAACAGATCAGAGCTCCCTGGTATGCTGATATAGTAAATTACCTTGTTGCTAATGTTTTTCATCCTGATTTGAACTACCAAAAAAGGAAGAAGTTCTTGGCTGAGGTAAAACACTATTTTTGGGATGAGCCTTATGTGTTTAGAAGATGTACAGACAGTATTTTTAGAAGATGTGTACCTGAAGAAGAAATCACATATATTTTGTGCCAATGTCATGGATCCTCTTATGGTGGTCATGCCGGTACTGAAAAGACTACTTATAAAGTGTTACAATCAGGATTTTATTGGCCTACCATTTTCAAACATGCTAGAAACTTTGTATTATCTTGTGATAGATGTCAAAGAACGGGGAACATTAGTAGAAAACATGAGATGCCACTGTCCAACATTCTTGAAGTTGAAATATTTGATGTTTGGGGGATAGACTTTATGGGACCTTTCCTATCTTCAGGAGGTAACAAGTACATTCTGGTAGCAGTTGACTATGTTTCAAAATGGGTTGAAGCTCTTGCTTCACCAGCCAATGATTCAAGAGTTGTTGCTAAATTTTTTAAAAAGATCATATTTCCACGGTATGGGACCCCGCAGGTAGTAATCAGTGATGGAGGCTCGCATTTCATAGAACACAAATTTTCAGCCTTACTTAAAAAATATGGGGTGAATCATAGAGTGGCGACGCCTTATCATCCTCAAACAAGTGGACAAGTGGAGATATCAAATAGAGAAATCAAGGGGATTTTAGAGAAGACAGTCACGCACTAGGAAAGATTGGACATTCAAACTTGATGATGCCTTGTGGGCATACCAGACTGCTTTTAAAACACCAATAGGAATGTCTCCATTTCAATTGATTTATGGAAAATCATGTCATTTGCCTGTAGAACTTGAGCATAAAGCATATTGGGCAATCAAGATGCTAAATTTTGACTTGAAGAGTGCGGGAGAGAAATGAAGATTACAATTAAATGAGCTAGATGAAATTAGACTCTCTTCGTATGAGAATGCAAAAATTTACAAGGAGAGGACAAAAAGATGGCACGATCGACATATTTTCAGGAGTGATTTCCAACTAGGTGACTTTGTTCTTTTATTCAATTCTATATTGAGACTTTTTCCTGGAAAACTTAAATCTCGATGGTCTGGACCTTTTCAGGTGAAGAAAATTTATCCCTACGGAGCTGTGGACATATGGAGTAAAGATACAGGAGAATTTAAAGTTAATGGACAAAGATTGAAACACTATTATCAAGAAGAACTAATTGAAGAAAAGGAGAGCTTTTACCTTGACGAACCAAGATCAAATTTGTGTGCAGAAGGGTCAAGCTAATGACCTTAAATTAGCGTTTCTTGGGAGGCAACCCGAGCTTTCTAACTTTATTTTTGCTTTCTTTCATTTACTTTTATCTAGGTTTCTTTTCAGAACTAATTTTTAATTTTTGTAGGGAACTTTCGTGGAAGTAACTCAAAGGCGAGAGTGGGTAGAGTGTTGTGAGTATCTATTTTCTCTTATATCTTTCGTCTTTCACTTTCTGTATCTTATCGATATTTTATGTGTTGAAAGGAAGGATGTTTCTTCTGCATATCTGTGTCCCCCGGCACTACTACTTTGTTTTTCATGCTTATCTTTTTGATCTTCGATGAAATTTTTGATGATGATGAGTAAATTTTGATATGAATGGCCTTGATCTAACTTTTGAAATTATTGTATATGACTTGATTGATATTTGATGTTGATTGGTGAATCTAAAATTGAGACTAGAATAAGGCCTATCATGTCAAATTTATTTCTCTTATACATATCTACTTTTGAAATTCTTCATTAGTTGAGGAGTAAGATTTTAGGGAGATATGTTGTTTGAAAATTTTGATTTAAAAGTGAAACTACTTCTTGAATAAAATCAGCATATGAGTATGAATATTTGAATTGATATTGATTGATTAGTCTAATTGAGGTTTTGTTTATTTTACTATTTGTTGGGAAAAAGAATCCAAAATCCACACAAAAATAGTAAGAGACTCCCCTACTTGGCACTATGTAAAATTGATAGTGGTACCGAATGACATGGGTTGAAGTCTAAAAAGAATTGAGAGGAATCTATTCACATTAACTCCGCCGTCTTTGGTAAAGATTCCCAATACCAAAAAGACATGAGTTCTATTACATTGACTATGTGGTCAGTGTACTCCGATTTCGTCACTAGAAAAAAGGTGGTAATCGAATTAGAGAATGTGATTGATGCAAAAAGAAACAAAAAGTGTATATCTATGTAGGTACATACCATCCAAAAACAAAAAGAAAAAAAAATATGAGTGGAAAAAGATTTTGGATATCCTATTCCTATAAGCAAAAGTATGATAAACCTAAGTTGAAAATTGGATAAAGTCTTGAGATTGAAATTCTTTCTTTTGTGCAAGTTGCGAAGTTTTATTTGACTAAGTTATGGATCTCGAGAATTAGATTTAGAAGATGATATATCTATTTTAAAATTTTATGATGCAATTAATGAAGAATTTTCATTGGTGATTGTATGTTAGAAATTTATTTTCCATGAGAAAGTCTATGCCTATGATCAATTTTTGAATTTTCTTGGTTTTTGCTTGAGGACAAGAAAAGTTTGAGCCTTATGTGTTTGATGACACCGAAATTCATCGTGATTTCTATGCCATTTTATTGATATTTATGTGTCATATTCATAGACTTTGCTTGTTTTTATGCCATATTTTATCAATATCTGCGGAATCTACACTCTCTTCGATTTTTGATAATTTTCAGGCAAAAAGGCATATTTTCCAGTCGATTTCGAGCAATCCAAGTGCATAATCAAACTCACAACATCAAAAGAAGATCACACGTCAAATTTCAGAAGATTTGGAGCATCAGAGAAAATTACGGCACCCCCAATATATGCTTTACGGTACCATAATTTGGAGGTTTTCCGGACAGAGAATTTCATGTGATTACGGCACTACCGTAAACATCTTTACGGTGCCGTATTTTGAGACATTTTTTATCAGAGAAACGATGGAGTTTACGGTACCACCGTAAAGAACTTTATGGTACTGTAAGTCGAGCCAATTTTCAACCAGAAAAATTATTGACATTACGGCACTACCGTAAGGAACTTTATGGTACCGTAATTCTAGAAGAATTTTGAACCGAGGACTCACTGTCGAGACTACGACACGACCATAAATACCATTATGGCTGCAATTATAACCCAGCTCGCGATTTTCCCGGTCAACTTCGAAGCCCGATTTTTGCGTAGATGATTGCAATCGATCTTGGCCACTAAAGACATTTCGGTAAGAAGCAAACGGGGAGCCATCGACGGGACGAAGCCAAGCACACCAAAAGCCCTAATTGTCGTCCACCAGAGAGAGAGAAATTGCCTCACATTCATCCACCTTAGGGTTCGCCGCCGGGAAGCCTCCAGCGCATCTCTGGCCGTGAATTTTGAGTGGAAGCTACGCATAGAGGAGGAGGAGGTGCACCTAAAGTTTCAACGTGATCGGAGATCAGACGGAGGAGAAATCACCATAAATCCGAGCGTCACCGCTGGATTTGTTTTAGAATTTTCGCTATTGACTGAAAAGTAATTGCTTGAGAATTTAGAACCCTAGAATTGCATGATAGGAACCGCTTTAAGGTTAGCTCTTACTTGTTTAATTATAGTAATCTTGTTGCCATGATAATAACATAAATCTAGGATTGAGTCTAAGTATCTCAAACGTGGAGATCTTGTGCGAAAGGAAAGATCGAAAAGTTGGAGAGCCTTGAGTAAAATTAATGTTGAGATTCAGATGCACGAGAGTGATCCTTGAATTTCCACTAGAGATTTTTAAACTAGAATTCGGATGCACGAAAGTGATCCTTGAGTTTTTCGTTTGATGATTTACTTATCTTTTGCTTGGTATAAATCTTGCACGAGAGCGAGGATTGATCTCTGCATGGTTGTTTGCATAAAAGTGAGACAACCCTTTTATTAAAGTAAATTACATCTTTATCATGTTGACATTAAATTGACACAATCACTATTCATGTCTAGTCATAGACATTAGAGTGAATGAAACCCTAGTCTCAGCCTCTCTCTCTGATAACTCTGTTTTAGTGCTTTTGTCTTCGTTTGCTAGTTTGCACTTTTTCAATTTCCTAGATAGTAAAAAATTAATTATTCGGTACTCAGCAGCATAGGTCCCTGTGGATTCGATACTTTCTTTATTACTTCGAGCATCATAGTATTTCTTGTTCTAGATGATTGATGATATTATCCCCACACGGAATGACATCTCAGCTCTTCACATGGTGAAGACGAGGCTTGATAAGTATTTCGAGAAGAATGATCTAGGGAATGATGCCTACATCTTAGGCATGAGGATCTATAGATAGAGATCCAAGAAAGTCATTGCCCT
Organism: Costus pulverulentus; assembly: GCA_027562315.1. NCBI lineage: Eukaryota > Viridiplantae > Streptophyta > Magnoliopsida > Zingiberales > Costaceae > Costus > Costus pulverulentus. The sequence goes on from CM050439.1 coordinate 34,906,634, forward strand.
TTAGTCAATCTATGTTCATCCAGGAGTTTCTGAAGAGGTTCATATTGGGTGAATCCAAATAATAATACCTTCCAGGAAGATATGGTCTGACTCTCACAAAAATGCTATGTCCTATGACACGGCTAGAGAGTAGTAACATGGGTCTAAAATCCTGATACATTGGGTATAGGATAGATCATGTTTTGTGGCAGATGCTTGGAGCATAGCCAGCAAGTTTCAATCAGATTCCAGTGTTTGACACTAGATAGCTGTGGAAGCAATCCTTATATATACTTGGGAAGTACAAAGGAGTGAGCTGTAGTCTGTGATAGACAGGAAAAATTTTGTGTACAAAGGTACACCGACACTTCGTTCTAGTCTAATGACTATTGATCACAGCCAGGATTTGCGCTTTGCCTTGTTGTGGTGTTGTGTGCTGGAAAAGCATTAGACTAACCACAGTGACAAATTCTACAATTAAGGCTGAGTACATTGCAGCTTCTTGTGGTAGCCAAGGAAGCAGCTTCATTCACTTGAACTTGCTTTAGTTCCTGGTGATCGATGGTCCAATATAATTCTTATTGGGACCATAGCGTGGAACTTAGCACTCAAATATGTACTGCAGTATATCATCCGATCTTGGAGATCATGGGTAAAGATGATGATTCAAATTTGTAAAATAAACATAGATAGCAATCTGGAATACCCACTGACATAGCCTCTAGCGTAGCGGAAGCTAAATAAGTCATACTAGAGACATAGAAACTGATGAAACATCTGTTGCCCTTGGTCTTAGTGCAAGTGGGAGATTGTTGGTGTATATGCCCGGCAGACCAATGTATGTACATGGTCAGGCATTGTTTGAATGCACTTTGATAGAACTATTATTCTTTATAGAGGCATGGTCGTTGTTATGCAGACTTTTCTACCTGTGTTGATGTATAGAGTTGCATAAATAATGTCTCAGGAGTTTGGTTGGATCAATTCTCGTAAGCTATCCCCAGTCAAGGCACCTTAGCAGATATGGGACAGCTTTGGTGCATGTGAGACTGGTGTATAGGCTGGTTAGGTGCGGGGCACAGTAACGCAGACATACAGGTGCATTGGATGCACTCGAGTGATCCACCGTGAGGATTGACTTGTCTAGTCAACAAGTCAATCTCACATGCAAGAGGTTTGCATTGATCCTTAGACTTGGGATATTCATGTCTAGATTTGATGATGAATATGCTTTGATGCAGTCTTACGTCTCTCCATAATTGGGAGATTAAAACGACTGTCATTGGGCATGTCATAAGTCATATAAAGACATGGATGACTAACAGTAGGATTTGCCCCTTCTTCAAAGGAAGCATGATATCCACTCGGGGCGCCCCACCTCATTGGTGCATGACAGGAATGTGTGGCCACATTGATTGAGTCATGACCAATAGATTGGATTGATAAACTTGAGACAAAATCCAATGGCGGGATATCAGTTTAGGCAAAGGGATATATTTATATATAATGCATGGGAATCCTCGTTGCTTGTTTAGGAGTTGTTGCCATATGACTTAAGTCCAATGACATGGGTAGTAGTGATGTTTTGCTAGATACCCCTAACTACTTATGATGATCTATCATCATTGCCATCGTTATTTGGATCCTACAGGGTCACACGCAATAGACTCTTGACGTTGCCTTATGATCAAGTTATTGGATAGCTTGGATCAGTTTGGAAGATTTCATCAGCGCTAATGGGCCTGATGAGATGGAAGAAAATTATTAGGGCCAACTTTCATTTTTGGCATATTGACCAAATTAACCATGATTAGCTTCATTTGACCTTGGGTTAAATTGGATTGGATCCAGTTACATGGTTAGCATGCATAATGGACCTTGGGCCAAGCCCATTGCTTAATGGGGCTCGCTAATAAGTTGTAATGAGAAGCCAAGAGGCTAAAAGGGTATAATGGGGATGAAATAATAGGATAAGCGCTTATGAATTCCTAGTTGGACTAGGATTTGCGCTAATGCTATTTTTGGTATCTCCTAGGTGATTGATTCAAATTGGATTTGAATTTAATCACTTAAAATAATTAATTGGAAAGTATTAGGCGCATATGGGGCTGATTATTTATATAATTAGAACCCTAACTCAATTAGGATTTGCGCCTATACCTAAAATAGGCAAGCTATCTTCATGCCTTGGTGCATGAATGAGATTGATGCCCTTCCAATTAACCCTAACCGCCATTGATCTCTATAAAACAAGCCCTTGTCACCCCCTCTTATCTAATCTAATCTCTTGGAGGCGTTAAGACATAGAGGGACGACAACTTGAGAGCTTGGAGCTCTCCTTCTTCCATCAAAGGCGCAAGTTCTTCTTCTTCTGCCTCTCTTCTTGGCGCAAGGAGTCTCAGTGCTTGGTGGCATCTCCTTGCCACAAGCCCCCTTACTTCGTTGGCCATAGGCGCATCTACCTTGGAGGTGGCGCAAGCATAGAAGAAGAAGGAAGTACTTGGTGCATCTTCTTCATCCTCACCTCTTCTTGGCACTTCTACCTTGGAGGTGGCGCAAGACAAGAAGATGGTGACAAAGACTTGATTCTCTTCCCAAGGCTAGCACCAAGCGTGGAAGGGAGCAACGTTTAGACGGTCGACGCGTGGATACTTGTAGAGGGCGAACACTTGGGCGCCTTCAACATGGCTTCAACATCTCGACAAGCAAAAGAGGTACATCTCTAACACATCCTTGTGTTTTCTCTCTCGCTTGGATCCTTGGGAAAGGAATATGTTTAGGATGTAATGACTCTTCCGCTACGTCCTGGGACTGCAAAGTTTTAAATTACACCCGATATTCCCTAACAGGACCATCTAAGTAGGCGAGGGTATATACCCTCAAATTCATCTTCCCTATACTCATTGTACAACGTACAATGCTCATACAACCAAACCTGCAAGGGGGACATTATGTTAAATGTAATTACAAATTTCAAATTACCATAAATAAGTAATATGTTGATTTGAAGAAAACTTACACTGAGCACATTGGCACATCCAGAGAATCCATTGGGCTTTGCCTTCTTCGTACACCTTGTCAAACCGTCGATCATATAACGATATATTGTTTCAACCCAATCATACTGTGTGACCTTGGATAGGTCTTCCACAACGTCTACTAAAAACCCATCTAAGCTATAACTTATCCTACTAAATAAAAATGTGCAGCATATATACAGCAGTGCCAAAACCCTAGCTCTATCTTCAAGATAACTTTTATTTAGTTCATCCCCCTCCTCAAAGGCCATCTTTAGCTTACTTTTCAATAGCAAACATGTTATTCTCTTCCCTTTAAATTCCTCATTGTAGAAGGGGGACTCACTTGATTCATCAAAGTATACCATTCCCCCTCTTCTTGGCAGTCCTAGGATGATTGCAACATGCTTTACTGTGAATTCCACAAAATTACTATTGATAGTAAATCCCTTCCTTTCCTTGTCCCAGTTGGATACCAAATACTCTACTACTACAGAATCCATCTGAATTGCTGGCACTTGAACCAAATGGCCAAAGGGAGTTGTAGACAGTAATTCCTTGATCCTTGACCATTGTGATAATCCGGATAAAAATGTATTTATTTGGTGCATTGAGCACCTACTCATGTGCGGTCAAGATACTTCCTTATTCTTTGGGGACTTAGCTGGCTTTCTAACACATGTCTTGTATCTAACCCTACTCCTACTTGTGTCAGCACGTGTATCATATCTTGTGCTACCACTACCATCACTTGAACTACCATTGGAACTCTCACTTTGGGAGCTCATATTGCTAAAAATATCTGGAAACTATGAAAAGCAAACTATATTAGGTTATGTATTATGTAGAAACAGGGTTAAATTGCTGGTATCATGATGTTGATACCAAGGCTGAACCATAATCTCATTAGAATTAGGGTTACATTGCTAGTGTCCACGATGATGGACACCATGTCCACAATGATGGACACCGTGTCCACGATGTGAAAACCAAGGCTGAACCCTAATTTTATCAGAAATTGTGGCAGGTGCCAACAATTTCTGTACCGAGAACTTCTGCAGAGATTATGGCACTGCTGTAACCATTTTCACGGCCGTAATTGCAACCTGGAACCGCGATTCTTCCGGACTTTTTGAAGCCTGAATCTTGCGCGGATGATTTCGGACGATCCGGACCACCAAATTGAGATCTGAAAAAAGGAGAATCTTCTATAAATCAAGAAGAAACCAAACACATGAAGACCCCTAATTTTCATCCACTGTCCAGAGAGAAATCAAGGAAGGCATCCTTAGGGCATGGCTTCACGCCGAGAGAAGTAGAGGCCACCTCAGGCCACAATTTTCAAAAGGAAGCTTTGCCTGCGGGAGGAGACAATATCCTAGAAGTTTCAGAGCGAAAGGAGGTCAATCAGAGGAGAAATCCAAGAAATTGCTGGCACCTGCACTGTTCATCACGAAAATTACGGCTGTAATTTTCATTACAGTCATGCTATTAGTTGTTTTTCCACTTTCTCTTTGATTTCTGATCATTCTAACTGTGGTTTATTGTAATTCTTCATCCATGCTAGCTTAGACCTGTTTTGGGACATGGGGTGTAATCCCCCTAATTTTATATGACTAGATAATTTTTATTTCGTCATGATAACATTAAGATGATAATTTTACTTATGTGATGAATGCCTTTAATTCTCTGAAGATTCATATTGTCATGTTTTAGAGTTTTCGCGATATGAACCGAAAGGTGATTTGCTTGAGAACTTGGAACCCTAAAATTGAATGTTAGGAACTGATCTTAAGAAATTAGGTTTGTTCTTATTTCTTGATTTTAGAAGTATTATTGCCATGTTGATAATCTAAATCTATGATTGAGTTACTGTGATAAACGTGAAGATACTACAAGAAATTGAGTATTAGATCGTTAGAGAACCATAAGTAGAACCTGTGTTGAGATTCGGATGCACGAAAGTAATCCTTGAGTTTCCATTTGAGATAATTGACTTAGAATTCAGATGCATGAAAGTGATCCTTGAGTTCTTTGTGAATGGTTTACTTATCTTCAACATTGAATAGATCCTGCATGAAAGTGATGATCGGTTCCTTGTAAATTGTCTGCGCGAAAGCGAGATGATTTCTTTATGAAGTAAATTATATCTTTATCATGATAAAATTTGATTAACGAACATCTATTCATATCTACTCATGGAAGTTAAGGTGGATGAAACCCTAGTCCGAGTTTTCTCTCTAATTATCTGTACTCTCTTCCTATCGTTTACTAGCATCATATTCGATTTGATTAGCTAGTGAGAAAATAACTATTTGGTATTTAACACGTAGGTCTCTGTGGTTCGATATCTTTTTATAACTTCGAGTATCTATGCACTTGCGGACACAATAAGTTTTTGGCATCGTTGTCGGGGACCTTAGTTTTGTTAATATCAAAATAGTTGTAAGTATTGCTAGACTAAGTTTTATTTGTTTTAGATTTAACTTTATTTTTTTTATTTTTGCAGGTTTTGGATTTTCACAAGTTGTGACAGAACTGTGATTTCTGAATAATTTTTTGAATTTGCTTGTGTTTTATATTTTCTATTTTTTTATATTCTGAAAAAAAAATTCATATTGATTGGTGTTGGATAATCTTTCTGTTACCATTATGTCTTTTAATCACAACTCATGGGCAACTGAAAGAGGTGAGGTATACATGCCATAAGGTAAGTATGAAAATGATTCATTGTGCACTCTTGCAAATAAATTAAAATTAGACTCTTATATGCACCCTGTTAGAGCATCTTATTATTCTATTAGATGTGATATTTGTGGATGTTTTAATCATTATACTTCTGATTGCTAATTTTTAACTCCTCCAAATCATGTTTCTGAACCATACTTTGAGGATACTAAAGAATCTAGGCTTAAATCCATGCTTGAAAAATTCATGTCAAAACAAAACGAAATCATGACAAATGAAAGTAAGGAAGTTGAAGATCTTAAAGGGATAATTAGTCATCTTGATTATCAAGTGGAATCTATATCTGCTATTACTGAAATGTTAGAAGCCCGGATAGCACAACAAGATTGTTTACTTGAGTTTGATTTAGAAATTGAGAAAATTGATTTAGAAAAGTTCCCCTCTAATTTTGATTATTTTGAAATTGATTCTTTTGTGAACATTAATGAATCTCACTCTGATTTTGATGATTGTAAAATTGATTCATTTGAAAAATTATTTGAGGAAATTGATTTTGAAAAATCCCCTCTTGATTCTAGTGATAGTTATGAAGTTGATTCTTTTGATCATATATTGTTTGTGGTTAATTCTGATGAAGCACATGAGGAAACTGATTTAGAAAAGTCTCACTTAGATTTTGCTGCTAATTTTGAAATTGATAAATTATTTAATGATGAAGTGCATGAGAAACTTGAAAATGATTTGAATATTATGAATATTGATGAATCTCACTCTCATGTTTTGCCCATATGTACTATTCACTCTTTTGATTTATTTGAAAAACTATGTTTTACTGAGGAATCTAATATGAGACAGAAAGACTAGTTTTCATGATCCAATACTTGAATCTTTTGATCGAAGTCCTATTGCAATTGAAAATATAATTTTGAAGAAAGGACTAATGATTTTGCTTACTGACAAATATAGGAAGATAATTGAATATCCTTTGAGTGGAATTAAAAATTTTGATTTTAATTTCTATATATTTGAGAAAGCCACGTCGATCTTAATTTATATGAAATGTTGGATGTTTAGATTTGTGGCTAAATTTTTAGGACAACGAAAATGTAGAAAATTGTATGCTATTTACTATGGTACTAATCCACCTGCTTTACCATGAAATTTGATTTTTGGTCAAGCTATGGACCTAAAAATTAGCACTTCTTGGGAGGCAACCCAAGCACTCTTACTTTGTTTAGTTTCTTTTAATTTAGTTTATTTTTAGAGTTATTTTTTCTTTTCTTTTTGTAGGAAAAATCAAACTTTGTGCAAAATACAGTACCGCCGTAATAAAAACGACGATACCATAATTTTGGTCCTTTTTTGACCATAAACTTTTGAGCATTTTACGGCACTACTGTAAGGAATTTTACGGGCCATAATTTGGGATAATTTTTGAACAGAAAGTTTTATGGTTTTTACGGCAGTACCATAAGCATTTTCACTGGCCATAATTTGGCTTGAAAATTTTACCAAGAGTTCGGCATCTTTTACGGTACTACCGTAAGTTTTTTTATGGTACCATAATTTTGAGTGTTTTTTTACCTGAGGGTTTTCGAAAATTTTGTGAAAAATATGGCGGTACCGTAACCATTTTTACGGTACCGTAAATTCAGCCAATTTTTGACCCGAAGGTTCTTTGAGTTTTACGACAGTGCTGTAATTCCAGCATATTTCTGACCCAAGAATTTTGTGCATATTACGGCACTGCCGTAAGGAAATTCACGCTCGTAATTTGAAACCTACATTCTGCTTATCTAATTAGGTGTTTTCTTGTAGTGATTTTAAGAAATTGGGGTGGTAAAATTTTTGATCTTTGGCACAGTTTGGAATACTCATCTTTGTCTATTATTCAGATATTTTTATTGAATTTTAAAGTCCGTGGATCATCCTATAACACATAGCATATTTTGGTAACTGATTAATTTATGCAGTAGTTTTTTTTGACTGATTTGATTAGCGTTTTTGCTGTAGGTATTTAAGATGCTTTAATGAGTTTAAACTCTGATCTTTCACATGAAATATGGAGAACATGTTTCATTCTATCTCGTGGATTTGTTGTTTTCATGAAAATATTTTCAAATCATTCTAGGAAGCATGACAACTTTTGATGTCTGATTAAATTCTTTGCAGTTTTAATTTAGTAATCTGATTAGCCCTCTTTCTGATAATACCCTAAATTCCTCACAGATATTGATCCTTTAATTTTCATACACCCGGAACTAACAAGTTTTATTCTACTTCATGGCTTTGTCTATTTTCTTTATGGATCATTAAATCTTATTCTTGGGTATAACTACTTTTTGTAACTAAATCAATAGGCAGCTCTGCTATCCTTGGACACCTGCAGCTTCTTCTCCAGAATCGCAGTGCCTCTGATTACCAGCCACTGCCGCTTCTTCAGCGCTCATCATCTTCAGATCTCCCAGCCGGAAATTTGTTACATCGCTTTCCACCAGAAAAATTTGCCGGAGCACCACCAGCAGCCTCTAACTTCTTCTGCTGCCTTTGTTTCCATTAATTTTAATTATTTTTGCAGTAGGATCTTCGTTATTGAATCTGATTTTTTTCAGCTGTGCAGCATCATCTCTCACTGCCGACCAGCCGACGACTTTGCCTCCAGGACTATAATCTCCAACTGGCCACTGGAGACTACTCATTGCTAGCAGCTCTTCAGCTAGCATATGTTCCACCTCTGCTTCTCGCCTACATCAGCTCTTCCCACCGGTACCCTTTTGGACCACTGACGATATCTCTGATTACCTTTTTTTATTAAAGTTAGATACTATTTTTGGTCTGAGCCTTATGTATTTAAAATAGCACAGGTAAATTTTCAAAAGGCACATCTTTGAGGATGGTTTAGCGGCACCTGCCCCGATGCTACACCCAGACAATGATTGAGTTTGCTATATAGTTTTGTGAGTATTGTTTGCACTTTATAGTGATCTTATGCGGTATGGTTGTATGGTATTGCTACTTGATTTGTTTTTGATATTTGCTATGATTGTATCACTTACTGAGATTTCTATTTGACGTCATTGCTTGAATATATCATTTTACACTTTTGACTATGATTGTATGAGTTTGATGCTTCACACTTTTGGCATTGATATTGACATTTTTTATGTTTAAAATTTGCATGACTTTAATTTGTGTAATAAGAGGTGTGAGAATCAAATATTCATGACTTGATGATGTATGCTTTCTTAGGACATGCGGAAATTTCTATGATGATGTGCGATTTATTTTTTTGGAATTTGGATGGATGCATTGCTATGATAATATATTCATTTTTTCTATGATGATGAATGTTTATGCATGTGAATGCCTATGAATGGAAATATACCTATTATACTGAATTTATTTCTTCAATATATATCTACTTGTTGAAATCCTTCATCGATTGATGCATAAGGTTTTGGGTAGGTATGTTGTTTTATGAATGCAATCTAAGAGTGAAACATCTTTCTTGAATAAAATGAGCATATGAGTATAATTTTTGAATCGATATCAATTGATTAACCTAGTTGATGTTTATGCTATTTGCTATTTGTTGGGAAGAAAGATTCCTTGATCCAAATAAAGAAACAGAGACTCCCCTACTTGGCATTGCATAAAATTGGTGGTGGTACCGAAGATATGGGTTGAAGTATGTAAAAAGAGAGAGAGAGAAAAAAAAAAAATGACTCCTCTACTTGGCATTGTGTAAAATTGGCAGTGGTACTGAAGATAAGAGTTGAAGTCCAAATAAAAAGTGTGTATCTATGTGGGTACATGCCATCAATATATAAAAATAATGAAGAGAAAAATTTTGAGTGGAAAAAGATTTAGGATATCTTATTATTGTAAACAAAGGTATGATAGATTTAAACTGAAACTTGGGTGAATTCATGAGACTAAGATTCTATTTATTATGCGAGTCGCGAAGTTTTATTTGATCAAAGTTGTGAATACTAAAGATTAATTTCAAAGGATGATGTATTTATCTGAAATTTTGTGCGAAAAATTAGTGGAATATTTCATGAGTGATTATATTTTAGAAATTTATTTTTCATAAAAGAGCATATTTTCCATACTTAGCATTGTTCTTTATTTATTTGCTTGAGGACAAGCAAAGTTTGAGCCTTATGTGTTTGATGACACCAAAATTTATAGTAAATGTCATGCTACTTCAGGAGTATTTTCGTGTCATATTCATGCCCTTTTACTTATTTTTATGCCTTTTTTTTATCAATTATTGTAGAATCTACATCATTTCTTATTTTTGATGATTTTCAGGCAAAAAGGGCCATATTTTGATAGATTCTGAAAGATTTGAGCACACCAATGAATTCCAGACAATAAGACGAAGCTACTCGTCAAATTTCACGAAAAATAGAGCTTCAGACCAAAATAAGGTAGGGCCGTAATCTAAATTACGGTACCGTATTTTCACTGCACCTACAAAACAAAACATGACACTACCATAATTTTTGAGCACTACCGTATTTTGGGATGATTCCGTACAGAAAGTTTTTTAAGAATTACGGCACTGCCATAATAGATATCACGGGCCGTATTTCGAGTCGATTTTTCACTCGAGAGATTTGAAGAAAATACGGCACTGCCGTGAATAATTTCACGATACCGTAATTATGGATGATTTTGGTACCCAGAACTTTTGCAGAGATTACGGCACTGCCATAACCATTTTCATGGACGTAAATGCAACTTGGAACTGTGATTCTTCCGGACTTTTTGAAGCCCGAATTTTCGCGGACGATTTCGAATGATCCAGACCACCAAATTGAGATTTATAAAAAGGAGAATCTTCTATAAATCGAGGTGAAGCGACACACACAAAGAGCCCTAATTTTCATCCACTGTCCAGAGAGAAATCAAAGTAGGCGTCGTTAAGGCACGACCTCACGTTGAGAGGCATAGAGGCCACCTCTGGCCGCGATTTTCACAAGGAAGTTTTGCCTGGGGGAGGAGACGATATCCAGAAGTTTCAGAGCGAAAGGAGGTCGATCAGAGGAGAAATCAAAGAAATTACGGGCACCTGCATTGTTCATCACGGAAATTACGACTGTAATTTTCATTACAGCCGTGCTATTAGTTGTTTTTTCCCTTTCTCTCCGATTTCTGATTATTCTAACTATGGTTTATTGTAATTCTTCATCCATGCTAGCTTAGACATCTTTTGGGACATGGGGTGTAATCCCCCTGATTTTATATTACTAGATAATTTTTATTTTGTCATGATAACTTTACTATGATAATTTTACTTATGTGATGAATGCCTTGAATTCTCCAAAGATTCATATTGTTAGCATGTTTTAGAGTTTTCGCGATATGGACAGAAAAGGTGATTTGCTTGAGAACTTGGAACCCTAAAATTGAATGTTAGGAACTCATCATAAGAAATTAGGTTTGTTCTTATTTCTCGATTGTAGATGTGTTATTGCCATGTTGATAATCTAAATCTAGGATTGAGTTACTGTGATAAACGTGAAGATACTGCAAGAAATTGAGTATTGGATCTTTAGAGAACCATAAGTAGAACTTGTGTTGAGATTTGGATGCACGAAAGTGATCATTGAGTTTTCACTTGAGATAATTGACTTAGAATTCGGATGCATGAAAGTGATCCTTGAGTTCTTTGTAAATGATTTACTTATCTTCAGCATTGAATAGATCCTGCATGAAAGTGAGGATCGGTTCCTTGTAAATTGTTTGCGCAAAAGCGAGATAATTTCTTTATGAAGTAAATTATATTTTTATCATGATAAAATTTGATTAACGAACATCTATTCATATCTAGTCATGGAAGTTAAGGTGGATGAAACCCTAGTCCCAGTTTTCTCTCTGATTATTTGTACGCTCTTCCTATCGTTTACTAACATCATATTCGATTTGCTTAGCTAGTGAGAAAATAATTATTTGGTACTTAACACGTAGGTCTCTGTGGTTTGATATCTTTTTATTACTTCGAGTATCCGTGCACTTGCGGACTGATGCCTTGCATTTTAGTAGTGATTTTTATTATCTTTCCATGATGAATTTAGGACTATTTTAATGTTTTTACACTCCTTTAAGGCTTATTTAGTTAAAAACTTCAGAATCTTTACTTTTCGTCTATCTTATTGAATTTTAGGTAAAATCACCCAAATTTGAAGACTTTTTGAAGAAACTGAAAGGTCCCCTAAAGCCAAAGGGGGCGAAACCCTAATAGGTGGCGCATATAAAATTTTTGCAACGGAAACTAGGGTTTCAAGATCAACTTGCATGTTATATGATCAACTAGATAAAAAGCTTGCAAAGATCAACAAAAACGATCATACCATTGCCATAGCTTAGATGGCGCCTTGGAAGCAAAGAGTCGATTGCTTCTTCTCCAAAGGGAATCGCACACAAGAGGAAGATGGCCTACTCCTTTGTCACTCCTTATGCTAGCAAGGCTCCAAAGTATCCTTGATCACTTGAAGGGATGAAGAGACGATTACTAGGCTTGCCCCACCCTTTTGGCGTGAGTTCTATCTCCACACACAAAAGAGTCGTCGTGAGGAAGAGGCGAGAGGATGTCACCAAACGAAGTGGAGACGTTTCACTCAAAACGTGGAGACGTTTTCTCAAATTGAAAACCGACTTTCCAAATATAGAAAGTCCCTAACTCCAAGCGTTCATGCGTTCATGAACCTTTCGAAACTCATCCTCCAATTGAACCAAGCGCTCACTTGATGAGCCGGTTCAAATTGGTTTGGTTCAAAGACCAATTAAGCCAACCGTTGGTCCAGATCAAATTAAACCCTAAGGTTCTAGATCTGACCGTTCATCTCTTGATGTTCATGATCTCAACGATCTAACATCCATTCTCTCGATCGAAGCTTACCGATCTCAAGCCCTAATCAATCAAACATGATCAGACTAGATCTCACTTACAATCAGAGATTAAATCCCTTTAAACTGAACCCAAACAATTCAGTCCACACGATCTGACTTAAGTAAGCCATATCATCAAATTGTGCGACCCTAAGGGTTTCCTTTAAATGTCGGTAACGATAACTTACGTTATCACGATCAGTGAGGGGTATCTAGCAACACATCACTGTCTCCCGATATAAAGAAAAGAGTCTTCCAAGACTACACCCAAAGCACAGCACAAGTGTGAATCCACTGCACTAGGCATACATGTTTCCTTTGCCACTGGATGTTCTTTATTGGACAAGCGTGTCAAGCCTGTAACTCCAATATGATGAGCATGATTAGATCAGATGAACATAGTCA
>CM050439.1:34972664-34987960 GCA_027562315.1 Costus pulverulentus
CCATGGCAATGGTAAGATCACATCTTGATCTTAAGTTAAAATTAAGTTGATCATATGGCTATACCACATGCGATCTTATGAAACCCTAAAAATCCTTGCTTCTGCTATGAAAGTTTATATGCGCCTCCTATTAGGGTTTCGCCCCCCTCATGAAAGGGGTACTTTCGTCGTTGCCGGGGACCTTTGTTTTGTTAATATCAAAATAGTTGTTAGTATTGCTAGACTAGGTTTTATTTGTTTTAGATTTAACTTTATTTTTTGTTTTTGCAGGTTTTGGATTTTCAGAAGTTGTGATAGAACTGAGATTTTCTAAAATTTGTGAATTTGTTTGTGTTTTATGTTTTCTTTATTTTATATATTCTTAAAAAAATTAATAAAAAAATAAAAAATAAAAAAATGGTTTTATTTGATTGATTGGTGTTGGATTATCTTTCTGTTCTTGATAGATTTGAAAATATGTCTTTTAATCACAACTTCTGGGCAACTGAAAGAGGTGAGGTTTGCAATCCACAAGGTAAGTATGAAAATAATTCATTGTACACTCTTGCAGATAAATTAGACTCTTTTATGCACTATGTTAAGAAATATTCTTCTTCTATTAGATGTGATATTTGTGGATATTTTGATCATTATACCTCTGAATGTCAATTTTTAAATCCTAATTTTTCTTGGAAAGAATCTTATCAATTGTATTCTAGATGGGAAAACCAAACTTCCTTTTATGAGGATTGCTCAAATTATGTTTCAGAACAATACTTTGAGGATAATGATAAATCTAGCTTAGAGATAATGTTTGAAAAGTACATGAAACATAGTGAGGAGTCACATGAGACCTTTAAACAAATTAATTCTAGGAGGGATAATATCAGTTATGATACAGAAATGCTAGAAAACTGGATAGCACAACAAAAGGCATGTTTATTTAAGTTTGATTTGGAAATTGAAAAACTTGATTTAGAAAATTCCCCCTCTGATTATGATTGTTTTTAGATTGAGCCTTATGTGAATATTCATGAATCTCACTCTAATTTTGATGATTGTGAAATTGATTCCTTTGATAATGTATTTGTGGAAAAGTTTGAGGAAATTGAAATTGAAAAATCCTCTTTTGATGATATATTATTTGTGGTTAATTCTGATGAAGGATATGAGGGGACTAATTTAGAAAATTCTTATTCTGATTTTGATGATAATTTTGAAATTGATAAATTATTTGATAGTGAGCAAGAGGAATTTGAAAAAGATTTAAAAATACAAACATTGCTGAATCTTACTCTGATATTTTGCCCATATCTACTGCTGAATCTTCTGATTTCATTGAAAATTTATATTTTATTGAGGAACCTAATTTGACATAGAAAAGTTATTTTGATGATCCAATGCTTATATCTTTTGATCAAAGTCATATGGCAATTGAAGATTTAAATCTGAAGAAAGGACTTTTGATTTTACTCTCTAATAAATTTAGGAAGATCATTGAATATCCTTTATGTGAAATTGAATATATTGATTTTGATTTCTACATATTTGAAAAAGCCATGTCAATTGTGATTTACATGAAATTTTGAATATTTGAATTAGTGGCTAAACTTTTTGGACAGCAGACAAGGAACAAATTGCATGCTATCTACTTTGGTACTGATTCACCTGCTTCACCATTATATCTGAGTTTTGGTCAAGCTAATGACCTAAAAATTATCGCTTCTTAGGAGGCAACCTAAGCATTATTACTTAGCTTAGTTTGTTTTATTTTAGTTTATTTTTAGAATTAATTTTTCTTTTCTTTTTGTAGGGGAAAATAAAATTTTGTGCAAAATACGACACTACCGTAATCCGCTTTACGGTGCCATAATCTTCATTTGATTTCATTCGAGATTTTTAGCATATTACGGCAGTACCGTATTAGTTTTTACAATGCCGTTATTTTTGGGTATTTTTGATCTGAGACTTTTGTGTATATTACGGCACTGCCGTAAAGCATATTACGCCCGTAATTCTAAACCTACAGTTTGCTCATCTGATTACGTGTTTTCTCGCTACGATTTTAAGAAACTAGGTTGGGAAAAATTTTGATCTTTGGCATCATCATGAAGTACCCATCTTTGTCTATCATCTGGGTATTTTTGCTGAATTTTAAAGTCCATGGATCATTCTGAAACACATAGCAACTTTTCGATTCTGATTAATTTCTACAGTAGTTTTCTTTTGACTATTTTGATTAGCATTTTTGCAACAAGTTTTTAAGATGTTTCGATGACTTGAAACCCTGATTTTTCACATGGAATATGAAGAACATGTGTTGTTCTATCTCGTGGATTAATTGTTTTGATGAAAATATTTTCTGATCATTCTATGACACATAGCTACTTTTTGAATCTGATTAACTTTTGTGCTGTTTTTGCAGTTTTGTAATATGAGTAGTCTACTTTATGTTGATACCCTAAATTCCTGATAGATTTTAATGCTTTGATTTTCATACATTTGCAAAGAATGAGCTTTATTTTATTACATGATTCTGTCTATTTTCTTTTTGGATCATTAAATCTTATTATTCGGTATGGCTACGTTTCATAAAAAATTTAGTTGCAGCTCTACTTGCTTTCTACATGTTATAGCTTCTTTTGCCTCTAGATCCAAAAATCTTCAAGAGCAACTGTCTTCCACCTCTTGCCACCACTGCATCTGCCTCTGACATCACTATTTCCAGCCGTCGACACTAGATTATACCATCTGCAGACTCTTACTTCTTCTACTGCCTTTTATTCTACTGATTTTATTTATTTATGTAGCAGACTCTTTATTAGTGACTAATTTTTTTTTTATTTTTGTAGTGCTATCTCTCACACCCATCTGCCGACGATCTCACCTCCAGGACTGTATTCTCTAGCAGGCCACTAAAGATTACTCACTCTACTGTCGGCACCATCACCATCATTGCTAGCAGCTTTTCAGCCAACCTTTGTTCACCCTCTGCTTCTCAGCTGCATCAGCTCTTTCCACCAGCACTTTTTGGACTACCGATGATATATCTGATTCTTCTATGAGAAAATTATTTTTATTATTATTATTTTTAGAGACTATTTTTAAACTGAGCCTTATGTACCTTAAATTGCGCAGGTAAACTTTTCAAAAAGGCACATCTTTGGACCTAGCAGCATCTGCCATAACACTATTTTTGGTCAGAGCTTGCTATATAGTTTTGTGAGTATCATCTTCCCTTACTTCTTTGCTATACTTTATTTTCTATATCTTATTGATGTTTCATGTGATGAAGGGAAGGATGATGCTTATACGCCTCTATGACCGCTGCCACCTGCTATTCTATTTGACATGCTTATCTTTTTTTTCGATGTGGTTGTATGATGATTATGATGATACTAATTTCTACTATTTCGATGGGGTTGTATTATGATATTTCGATATTCTGCTGATTTATCTTCGATATGGTTGTAGTATACATGATGATATATTTTTATATTTTTTGGATGATATGATATTGTGATATTTGATGATGATGATGAGTATACTCTTGATTTATATTGTTGATGACTTGATTGATTGATGATGAATAAATTCAAATTCATGATTAGAGACATACCCTATCATGTTAGATTTACTTCTTCAATGCATATCTATTTTTGAAATTTGACATTCGTTGATGCATGAAATTTTGGGTAGATGTATTATTTGATGAATGAAATCTAAAGGTGAAACTTCTCCTTTAAATAAAATGAGCATATGAGTATGATTTGAGAATTGAGATGAATTGATCAACCTATTAGATGTTTAGTCTATTTTGCTATTTGTTGGGAAGGAAGAATCCGAGATCCATAAAAATAGTGAGAGACTCCCCTACTTGGCACTATGTAAAATTGATAGTGGTACCTAAGACATGGGTTAAAGTCTATGCATGAAAAATAAGATAAAAATTGATAGTGGTATCGAAGATAAGAATTGAAGCCAAAAATAAAAAGTGTGTATCTAAGTGGGTACATGTCATCTTTACAAAAAGAAACAAAATACATAAAAAAAGGAAAAGAAAAATTATGTGTGGAAAAAGATCTTGGAAACCTAATTCCTGTAAAAAAAAGCATGATAGATTTGAACTGAAATTTGGTGAAATTATGAGATTGAAAATTCTATTTATTATACAAGTTGCAAAGTTTTATTTGATTGAGTTGTGGATCTAGAGGGTTGAGTTCTAAGAATGATACGTTTATTTGAAGTTTTGTGAAATAATTGATGGGATTTTTCATTGGTGATAGTATTTTAGAAATTTATTGAGCATGAAAAGGTTTATCTTTTAATCAACTTTTGATTTTTTGCTTGAGGACAAGCAAAGTTTGAGCCTTATGTATTTGATAACACCAAAATATATAGTATATTTTGTATCATTTTATATGTCTTTTCATACTCATTTGAAGATCTTTTGCTTATTTTTATGCCAAAATTATCAAATATTGCAAAATCAACTTCTATTTTGGTTTTTCATGATTTTCAGGTTTGGCCTCACAGAGAGAGGCGTAGAGGGCACCTCAGGCCATAATTTTTACACAGAAGCTTCGCCTAGAGGAGAGGACAATACCCCAGAAGTTTCAGAGAAAGAGGAGTTTGATTGGAGGAGAAATCAATGAAAGAGCGGTGCCAGCACTATTCACTCGCACAATTACGGCTGTAATTTCTATTACAACCGTGTCGTAACATTATTTCTCCCTTCTTTTCATTTTTTGATTGTTCTAAACAATGGATTATTGTATTTCTTCTTCCATGCAAGCTTAAACACTCTTTGGGACATGGGGGAGTAATCCCCTTTGGTTTCTTAATGATTAGATAACTTTTACCTTTGTCAGAATAGTTTTATGATGATAATTTTACTTATGTGAATAATTATACTTTGATTCTCCATAGATTGATGTTATTATTCATGTTTTAGAGTTCTTGCAATAAGGACCGAAATGTGACTTGCTTGAGAACTTGGAACTGTAGAATTGCATTTTAGTAACTTTCCGTAAGAAATTAGGTTAGTTCTCAATTATTTGATTTTAGTGATCTTATTGCCAAGTTTAGTAATTTGAATCTAGGATGAATTATTGTGTTAGACTTGATTTGATCTTCCGCGAAAGTGCGGATCGAGTCGTCGGAAAACCATGAGTAGAACTTATGTTGAGTCTCGGATGCACGAAAGTGATCCTTGAGATTCCACTTGAGACAATCAACTTAGAATTCGGATGCACAAAAGTGATCTTTGAGTTCTTTCATTGATGATTTACTTATCTTTAGTGTTGGGATAGATCTTGCGCGAAAGCGAGGATTGATCCCTGCATGATTGTCTGCACGAAAGTGAGATGATCCATTTATGAAGTAAATTAAGTCTTTATCATGATAAGATTAGTCTGACGACCTTTTATTTATGTCTAGTCATTGAAATTAAGGTGGATGAAACCCTAGTCCCAGTTTCTCTCTGATTTCGTGTTCTTTCTATCATTTACTTCTAGTATAATCGATTGTTTAGCTAGTAAGGATATAATTATTTGGTACTTAACAACGAGGTCTCTGTGGTTTGATATATTTCTTTATTACTTCGAGTATCCGTGCACTTGCGGAGTACAATAAACCCCACCGAATCGTTATGGCATCATTTTTAGGGATGAAATCCAAGAGGCTAAATACAACCAATTGGTGGCTAGGAATGTTGTGAATACCAAGTATGCGGATCTACGCATGTTGGAGGCACTAGGCCTTTATGATGATGTCTTCTGGATGTTCAACCAAATAAGGGCAAAACAATTTTTCCAAATGATACTGCCCACGTACCTTCTCTTGGTTTTGGAGTTTTTGAGTAGTTTGGATATGGGGCTTGATGAGTTCACTAACCAACATGCTGATGGAGAAATTACTTTCAGATTTGCCAACATTGAAAGGAAACTTACTCTGAGAGACATCTGGACCATCTTTCACTTATCATCAAGAGGATACGCCCAAGTACTAGTGGGTTTCATTGAGAATGTTTTCTGGAACCAAATCACTAGTGAAGATCACTTTTCTGCAGTCTCAACTCGTGCTTCGAAGATTTCGAATCCTTGTATCAAATATGTACATAGAGTTTTGGCCCACACAGTTTTTGGGAGAGGAGATAATGACGGCAAGGTCCGTCAATCTGAGTTATATTTCTTATGGGGGATGTTACATGGATATCCAGTTGATGTAGCTTTCTTTCTTATCAAGGTCATGGACAAGGTTGCCCGAGCTAAGAAAGGGGCAATTGTGATGAGGATGATTGTTAGAGAGGGGATACATTTTTTGGTTGCACTTGGACCTCATCCAAGTCAAACTTCCTTCCACTAACTTCTTTCATGAGAAATTCTTTCTTTAGAAAGACAGCACCCCGAGCAACAAAAACTTTGTTCTCGGTGGGAACATAGAAGTAGTAACCCTTAGTTTTCTTAGGGTACCCCATAAACACACATTTATCAGATCTAGATTCTAGCTTGCTAGAATCCTGACGCTTGACATAAGCCTCACATGCCCAGATCTTGATAAAAGATAGGTTAGGGCTTCTCCCACTCCATACCTCATATGGAATCTTTGAGACACTCTTAGATGGAACATTATTCAGTATTAGAGAAGCTGTCTCTAGTGCATGTCCCCATAATGAGGGAGGTAGAGTTGCATGACTCATCATACATCGAATCATGTCTAACAAAGTTCGATTTCTCCTTTCAGACACACCATTCCATTGAGGTGTTCCAGGAGGAGTGAGTTGGGATAAAATCCCACACTCTCTCAGATAGTCAAGAAACTCACCACTCAGGTACTCTCCACCACAATCTGATCGAAGAGCCTTAATGGATCTACCAAGCTAGTTCTCTACTTCATGTCTGAATTCTTTGAATTTCTCAAACGATTCAGACTTATGTCTCATTAGGTAGACATATGTTGTGTCCGCAAGTGCACAGATACTCGAATAATATTTAAGATATCGAACCACAGAGACCTCGTTGTTAAGTACTGACTAATTGAATTTTCACTAGCTAAGTAAATTGAGTAATGATGTAGGTAAACAATTGAACGGCGTATGGAAAGAATCAGAGAGAAAAGCTTGGGACTAGGGGTTCATCCATCTCGAAATTCATGATTAGATATCATTAAATGTTCATCAATCTAATTCTTGTTATGGTAAAGATATAGCTTACTTAAGAAAGAAATTAACTCGCTCTCGCGCAGTCAATTTACAAAGAATGATGCTCACTCTCGCGCAAGATCAATTCAGTGTTAAATATAAGTAAACTTTGATCAAAGAGATTAAAAATCACTCTCATGCATTCCATCTCAGTATCAAGAACTCAAGTAAAACTAAGCACTCTCGCACCTTAGTTTCACAGGTTTTACTCAAGGGGGTTTAACTTTCCAACATCTATCTCTAGCATGTTTTCAAGTCTAAAACAATACTGATTTCTAGGTCATAAGCATCAACAAGAATTAAGCTTCTAAAATCTAAAAATAAGAACACAACCAATCTCTTGCGATGAATTCTTATTATAAATTTTAGGGTTCCAAGTCTTATGGTATCATCTTCTCAGTCCATAACATAAAACTCCTAAACATGTTATTGTATGATACTAGGAACTATTAAAGGCATTCATCACTTGAGTAAAATTACCATATCAAGAACAAATTGATGACTAAAAATCATCTAACCACTAGAATATCAAGGGGATTAAACCCCCATGTCCCAAAAGAAGGTTTAAGCTATCATGGCAAAAGAATCACAGTGAAACATCATTTTAGAATGATTAGAAGTCGAAAAGAGGGAGTAAAAATTACAAAACCGAGATTGAAACCTAAATTTCAACCCGTAATACGAATTGGAGCTGCGATGAACAGTGCAGCGATCACGAATTTGATGATTCCTCCCTCGATCGGCTTCCTTTCAATCTGAAGTTTCAATGGCATGTTCTTCTTCCTCAGGGTGACCATCCTTCCAAAAATCAAGACCGGAGATGATCGGAACAGTAAACGGCGGTGAACCCTAGCGCGGCAGCGATCTCCTCCAATTCTCTCTGAGTCATTCATAAAAATTGGTCCTTTTGCTTCAAAATTACTCGCCTACTTATGTTGAGTCTTTCCCTTTTTTCGGATCTTCAATTGGGTCCCTACATCTCGAGAAATCGAGTTTTTAATTTTGCGGCGGAAAACTCAAAAATCTGGGTTTACAAATACGGAACCGTATACTGAATACGGTAGTGCTATGTTTTCTTTCTATGAGTTCTAGCTAGAAGATACGGTACCGTGATAATGTCACCTCATAATACGGCAGTGCCGTATTTTTGCTGAAATATTCTGGTCAAAATTGCCACAAAATACGGCACTGTGCAATTTCTTACAGTAGTGTCGTATTTTTGTCGAAACTCCCTGGTTGAAACTGCTACAAAATATGATGGCGTGTAAGTTCATACTGCAGTGTCGTATTTCTTATCGAAACTCTTTGGTTGAAACCGCTAGAAAATATGGGGGTGTGTAGTTTCATACGGCCGTGACGGTTTTCCTCCAGAATATGGCAGTGCCGTATTTTTGCTAGAGGATCCCTTTTGAGTTGAAATTTGATGGCTAGACTCCTCTTGATGGTTAGAACTCATTCATGCATTGAGATTGCTTGAAAACCGGCGATAATGATCTCTTTTTACCTGAAATTGATGAAAAACTAAAGACGGTATAGATTCCGAAGTATATGATAAAAAAGGTATGAAAACAAAGCAAAAGAGTAAGATCATGGCTCAAAAGACTACTAAATAAGTATGAAAAACACTATGAAATTTAGAGTCATCATTAGGTAGACATAACCATATCTACTGACATCATCAGTAAATGTGATGAAGTAGTTGTGGCCTCCTCTCGCTTGCTTATTGAATGGCCCACACACATCGCTATGTATGAGATCCTACAAACCTCCTGCCCTTTCACTAGTCTTGGTGAAAGGCGCCTTTGTCATCTTCCCTAACAAACAAGGTTCACATGTATCAAATTCCTCCAAGGAACTTGAATCTAACAACCCATTTGCATGGAGTTGTTGAATGCGATTATTGTTTATATGGGCTAATCAACAATGCCATGGGAAAGCACCAACTGAACCACTCAGTTTGGTCATTTTATTATTTATGTTGCAAATAGAGTTATCCATGTCTAATACATATAGACCATTGCACAGAGTACCTTTCCCATAGAACATATTTCCAAATGAAAAAGAACAAGAGTTCTTATTTATTTCAAACTTAAATCCTTTCTTTGCCAAGCAAGGAATGGATACAATGTTCTTAGTAAGCGAAGGTGCATAATAGCAATTATCTAACTCTAACTGAAGTCCAGATGGCAGAGAAAGAGTCAAAACTCCTACAGCAACAACAGCAACCTGTGCCCCGTTTCCAACTCGTAGGTCAATCTCTCCAGCCCGCACCGATATAGTTTTCTTTAGCCCCTGCATATTTGTACAAATATGAGCTCCACATGCCGTATCCAATACCCATGTCATAGAAGTAAAAAGGTTGACTTCTGTAACATAAATACCTGAGTATGAAGACAAAGTCTTGCCTCTCTTCTTCTCATTCTGAAGTTGCACTATGTCCTTCAACATGTGAGGTTGCCCTCCACATGAATAGCACTTATTGTTCCTGATCCATTCCATCTTTAATTTCAGTTCCTTGGTCAAACCTTTCAGCTCAACACACTGAATATTAACTTTAGGGTGATTGAGCCTAACCAATTCATTAAAGAGTTGTCTTAGATTAGTAATAATCTCAGAGGCACTCTTCAATTCATATTGTCCTTGAAGCTCGGGCGACATGTTGGTTAGCATCAATTGTGCAACCTCCAAAGTATCAGCCTGATGCATATCATAAGCATCCCTCTCAGCCGCTGAGGCCGAGCGTGGAAGTGGTTCAGGAATGGGCTGCTCAAGGGCATAGAGCCTTCTTTCGAGCTTCAGCACAATTCTCAAGTTCATATACAAATCCATCAAGTTGGATCCAACCAACTTGTCCTTCTCAAGGATAGATCGCAGTGACCAACCGCTATTGTTCGTTGCCATTGTTCTACAATAGTCAAGAAACATCTGATTAGTACTACTTCAAATCATTTAAACAGGACTTGTTTTAAATGATTATTGCTCCCACCATTTTAATCGAATTGATAACCCACAAAGTCAATCGGGAAGTTTAAGACTTTCTAGTGAGATGGGATCCTTATTCAACATGAGGCTTTGCGTCCCACGAGGGTGGGATGACATGCACAAAGTAACACATGCTTCCTGAGGTGGGCACGCCGGACGATTGCTCCAAGCAATTCCCCTTATTGAGACAGTCTAGACATTTCATGTCCAGCGAGGGCTGGATACAACATGAAACCCTAACCCCTCAATGATGCCTCTAGAGTTCCACCATATGCCCAGCACATGTGGAAATCCAGTCAAGTCCATTCCTAACCGTTATGCCCAGGACCAACGAGTTTCCTTATGAAGGTGCGCCCGATTAAAATGGACTGGGGAAACCATTGCCACCACGCACTTTCTAAAGATAAGTGGGTGTGTCCCACGAGGGTGGGAAATAGTTTACAACACCACTGATCGATAGCTTAGTGAGGGCTACGCATTAGAAGGCTACTAGACTTGATATTTATTTATGAGGGTTTTTGAGGTCTCATCAGTTTTATCTTATGTCTAACATTACAGGCATGCAATCCTATAGTGATAACATAACGATTAAACAACTCAGGCATGCTTTAGTAGATATGTATGA
Organism: Costus pulverulentus; assembly: GCA_027562315.1. Taxonomy (NCBI): domain Eukaryota; kingdom Viridiplantae; phylum Streptophyta; class Magnoliopsida; order Zingiberales; family Costaceae; genus Costus; species Costus pulverulentus. The sequence goes on from CM050439.1 coordinate 34,983,452, forward strand.
AAACAGTAAAAGAATGATGTGATCATAGCCTATTCAAGACATTGAACCAACCCATGCCAAAAGGAGGTTCAACTCTTGACCTAGGATTCAAGCCCCAAAGACAAGACCTAACCTAGCCGACCTCTAACTTGAACTTCAAGGTCCTTCTCACCACGGTTTAGCTCTCAAACCCTAGAGGTGTCCCTCATGGGTTCGGCCAATTCCATGGGTCTTTCTCTATAGATGATGCGCCACCATGCAAGGAGCCAAGATGGCTAGCTCTCAAACCCTAGGGTTCGGCCATGCCATCTTGCGCCACTCCTCCATGCGCCATCAAGCATGCCAGGGTTCCATGTGGTTGCGCCCTAATCTTCTTTTTCTTTTTACAAAAATAAAAGAAAAGAAAAGCAGCACGCAGACCTCATAAAGATACATCATAGGCATGCAAAGGGGCTTGACTCATGATCACAACATTATGCACAAGCAAGGTATCTACACATGCAGTTCTACATGCTCATGAAAAATATAAAATTTGAAATTTTCCTTTTTCATAAAACTAGTCTCTTTTTCTCATCTTCTTCTCACAAATCTTTTAGTTAGTTGTCATCTATTTTTCATGATGATTTCAAAGATCCTTTGGGTTAGTAATTTTGTCAGATCAAGAGACCTGGCCAGTCCGAAGACACAATGTCCGTCCTACTTGACAAAACTACGTGTGCCTTTGATCCTTAAATCATGCGAGAAAAATAACCCAAAAATCCAAAAGAGATTAAAAATATGATAGAAACAAGAAACCCTAATTTTTCCTACTTAGAAAAAATCATTCGCCATGTGATCATGCAATTTGTGAAAATTGAGATAAGGCATGTGAGCATGCAAAAGCATGAAAATACATCGTTCGAGTCTCGCAAGTCGCTCTGATACCACTGTTGGGAAACCCCGGGGATATTTTATAAAATTTCAGAGATGCAAACACATTATGCAACGGAAGAATATCCCCGAAACAGGCCGGTCCCAAATACCCAATGAAGATCGCATGCGAGAGAGTCGACACGATGAGATAGAAGATACCTTGAGCAAGGCGAGGCTGATGTCGTAGTAGGCGCCCAAGCGTGCGCCCTCTGCAATTTCACACACACGGATCCCCTCGAGTCCTCTTCTTCCACGCCCGGTGCTAGCCTCGGGAAGAAGATCCAAGCCTTAGGAGAGCCCTCCAAGAAACTTGTGCCACCACCAAAGGGAGAAGCGCCAAGAGCAAGGAGGAAGAAGGAGATGCCACCAAGTTCAACTTCACCTTGCGTGATGCAGGAGCATACAACATGTAAGAAGGGGAAAACTTGCCCCAGGAGGCGCCCCACAAATTTTCTGTGAGTTCTGGCATCACAGAGTGTTCCACGGCCGACCCAGCGACCGAGATCGCTACTCGTGGCTTCAGCCATGGCATTCCAGGCCACACATTCCGATCTGTACAAAACGTTCTGCAGGGTACTAAGCGGCCTAAACCACAGCCCAAGAAAGTTTTTTCTGCAAATTCGGGTGTCACAGAATGTTCCACGGTCGACCGAGCGACCGAAGTCACACCCGAGGAAGTTTCGGTGGATTCTAGCGAAATAGTCAAGTATGCACAGAATGTTCCACGGTCGACCCAGCGACTAAAGTCACACCCCGAGGAAGTTTCTGTGGAGAAAGTCAAATACGCACAGAATGTTCCACGGTCGAGGTCACACCCCGAGGAAGTTTCTGTGGACTATGGCGAAAAAGTAACGGGGTGTGGAACTGGTCGTGGTGTGACCCGTGGAAATCCTGAAACCGCCGACTTGCCCCAACGACCTCGTTTTGACGTGCACAACCCTCCCCACCATGTTCATCCATTTGAGGAGGATCCAAAGGAGCCCAACAAAGTGATTATCCGGCGATCCCAACGCACATCCCATCTGCTAGATCATTTCGTGGGTGTCGTTAGCCCACTTGCAATCCACACCGAAATGATCCAGCCCGAGGGTGCCATAGACCAGCCCCCAAGCAGCCCAACTCCGGAAAGACACCGCAATCATGTCAGTAACAGAGCCCAAGAGCGTGCCACGACGGTGGTGACTCAGCCTATGACGTCCAAATTCTGCTGCCTCATCGCGGTCTACTCCGAATGCGTCTAACTACCTTCGCAACCACCTCGTACCAGTGGGAATCAAAGGACTTGTGCCAGTCCAGTTTAGTTAGTACAAGTTTGTTAATCTTTTGTCCCTTGTAGCAGTTTTTTTGTCCTTATGTAGCAGCCATGACTACTTTTGCGCTGCAAAAGTAGATAGTTGGTAGGAATTCAGCCCTTGTTTTGTTCCCCTCTCTTATCATATAAAAGAGAAGGGGTGGGCTAGCTTCATTTTCAGTTCTCTACAGTGGTAGAGTACTCCAACTTGTGGAGATCCAGGAGAGTGCCTCGATTCCAAGGTTGTAAGCATCTTGCCTCGACTTCGAGGCGTGTAGGAGTCGTGGTCGGTGCCTCGACTCGAAGGTCCATTTCCAGCATTAGAAGAAGTAAATCCCACCGCCTCTGGTGGGTCAGGTTCGCCTATTTTTTATTCCCTCGTGTTCTTTTGCACTGTAGTTTCCCTCTTTTCCACGAGTATCCGCACGGCGGAGGCATGGTCGTTCCTTGTTTCTGGTTTATTTCTGGCGCATAGGAGCGCGAGCTATACGCTGCGAGTCCGCTGTCCCCATTGCAATGTGTTGAGCTTAAAATTTGCTTAGAGAGTGCACTAAATGCTAAGAGGTTAGTGATGTATTTTCAGTAGTTGAGTGTCGTTGATTCCTTCTCGCATTCGTGTTGCCCCGATCGAACTCGACGCTGATTTCTTTGTGTTTTCTTGCTATTTTCCGAACGCTTTTCACTTCCCTCGTCTAAAGACCCTCTCCCGTTTTCGCGTGTATCGTGTGATCCCTTAGAGTACGGCTTTAAGGACCCTCTTCCCACTAGTAGCTGCATCATTGCGCCAAGGAGAAGAGGAAGAGGATCACTTGCGGCTTGATGGAAGAAAGGAGGAAGTTGCGCCCTTGTCCCTTGCTTTTGCCCTCTTGATGATGCTCACGCCTCTAAGGAATAAGTTTCATGAGAGGGGTGGCTAGGGGGGTTATTTGTAGGGCAAGGGGCGTCTAAAACATGGCTACAATTAAGCTAAGTGGGCGGCTAGGAGAAGAAGGAGGGAATCAAGTACTAATATAATTAGGACTCAAGTGGGCGGTTTGATCAAGGATTAAATCAAGTCCTATTCCAATTAGGACTCCAATTATTTATTTAATTAATAAATCCTAATCCAATTAGGACTCTAATTAATTTAAATAAATCAGTCCATTAGATCCCACAAAAATAGGACTCTAGTTAATTAATTAATTAGCCCCTATTTTATCTCACATGATTAATTAAAATCACATGAGGCACAGGCGCTAACCCTAGTCTAACTAGGGTTAAGCATGCGCCTACCCTCTTCTTCTCCTTAAGCCCATTAAGCCGCAAATGTTCAATGGACCCAGCCCAATGTCCATTATGCATGTTAAGCAAGCCCTTGGATCCAATCCAATTTAACCCAAGGTCAAATTAGGCTAACCATGGTTAATATGCCGTAAATGGAAGTTGGCCCCAATAAATTTCTTCCATCTCATCAGGCCCATTGGCACTGATGAAATCTCAAAAATAGATCCGAGTTATCCAATAACTCGATCATAAGGCTTCCCGATCAATATGAGAACTCGAATATCAAGGTGTGCGACCCTGTAGGTTCCTCTAACGTTGGAAGTGCTGACCTATGGTCACCACAAGCAGTGAGTGACACCTAGGAGTGTATCGCTACTACCCAAGTCATCGGAATGGATATCGACATCGACATCCCCATCACCGCAACCAGGTACAGATGCATTACAGTCTCTTTGCCGAACTGATATCCGATTGGTCAAGTGTGTCACCACTTGCTTTTATCCAATCTCATGGCTATGACTAAATCAGGTCTAACCTGGGTATGGTTATACACTTTCAGTCATAGAACCGTAGAGGAGCTCCATGGATATCATGCTTCCCTTAGGAAGAGGCAAATCCTATGTCTGTGCATTGACCTTCTCATATGGGTCGTGATATGCCCAATGACAACCGTTATTACCTCCCAACTACGGCAAGGCGTTAAGTTGTATCAAAGCATATCCCTAACCATATAGAATGACCAATGACCTCAAGTCAAGGGATCAATGCATCTCCTAACACTTGTGAGAATAACTCGTGACACCAAGTTATTGCCTCACAGCGGGTCGGTCCAGTATATCCACCACTAATATACCAATATGCTTACGTTAGCACCTCGTGCCTAACTAGCCCATATACTGTAAGATCTAAGGATCTTAAGTCCTGGTAAGTATTATTTTAAATAAAATCATTGACTATGGATATTACGTTAAGCAGTATTGGATGTTAATTAACTGACTTATTGATTGTTAATTTGTAATTAATTAGAATTTATTGGTTGTTAATTTGTAATTAATTAAATAGAC
>CM050439.1:35004717-35015900 GCA_027562315.1 Costus pulverulentus
ACCTAGTTGAGGCTTAGTCTATTTTTGCTATTTGTTGGGAAATAAGAATCCAAGATCCATAAAAATAGTGAGGGACTCCCCTACTTGGCACTATGTAAAATTGATAGTAGTACCTAAGACACGCGTTGAAGTCTAAACATGAAAAATAATGAGAGAAAAAGAATAAGACTCCTCTACTTGGCACTGTGTAAAATTGACAGTGGTACCGAAGAAAGAGTTGAAGTCAAAAATAAAAAGAATGTGACTTTGTGGATACATGCCATCTATGCAAAAAGATAACAAAATGCATAAAAAAGATAAAAAAAAAAATTTGTGTGGAAAAAAATCTTGGAGACCTAATTCCTGTAAACAAAAGCCATGATAAATTTAAATTGATACTGGGTGAAATCATGAGATTGAAAATTCTATTTATTATACGGTTGCAAAGTTTGATTTGATTGAGTTGTGAATCTAGAAAATTAAATTCTGAGGATGATATGTTTACTTGAAATTTTGTAAATCAATTGATAGAATTTTTCATTGACAAGTTGTATTTTAGAAATTTATTGAGCATGAGAAGGTTATTCTTTCAATCAAATTTTGATTTCAAATTCTGATTTTTGCTTGAGGACAAGCAAGGTTTGAGCCTTATGTGTTTGATGACACTGAAATATGTAGTATATTTTGCATCATTTTAGGTACCTTTTCATTCTAAATCGAGGATCTTTTTACTTGTTTTTATGCTGAATCCATTAAATATTGCAAAGTCTACTTCTATATTGGTTTTTCAAGTTTTTCAGGCAAAAAGGCACTATTTTAGGCATTTTCAAGCAAAATCAAATATATGGAAGAGTTCTCATCATCAAGAAGAAGTCACCCAAGAAATTTCATGCAAATCGAGGCAAGGAACCCAAAATACAGCAGTGCCGTAAGGGATTTTACGGTACCATATTTTTCACGGCTGCTGTATTATCGAGATCACGGCCGCATTTTGGTGATTTTCCAAACAGAAGGTTTTTACGAAAATATGGCACCGCCTTTAGAAATACTTTTGCCGAAATTACGGCACTGCCGTAACCTAGTTTACGGGCCGTATTTTGAAGCATCTTCATAACAGAAAGTTGCCCTGAAATTACGGCACGGCCGTAAAGAATTACACGGGCCGTATTTCCACGACAAATCTGACCAGAGAGTTCAGCCGATTTTACGACACTGTCGTAAACAAAATTATGGTACCGTATTTTCCAGCAATTTCAGAACAGAACGATCGATGGATTTTACGGCAGTGCCGTAATATATTACACTACCGTATTTTGGTGTTTGAACGTGATTCCCAGGTCAATCTTCACGCCCATTCTTTGCGGAGTTTCTTGCCGGCGATCTAGGGCTTTATATTCAAAGCCGTAAGAAGAAAAAGGAGAGCTTTGAAGGAAAGGATTAGCCAGACACCAAAAGCCCCAAACTTGGTTAACTGTCGTGGGAGAATTTGGAGTACACGCCACTGCCTAGGGTTTCACGACCGTGCTCGATCAAGACGATCTCCAGCTGTGAGTCTTCTACTAAAGCATCACCTAGTGAAGAAGACGACGTACCAGAAGTTTCAGATCAAAAGGAGACAAATTGGAAGAGAAATCAGAGGAAGAAGGATTGCCACCACTGTTCATGTCTTCTTTTGCAAAATACGGCTGTGAAATACTTCACAGTCGTGCCTTATTTTCTAAAAACTCTTCCTTTTGTTAATTTTTGATTTTCTAAAATTATGGAATATTGTATTTCCTTCACCATGCTAGCTTAAATTACTCTTGGGACATAGGGGAGTAGTTCACTTGATTTTTAGTGATTAGATAACTTCTTTCTCACTATTTCGTTGCGTTTAATCATAGCATGATGATTTTGCTCTTGTGATAATTGTGCTTAGACTCTCTATAGATCCATGTTACTAATTATGTTCTTAGAATTTTCGCTATTGACTGAAAGGTAATTGCTTGAGAATTTGGAACCCTATAATTGCATGTTAGGATGCCTTCCTTAGGTTAGATCTAATTTGATCTATTTTAGTAGATTAATTGCCATGATTATAACATATATCCATAGATCGACTCTATTTGTCAAACGTGGAGATCTTGTGCGAAAGTAAGGATCGGAATGTTGGAGATCCAAGGGTAAAACTAGTGTCGAGACTCGGATGCACGAAAGTGATCCTTGAGACTCCTCTAGAGATTATCAACCTAGAATTCGGATGCATGAAAGTGATCCTTGAGTTCATTGTTTGATAATTTACTTATCTTCAGTGTTTGGACGAATCTTACGCGAAAGTGAGGACAAATCCCTGTGCGGTTGTTTGCACAAAAGTGAAACAATCCTTTTATTAAGTAAATTACATCTTTATCATGATAAGATTGAACTGACGAAATCCTTATCATATCTAGTCATAAAAGTTAAAGTGAACGAAACCCTAGTCCCAGCTTTCTCTCTGATAGTTTTCTCTCATTTCTTTGCGATATTTGATTGACTTTAATTCGATTGCCTAGATAGTGAAAAATTAATTATTTAGTATTTGACAACGTAGATCCCTGCGGATTCGATACTTTCTTTATTACTTCATATATGATGACACCAAAATATGTAGTATATTTTATATCATTTTAGATATCTTTTCACGCTAAATTGAAGATCTTTTTCTTGTTTTCATGCTAAATTCATCGAATATTGCAAAGTCTACTCCTATTTTGGTTTTTCATGATTTTCAGGCAAAAACCAACTATTTTGGGTGTTTTCAAGCAAAATCAAACACATGGAAGAATTAGCATCATCAAGAGGAAGATACACAAGAAATTTCATGCAAATCGAGGCTAGGAACCAAAATACGGCAATACCGTAAAGGATTTTATGGTACCGTATTTTGAGGCTACCGTATTATTAAGAACACGGCCGTATTTTGGAGCTTTTCTAAACAGAAAGATTTTGTGATTTTATGGCAATACCGTAAAGAATTACACTGCCGTATTTTGGAGCGTCTTCAGAACAGAAACCTTTGCTGAAATTACGGCACTGCCGTAAACTTCTACACGGGCTGTATTTTCCAGGCATATTCCGATCAGAAAGTTCAACCGAAATTATGGCACTGCCATAAACCAAATTACGGGTCATATTTTTTAGCGTTTCCAGAACAGAACACTCAAGCTATTTTACGGCAGTGCCGTGAGATATTACACTACCGTAATTCCCAGTCAAAAACGTAATTTTTCCGAGTCCGAATCTTGTGTGAGCCATAACGTTTGATCCAGAGGTCCAAATTGAAATCTGAAAGATGTTCTGAACTCGTTTTTAAGAGGAGAAGGTGCACGAAGTTGAATGAGGAGCGTTTATCCAGTATTGAGCGAGAAATCACCAGAGAGGCAGCTAGGGTTTGGCCTCAGGCCGAGAGGTGTAGAGGGCACCTCAGGCTGTTATTTTCACTCAGAAGCTTCGTCTAGAGGAGAGAAAGACGCCACATAAGTTTCAGAGTGTTTGGAGTCCGATCAGAGGAGGAATCAACAAAACAATGGTGACAACGTTGTTCATCACGAAATTACGGGTGTAATTTACATTACACCCGTGTTGTAACGTTGTTTTTTTCTCCTTCTTTGATTTCTAATTGTTCTAAACTATGATTCATTGTATTTATTCCTCAATGCAAGTTTAACACTCTTTTGAGACATGGGGTGTAATCCCCTTGATTCTTAATGATCGAGTCTATTTGTCAAACGTGGAGATCTTGTGCGAAAGCAAGAATCGGAACGTTGGAAATCCATGAGTAAAACTATTGTAGAGACTTGGATGCACGAAAGTGATCCTTGAGACTCCACTAGAGATTATCAACCTAGAATTCGGATGCACGAAAGTGATCTTTGAATTCTCTGATTGATGATTTACTTATCTTTAGCCTGGGATAAATGTTGCGCGAAAGTGAGGATTTATCTCTGCGTGGTTATCTGCACGAAAGTGAGATAATCCTTTTATGAAGTAAATTAGGTCTTTATTTTAGCAAGATTTGATTGACGAACCTTTTATATATCTAATCATTGAAGTTAAGGTGGATGAAACCCTAGTCCCATGTATCTCTCTTTGATTATCTCTTATTTTGCACGCTTTCCTATTGTTTACTCGCATCATACTCGATTGCTTAGCTAGTGAGAATATAACTATTTGGTACTTAACACGTAGGTCTCTGTGGATCGATATTTTTATTACTTCGATAATTCCGTGCACTTGCGGAATCCTATCAAGTTTTTGGCGCCGTTGCCAGGGATCTTAGTTTTGTATATATCAAAATAATTGTTAGTATTGCTAGACTAAGTATTTTTGTTTTAGATTTAACTTTGTTTTTTCTTTTTGCAGGTTTTGGAATTTCATTGTTGTGATAGAACTGTGATATCTGAAGATTTGTGAATTTGCTTGTGTTTTAGATTTTCTATTTTTCTCTATATTCTGAAAAAAAAATTGATTGATTGGTGTTGGATTATCTTTCTATTCTTGATAGATTTGAATACATGTCTTTTAATCACAACTCCTGGGCAACTGAAGGAGGTGAGGTATACATGCCACAAGGTAAATCTCTTGTAGATTAATTTAACTCTTATATGCAATATTGTTCTTCTGATTACTGTGTTATTTGTGGATATCCTGATCATTGTTCCTCTGATTGCCCATTTTTAAAACCAAATTTATCATGGCAAGAACAAGATCAATTGTATTCTAGATGGGAAAACCAAACTTCTTTATATGATGATTGCTCTGATCATGTTTCTGAACCACAATTTGAATTTGATACTGAAAAACTTGAATTAGAAAATTCCCCATGTGATCATGATTGTTTTGAGATTGAGCCTTATGTGTTTATTATTGAATCTCACTCTGATTTTGATGATTGTAGAACTGATTCATTTGCTAATTTATTTGAGGAAAAGATTGAGAAAATTGAAATTGAAGAACCTTCTTTTGATGATAATTCTGATTTTGATAATATCTTGTTTATGGTTAAATCTGATGAGCATGATGAAGGTTCAAAAATTATAGACATTGATGAGCCCCACTTTGATTTTGGTGATATTTTCGAAATTAATGATAAATATCTTATGCTCAACTATGATTCTATTAATTTTTTTTCATATGATTCTGATTTTGACTCTTCTGATAATGAATTATTTGTGGGGAAGCATGAGAAAATCGATTTTGTAGAGTCTCATCTTGATTTTGTTGATAATTTTGATATTGATAGATTATTTGATGACAAACACGGCGAACTTGAAAAGGATTTGAATGAATCTCACCTTGATGTTTTGCCCAAAGCTATTGTTAAAAATTTTGATCTATTTGGAAATTTGTGCTTTATCGAGGAATCTAATGAAAGACATAGACATTATTTTGATGATCCAATACTTGAATCTTTTAATCTAGGTCCTTTTATTATTGCCATTGAAAATATTAATTTGAAGAAAGGACTTATGATTTTACTTTTTGATAAGCATAGAAAGATCATAAAGATTACTTTGAGTGGATCTGAGAATTTTAATTTATGCAAATTTGAGAAAGCCACATTAATCATGATTTATGTGAAATTTTGGATATCCGGATTTGTGGCTAAACTGTTTGGAAAAAGGAAATGCAGAAAATTATATGCTTTATATTTTGGAACCGATTCACTTGCTTCACCATGATATTGAGTTTTGGTCAAGCTATGGACCTAAAATTAGCGCTTCTTGGGAGGCAACCCAAGCACTTTTATCTTAATTTAGTTTCTTTTATTTTAATTTATTTTTAGAATTAATCTTGCTTTTATTTTTGCAGGAAAATCAAATTTTGTGCAAAATACGGCACTGCCATAATCTAATTTACGCCCGTAATCTGCTCTGATTTCTTTTCTGAGAGTTTTTAGTATTTTACGGCAGTACCGTATTTCTTTTACGGTACCGTATTTTCTGATCGTTTTTTACTTTACGTGTCGTAATCTTGAGTGTTTTCTTTTCAAAATTTTTTTGAAAAATACGGCAGTACCGTAAGGAATTTCACGGTACCGTATTTCCTGATTATTTCTTACCCGAGAGTTCTTTGCAAATTATGGCACTGCCGTAACACATATTACGGTACCGTATTTGTAAACTGCTTCCAGCTATTGAGTAGGTGTCTTCTCGCATTGATTTTAAGAAACTGGGGTTACAAAATTTTTGATTTTTAGCACGACATGCAAGTACTAATATTTGTCTATTATTTGGATATTTTTGCTGAATTTTAGAATACATGGATCTTTCTAAAACACATAGCAACTTTTTGATTCTAATTAGATTATGTGCAGTTTTTCATTTTGTAATATGAGTAGCCTTCTTTCTGCCGATACCTTAAGTTCCTAAAAGATTTTGATCCTTTATTTTTTCACATACCAGGAAAGATCGAGTTTTATTTTACTTCATGGTTTTGTCTATTTTCTGTTTGGATCATTAAATCTTATTCTTGGGTATGGCTACTTTTCATAAAAAATTCAAAAACTGCTTTCTACCTGTTATAGCTTCTTCTCTAGATTTGCATCCAGCACTAGCTACAACTGCATCTACCTCTAACATCACTGTTTCCAGCCGTCGACACTAGATTATACCACCTGCAGATTCTTATTTCTTTTGCTGCCTCTTATTCCATGATATTATTTATTTATGCTGTTGACTTTTCATTACTGACTCTGATTTTTTATGTGCAGTATTATCTTCCATAGCCCGACAATCTCACCTCCAGGACTATATTCTCTAGCAAGCCATTAGAGATTACTCACCCTTATGTCGGCACCATCACCATCATTGCTAGCAGCTTTTCAGCTAGCATTTGTTCCACCAGTACTCTTCTGGACCCTCGATGATATCTCTGATTTTTCTTTGAGAGACTTATTTTTATTTTTTTTATTTTTGAGACTGTTTTTTATTTGAGCCTTATGTGAGCCTTATGTACCTTAAATTTTGCATAAAATTTTCAAAAGGCACATCATTGGACCCAGCTGCACTAGCCTTACAACAATTGAGCATGATCTATATGGTTTTGTGAGTATCACTTGCACTCTCTTATTAATGACTATTCCTTATAGTGCATCTTTGACTTTATCATATTTATACTACTCATTGGTTTTCTCTTGAAAAATGATTTTATGGATATATGGAACTCACTGTTTAGATGATGATATTATTCAAATTTATTGTTAAGATTGATGAAAGCATATGATCCACTTTCTACTATATGATGTCATGATTTATTGATAAAATATTTTCCTTGATGATGTGAGTATTTATACTAGTGATTAGAGAAAAACCCTATCATGTTAGATTTATTTCTTCAATGCATATCTATTTTTAAAATTTGTCATTGGTCGGTGCATGAAATTTTGGGTAGATGTGTTATTTGAGGAATAAGATCTAAAGGTGAAACTATTCTTTTGAATAAAATGAGTATATGAGTATGATTATTGAATTGATGTCAATTGATCAACCTAGTAGATGTTTAGTCTATTTTGCTATTTGTTGGGAAATAAGAATCCAAGATCCATAAAAATAGTGAGAGACTCCCCTACTTGGCACTGTGTAAAATTGACAGTGGTACCTAAGAGATGGGTTGAAGTCTATGCATGAAAAATAATGAGAGTGAAAAATAATAAGACTCCTCAACTTGGCATTGTGTAAAATTGATAGTGGTACCGAAGACAAGAGTTGAAGTCAAAAATAAAAAGTGTGTATCTAAGTGGGTACATGCCATATTCACAAAAACAAACAAAAAAAAAATCATGTGTGGAAAAAGATCTTGGAAACCTAATTCCTGTAAACAAAAGCATGATAGATTTGAATAAAAAACTAGGTGAAATAATGAGATTGAAAATTCTATTTATTATACAAGTTGCAAAGTTTTATTTAATTGAATTGTAGATCTAAAGGGTTAAGTTCTAAGGATGATATGTTTACTTGAAGTTTTGTGAAACAATTGATGGAATTTTTCATTGATGATTGTATTTTAGAAATTTATTGAGCATGAAAAGGTTATTCTTGTGATCAAATTTTGACTTCAAAATTTGATTTTTGCTTGAGGACAAGCAAAGTTTGAGCCTTATGTGTTTGATGACACCAAAATATGTAGTACATTTTGTATCATTTTAGATATCTTTTCATGCTAAATTGAAGATCTTTTGCTTGTTTTCATGCTAAATTCATCGAATATTACAAAGTCTACTCCTATTTTGGTTTTTCATGATTTTCAAGCAAAAAGGCACTCTTTTGGGCGTTTTCAAGCAAAATCAAACACATGGAAGAATTACCATCATCAAGAGGAAGATACACAAGAAATTTCATGCAAATCGAGGCCAGGAACCAAAATACGATAGTACCGTCAATGATTTTACGGTACCGTATTTTGAGGCTACCGTATTATCAAGAACATGGCCATATTTTGGAGCTTTTCCAAACAGAAAGATTTTGTAATTTTACGGCACTGCCGTAAAGAATTACACTGCCGTATTTTGGAGCGTCTTCAGAACAGAAACCTTTGCTGAAATTACGGCACTACCGTAAACTTTTACATGGGCCGTATTTTCCAAACATATTTGGACCAAAAAGTTCGACTGAAATTACGGCACTGCCGTAAACTAAATTACATACCATATTTTCCAGCGTATCCAGAACAGAACACTCAAGCTATTTTATGGCAGTCCTGTGAGATATTACACTGCCGTAATTCCCAGTCAAAAACGCGATTTTTCCGAGTCTGAATCTTGCGTGAGCCATAACTTTTGATCTAGAGGTCCAAATTGAAATCAGAAAGATGTTCTAAACTCATCTTTAAGAGGAGAAGGGGTACGAAGTGGAACGTGGAACGTTTATCCAGTATCGAGGGAGAAATCACCATAGAGGTGGCTAGGGGTTGGCCTCACGCCGAGAGGGGTAGAGGGTACGTCATATCGTGATTTTCACTCAGAAGCTTCGCCTAGAGGTGAGAAAGACGCCACAGAAGTTTTAGAGCATTTGGAGGCCAATCGGAGGAGGAATCAATAAAATAGCAGTGACAGCGTTGTTCATCACGAAATTACGGGTGTAATTTACATTACACCCATGTTGTAACGTTGTTTTTTTCTCCTTCTCTGATTTCTAATTGTTCTAAACTATGATTCATTGTATTTTTTCCTCAATGCAAGCTTAACACTCTTTTGGGACATGGGGTGTAATCCCCTTGATTCTTAATGATTATATAACTCTTCTATTTTCATCATGATAATTTTTGCTATGATAATTTTACTTTTGTGATGGATTGTGCTTAGACTCTCTATAAGTCCATGTTACTAATTGTGTTTTTAGAGTTTTCACAATAAGATTGAAAGGTGATTTGCTTGAGAACTTGGAACTCTAGAATTGCATGTTAGGATCCCTTCTTTAGGTTAGATCTAATTTGATCTGTTCTGGTAAATTAATTGTCATGATTATAACATGAATCTATAGATCGAGTCTATTTGTTAAACGATGAGATCTTGTGCGAAAGCAAGAATCGGAACGTTGGAGATCCATGAGTAAAACTAGTGTAGAGACTCGGATGCACGAAAGTGATCCTTGAGACACCACTAGAGATTATCAACCTAGAATTCGGATGCACGAAAGTTATCTTTGAATTCTCTGATTGATGATTTACTTATCTTTAGCATGGGATAAATCTTGCGCGAAAGTGAGGATTTGTCTCTGCATGATTATCTACATGAAAGTGAGATAATCCTTTTATGAAGTAAATTAGGTCTTTATTTTATCAAGATTTGATTGACGAACCTTTTCTATATCTAATCATTGAAGTTAAGGTGGATGAAACCCAAGTCCCATGTATCTCTCTTTGATTATCTCTTATTTTGCGCGCTTTCCTATTGTTTACTCACATCATACTCGATTGCTTAGCTAGTGAGAATACAACTATTTGGTACTTAACACGTAGGTTTCTGTGGATCGATATTTTTATTACTTCGATAATTTCGTGCACTTGTGGAATCCTATCAGTATACCCGTGCACTTGCGGTTTAACATCAAGTTTTTTGTGCCGTTACCCCTTTCAGGCTAACAACTTCCTTACTAGATCTAGTGACTAACCATTAGTCCCTACCCATCCCTTCCAAAATGGAAGTTTGGCTTGGTATTCTCGCATGGAAAGGCTCCTGTCCATCAACTTTTCTTGCCTAGATTTTTTAGCCCCTCTGCCAGCAAGCTTAGAACCAACATCTGAACCTAACCCAACATCACTCTTGAGGCCACACCTCGAACCTGGACAAGCATTAATCTTGGAACTTAGATCTAAGCCTGAACTGATCACGTCTTCAGAACAACTCCAGCCCATGCCTAAACTCGAGGGAATGATGCCATCAACGTTGGAGCCTAAATTAGAACCTATAGGGAATGAAACTAAGAAACAATTACATGACACCTCTCAAGGGTTAACCCGCTACCAAGATGATTTTAAATTTGAATCTTGCTTTGATCATACCATGACTATGCACATGCTACAAATGAAATCATCTTTTGCGTTAAATGAAAAGTTGCATGGTAGGGATATTGATTTCATTATCCCTAGTGACCATGGTTACACGTTGACACCACACCATGATAGACTTATGATCCCATATTCTCTTGGGAATTCTTATGACACTAGCATTGCTTATTTTATTATCTTGCAACATATTTCAACATCGCTTGACAAGCATCTTTACATTGGTGTCATCATAAACATGGACTCATCTCATGCATGCAATGCCTATCTATCTAGCTTCACATTTGTTTATCATGTTTTCAAGTCGTATATTGATAGAACACATAAGAAAATATGTACTTTCAAATATTTGCCTTTTATTTGCAGGCACGAGGAAGTTACAAGCGCTGAGGACAATTTGTTGGGGTATGCCCTTAAGGCTAATGTTTGAGGCCTTGGGATTCTTTTAGTATCATGTATAAACTCTTATGTTTATAAAGGCAATGGTTGTTATTCAGTATGTTACATTGTCTGCTGCAATAAGTGTGCTTCTGAATAATGTCTCAATGCTGTTCAGCTTGGCTTACAGGCTGTAATGTCCTTAGTCGAGATATCTTGGTGAACATGAGACAGCCTTGATATGATTGAGACTAATATGTGTTCTAATCTTATAGGACGCTTCGAGAATGGAATAAGATGTAGAC
>CM050439.1:35057281-35071283 GCA_027562315.1 Costus pulverulentus
GTGTAGACAGACAATGATAACGACAATGCCAGAATGATATATAAATATCAATGTCAAGTAGTACATAAATTGACCAAAGCTAGGTCCTAGGGCATATACACCAACAGTTGGAATGTGCGGAACTTGGCCTCTGATACCAAGCTGTCACACCCTGAATTACGATAATACTTTTTTATGGATTTCCATGTGAGTCAACATTTGACTCGAGTCCAAATACGTTAATGCAGCTATCGCAACGGTCGAAACTACTGGATTGGGCGCGACTGGCGGGGAAGGTTCCTCGAACCGACCCCAAGCCTGTCTATGGACTCAACAAGGATCGTTGCCATTCCAACATAGCTCAGGTCAACGTAGATGATTCACCGAAGACCGGTGTCGTCGAGTCGAACCGGGTTCACCCGAACCCGAGAGGGATGCACCCGTAACCGACTACGTCGAATGGGGTCCACAACAGAATCCGGACATGCACACGTGTCGGAGGAAACGAAGGTGAGTAGCCAGATGTCACGCGCTGGGGAGTCGGGCTCATCCAAATGTCCAAGGGATCAAGTCGGTGCTCGGCGATAACCGACGATCATCTACTCGGCGTCGCACGCCAGTGACAGAAGGAACCTGGCTGGCTCCTCACTCGCATGCTAGTGAATAGGCCGGACAACGCCCCGTAGGTGACATCCCACGTAGGGGACGAAGGAACCGACGGTCTCATCCTTCTCGCACGTAGGCGAGAACGGCTAGAGGGATGCCTCGCGGGGCTGTACGTACATGTCTTTGGCACGCAACCACGTGAAGCCGGTGGACCGGCGAGCTATCCCCGTTCACGCCCGCGGAGCACGGCTCGCGTGCGTTGGCTGGTAAGTGAAGGGCCGGTCGCCCTCTCCTCAGTGATGCAACCTCGGTGAGGAAAGGTGGAGTCGTCTCCAGCGGCTGACGGCGCCGGAAGGATGGCTCGGCGATTGAGAAGGAATAGGCAGTAGAAGACCGAAGGCCTGCTCGGATGGCGGATGAGGGAGACAGAGGTGACGTTCTCCACGTTTGTCCGTAGCTGGATGAGCAGACGACACCTAGTTCCAGCGGCAATGCCAAGCTCGCGCCCAGGCGAGGAGACCAGAAGGAAGAGGAGGCCGCACGCAGGCGGTAAAGAGAGGGAAGAAGCTCCGTGTGCAGGCGGAGAGAGGGCTCGTCCGGAGAGAGGGTCACGCCCAAATCTAGGCCCGTAGGCCTAAAAGTTGGTGTCAAACCCCACTTATTCTCTCCGTCCATGTCAGCTTGTTTAACCTTGTAATCTGTGTTTCGATGAACTACGCCGCCTCCTGATGCGGCTACGTTCGTCGTTGCGTGCTTCGCCGGATGGACGAGGAGAGGGGCTTGTGGCAGGCATGGACCACGCGCCCTCGCCTCGGTCTGTCATTGCCCTCTAGCGCCAAAAACTGCTATTGTCGAAGGTGAAAGAGAATATTGGAGATTGTCGCCGGAAAAATAGGAAAAAATGTTGTTTCAGAAAAGACCGAATGAAGGGGAAAGTTTCTCTATTTATTTTCTCTCAAATACATACATAAAACCCCTCACTCTCTATCATATCTCGTCCGCTCATTGTATCTCTTGGTTAGTAGAGGAGGCGAGCTCTCTCGCTCCTTGTTGTCGACTGCTCGTGGGAGGAAGACGATGCTCTCGTCGTCAGTTTCTATCAACTCCATCTCGTGGAGAAGACACGCTCACTCGCTCCCAAACTCGATGTCTCTCTCTTTGCTCTACGAGTTTTAAGGGGAAGAAGGGAGACGCTCGCCCGCTTACGGTTCCTAAAAATATGATCCTTTTCATATCCTACCATATCTTTTCCTCGACTTAGATTATATTAGTTCGATTCCAAACAACTGCTCACGGTTGGGTTAATCGAATTGTGAACACCCCCTAGTTATGGACATATTCCTTCGAGCTTCCATGAGTATATCATACACTATGCATGTAGATTAAAGGGCTAAGGGATCTACAGGTTTTTTTTCCCTAAGACACTAGGGATGAAGACCGTGATCGTGTAAAGGGTATCAAATTGTCGTTGGATTTACGCATCAACCAAATAGAATAAGTTAGTGGAATCAATCAATTTAGACCCGCTATGTTGGTTAAACATGCAATTCCAAATCCTATTGCTTAGCTTGATTTGTCTTTATTTGGGGTCAAGGGTGGTTTCAGGATTGCATTGTGGATTTGTTGACTAGGCAGAACTAAGAGTAAGGGTGAGCATTCGGTAAAATCAAAACCGAATTTATCAAAAATTATTTATCAAACTTTTTTATATCAAAATTTTAAAAACCGAAATCAAACCGAATTTCCTAAAAGCCAACATTTTACAGAATTTTTTTTTGATAAATTTGGTAAATTATCAAAAATTTAAATTATTAAGGATTTAGTTAATTATATGATGGGGGTAATTGGGTTATTATATAATAGATAATAGGTTTTAGATTTTTGATAACTACTATAATAAGATTAGGATATAATATAATATATTATATTTTTAATTATATATAGATATATATATATATATCTGTAAATTCAGTTTTTTACTGAACCAAAAAAATTAAAATCAAAATCGAGAATCGATTTTTACAAAATTTATTATCGAAACCGAAAGTAAAACAAAATTATTTTTACCGAATCGAATTTATCAAAATTTTTGATAATTAATAAAAATCAAATTAACGGAATCGACCGATTACAAAGAAACTAAAAAATGCTCTGGCCACGTCCGGTGCTAGCCAGATGTCATCATAATCCCTAAGAAGGTGATCTCTTTTTGGTCTTCCCCATCATCCTAACAATTAGGGGTGAGCATTTGGTTTTTACCGAATTATATCTTACCGAAATTTTAAAAACTGAAACCGAACTAAATTTTTTTAAAAAAACCCATCTCTTACCGAACCGAATTTACTAAAAAAATTTAAATATAATAATTTTAGTGAATTTGGTAAATTACCGATTTACCAATTTAAATTATTTTATCTATATAAATATAATAATTTTTTTTATTTTTACATATTTATCAAATGAAATTTAATAATTTTATATTATTATCGATAAATTTGGTAATTTACCAAACCGAATTTACCGAACTTATTAATTTAATACTTAGTATCGATAAATTCAGTTTTTACTGAACCAAATCATAAAAACCAATATCGAAAACCGAAAACCGATTTACACAAAATCAATTACCGTTATCGAAACTGAAAACTTTTTAACTGAACCGATTTTACTGAATTTTTCGGTAATTAGTAAAAACTGATTCTACCGACCCGAATGCTCACCTTTACTCACAGTTTGAAGCACCCTCCAACTTCTCCTCCGCCGTATATGCTTGTCAATAGCTAATCTCGATTTAAATCATAGGTGGGTTCCTCTAATACCGACTTTGTGTGGATCTACACCCTCTCAATGGCGGCGGCATAGTCTCGGTAAGGTCAATGATTATTGTGGACTGTTTTCCATTCATTTGTTAGGGAGATCGAAACTCAGCGGGATAAGTTTCGGCGACGGATGCACTGTAGCCCTCACAACACAGGCTTCGGCAAAGGTTTAGTTATTTGTATCCATCCCACTCCCATCTATTTAATCTTACTTATCCTGAAAGATTTAGTTATCTGTTTCCATCCCACTCCCATCAATTTAATCTTACCAATCCTGGAAGAACAAAGAATAATAAACATGGAGATAGGGAAAAAAAATTGAAGTTCAGGTCAAGTGTGTTAAAAATAAACTTGACATGTGGCAACCTGGAGATGTTTGATTGACATGGCAACTTGGAGACAAACTCCACGGTTTCAATTGTGTTTTTAGTGACCAGTCGAAATTAATTTTGACCAGGCTAGTATCAGTTTTTTGGTGAAGCAAAAATTCTCAGCAAGGGAAGAAATTTGGTCAACTGAATTTGACCGAAGCAATTCTCTAAAGCAAAATTCTCAGTTTTATGGGTGGAAGTTTGTCAACATTGATTTTACAATCTAAACAAGTCTCAATTCTTGAAGGAAAAGATTTGGTGAATTGAATTTTGACCGAAGCAAAATTCTCAACTTTTTTTTTGCTCTAATTAAAAATGATGAACGGAGGTGGTATGTTTCCATCCCAATTTCCAAAGCTTACAGAAGAAAATTATGATAATTGGTGTATTAGGATGAAAGCTCTACTTGGATCACAAGATGTTTGGGAAATTGTTGACAAGGGTTTTGAGCAACCTACAAGTGTAGACAACTTAATTGAGGAAGAACAAGAAGCTTTACCAAAGTTAAAGATAAAGGATCAACAAGCGCTAACCTTGATCCATATGTGTTTGGTTGAATCTATGTTCGAGAAAGTTTCAAGTGCAGAAACAGCCAAGGAGGCTTGGCAAATACTTCAAAACACCTTTAAAGGTATTGATAAAGTTATAAAGGGTCACTTTCAATCCTTAAGAGTAGAATTTGAGTCTCTTAAGATGAAATATTCTGAATCAGTTTTAGATTATTTTACTAGAGTTTTGTTTATGGTTAATCAATTAAGATGCTATGGAGAAAAGTTAGAGGATACTCATGTTGTTGAAAAAAAATATTGCGCTCACTTGATCCAAAATTTGAGTACATTGTTGTGGCTATTGAGGAATCTAAAGATGTTGATACAATGACAATTGATCAACTCATGGGCTCTCTACAAGCTCATGAAGAGAGAATAAAAGAGAAAGAAAAAGAACCTCTTGACCAAGCTCGTATTTCTAAGTTGTCTATTAAAGAAAAATGCAAAGATGAAAGCAAAAATGAAGTACAGAAAGAAAGAGGAACAGAAATAGCATATGGCAGAGGCAGAGGCAGAAGCCGTAGTTATTCTTATGGTAGAGGAAGAGGAAGATTCAACAATTCAGCAAGTAGAGTTTCTAATAATTTGATAGGAAGAGTTTCCAATAATTCTAACTCTAATTGGAATCGAGGTAGAGGAAGAGGAGAAACAAGACCTCAGGTTCAATGTTATAACTGTCAGAAATATTGTCATTTTGCTTCAGAATGCCTGCAAGATATAAAGAAAAGAGGAAATTTATATTGTGCAAAAAATGAAGATGAAGAAGAAGTAGCTTTTCTTCTTACATGCAATGAAGAGAAAGATTAACAAGCTTGGTTTTTGGACACAGAAGCAAGCAATCATATGATTGGTAAAAAAGATTTATTTGTCTCCTTAAATGAATTTTTTAAGAGAAGCATTTTATTTGGTGATGGAAGAAAATTGAATGTTGAAGGAATTAGCAATATTTTAGTTATTGCCAAAAATGGATCCCATCAATTTATCTCTCAGGTATATTTTGTGCTTGCTCTTACAATAAATATTTTGAGTCTTGGTCAACTGTTAGAAAAAGGATATGACATTCGATTCAAGGATAGCCACTTGACTATTAAAAATTCAGATGGTAAATTACTTGATAAAGTGAAAATGTCACTTAACAGAATGTTCTCTCTTGTACATAAAACTGATATTCCCAGGTGCTTAAAAGTTAGTACTTCAGATTCTTCTTGGTTATGGCATCATCGCGTGGGACACTTGAACTTTGAAAGTTTGAAACAATTGGCAGGAGAGAAAATGGTGTATGGTCTACCTTTCATTGAACATCCAAAGCAATTGTGTGAAGGATGTATATATGGCAAACATTTTAGAAACAACTTTCCAAATGAATTATCTTCAAGATCAGTGAAGCCACTTCAACTTGTTCATGCTGATATTTGTGGTCCAATAAATCCAATTTCTCTTGGTAAAAACAAATACTTTTTATTATTTATCGATGATTTCAGCTGAAAGACATGGGTTTATTTTCTAAAAGAAAAATCAGAAACTTTTGATGCTTTTAAGAAATTTAAAAGCTTGGTTGAAAATAAAATACTTAAAATAACTATTTGCTAAAAACACAATTGAAGTCTTGGAGCTTGTCTCCACAATGCCATGTCAATCAAACATCTCCAGGTTTCCACGTGTCAAGTTTATTTTTAACATCCCCCCCTTAAACTTGAATTCTAGCTAACCAAAGTTTAGCTCTAAGCCTTGCAAAATCTATCTCATTTAAAGGTTGCTAAAAGAATTTTGAAATATGTTAAATGAACTTTGGATTTTGGCATGTTTTACTCATCTTCTTCAAAGTTTAAACTTGTTGGCTTCAGTGATAGCGACTGGAGAGGAAATAT
The DNA here is from genome assembly GCA_027562315.1 of Costus pulverulentus. Classification (NCBI taxonomy): domain Eukaryota; kingdom Viridiplantae; phylum Streptophyta; class Magnoliopsida; order Zingiberales; family Costaceae; genus Costus; species Costus pulverulentus. The sequence continues at coordinate 35,063,473 of CM050439.1, forward strand.
TGATGACAGAAAAAGTACCATAGGTTATTTATTTAATCTTGGAGATGTTGCATTCACCTGGATTTCTAACAAGCAAACTATTATAACACTTTCAACCTGTGAAGTTAAATATGTAGCTGCAACTACCTATGTCTGTCATGCAATCTGGCTCATAAACTTGCTGAAAATTATGCAAATACCTCAAAATGATGCAACTGAAATTTTTGAGGATAATACTTCAGCCATTGCTTTAGGCAAGAATCCTATCTTTCATGATAGAAGCAAACATATTGATACGAGGTTTCATTTCATAAGAGAATGCGTCAATAAGAAAGAAGTTGAGTTGAAATATATAAAGTCACAAGATCAAATTGCAGACATACAAACGTAGCCTTTATAGTTTGAAGATTTTGCTTGGCTTAGAGCTAAACTTAGATTAGCCAGAATTCAAGTTTAAGGGAGATGTTAAAAATAAACTTGACACGTGGCAACCTGGAGATGTTTGATTGACATGGCAACGTGGAGACAAGCTCCATGACTTCAATTGTGTTTTTAGCAAATAGTTATTTTAAGTATTTTATTTTAGCAAAATACTTATTTAGGCTAGTTTAATTTTATCCTCACATTGTATTATATATAGGTTTTGGTTTACATAATGAAAAGTTGCAAGATTATTATTTTCCTCTTCAATACTCTGTCTTGTGCTCTTTGGCATTAACAAAGTGTACCGTCTGGAAGCATGTTGCTCCAACGTTATAGGTTGATCCATCCTTATCAATCGAGTGCGATGTATAGTTATTCGAAATTTTGTTGCATTCATCAGTTTACTGTTTCCTATTGATCTCTACTTCTGTTGATAATGCGTTTACTGATCTGTATTCTTTTTTCTATTCTTAGGCAGATATGCAAGTATGTGGATTCTAAATCTTCCGAGCAAATCGTAGAGGTAATTTAATTCAACGGCTATAATTTATGATGAGTTAATCTTGGTATGGTGTTATCAAAGGAAGATATGAACCTTCTTCAACTGAAATCAGTTTATCCTTTCACCCCGAAGAAAATAATGATAAGTAGCTTTTGCAATGTATAACCTATGAGCAATGTAGGCTAGCGTGGCAAGAAATGCATTTCTTGCAGAAATTCCAGATCCAGTAACCTATTTTTTGACTGCTATATACTCCTAGAAGCAGGTATTTAGACCATATTCTGATTCAAATTTGATTGTTGTGGACTTGATTACTAGTGGACGCCACGAGAGTGGAGAGCAATGGGCATTTGATAGTTACAAGAGCATACATCACATATACCTGGAAGACTATCAACCTTTGTTTATTGACTCGGTATGATTCCTGAACAATGAACTTGGAAAATTAGTTTCTACTGCTCACAATTTGTATTTTAAGTTTATATCTGTACTCCTTTGCTTTGCTAATTTCCTTTCACATTTAGTATAGTTTCAGATAGCCTCATACTTAAAGTTTTAGAGTTAGTAGTTGTTTCCATGAACACTATGCAACATGAATATATAGCTTCAGTTGTGAAGTAGCACAAGCACCATGACCCAATATTTTTAATACATCGTATCTAGCAGTGCAAAGTCCTAGAAGCACCAATGCAATCTTGGATTGGGTATGTAACAATGTACTAATACATAGATGTTCTTATCCCTGAATGTACCATGTGTTTCAATCAAGGTTTTTAAAACTGGTTTTTAAGGACCAAATCAGAGCAGTGTCGAGCAGCAAAAATCAAGCAGAGAAGGAGAAGTAAGGAGGAGGAGAGAAAGGGGAGGAAGAAGAGGACAAAGGAAAGCAACAAGTGCCTAATGATGACTTAAAAATTTATAGTATATTTTATATGACTAAAATCATTGGTCACGAGTACTGTTCACAGTACTGTTGTAGTACTGTAGCAACCCGAAAATTTCCAAAATCATGGGCTGTGAAATTTTTCACACCCCTGTGAAATCAATAACTTTCTTATTCTTCCTTTGTCAAATTCTAATTTTTATCATGCATTTTTGTCATGTTTTCAACTCTATGATAGCTTAAACTTTTATTTGGGACTTAGGGAGTAATCCCTTTTTAATTCTGTAATGAATGGATAATTTTTACTCGATTAGTTATTCTTTTAATGATAATTTTGCCTCTGTGATTTATTTACTTTGAAATTATTATTTGCTTGTTTTAGGGTTTGTAATATGGACCGAGAGGTGATTTACAAACCTGGAACCCTTAGATTAGAACTAGAAACCTAGACCATGAGAATAGCTAAGTCCAAGAACCCTAATTTATGATGCTTATTTTACATGTGAGTTTTAATTTCATTCTTTCAGACATGATAATATGGACCGAGAGGTGATTTTGATTGTTAGAACCCCTTAGGCAAAAACAGTGAAATTAAGATATGAGAGTATTTAATTTCACTTGAGAAGTAGACTTTGAGAGATAAATATGAACTGAGAGGTGATTTTAATTTTCTTTGTCTAGTTTACTTTTATTTAACACTGAGTAGCAAGTCACGAGAGTGACGCAGCGGGTGTGGGAGGTCCTTAAATCCGTACTCTAAGGGGACTAGATGATGATGCGAAAAAACGGAAGAGGGTCATGAGACGAGGGAAGAGAAATGCGTGAGATCGGGAAAACCACGAGAAAACCGATGAGAGCGGCGAGAAGACGTGCCTTGAGCTATACCCAAACACGCGGAGAGAACAACAGTTCAAATACTAAGGAAACTACTCACCTTTCTTGTAGAGCCAATTTTTCATTTAGCAAGCCCGCACGATTCGAGCCTTCACGATGCTACGAGAGAGACAATCCGCTAGCCCAAAGCCGAAGCCGGAAGCGTAAGAACCGAAAGCGAGAACGTTGAAAAGGACCCGAAGCCTATGGAGGGTTCTCCGGGTGTTTTGATTGAAAGCCGTAAATGCAAAATACAAGACAAGAGAACTCTAGGTGAGCTTCTCGGAGTTTGGAGGACCTAGGCCTTCACGTGGGGGAAGGCGTCTACTACAACCAAAGCTGAAAAGACACACAACCTCAGTCCTCTTTTATAGATCAAGGAGGAGAGGGGACTCACATGACTAACACATGGGGTTGGTGAATAAGACAACCAACCTTAACTTCCTAAAAGAAGGTCAAGATACCTTCTAATTAACTGAAAAGCATGAAAACCAACTAAAAGCAAGCTACCAACTACTGCAGGGGAAGATTCCAAGTGGTGGAGCACGTGATCTGGGGCGTTTGGGCTGCGGCATGGGCCGATGTCGGTAGGCTACACCATCTCCAGGCACGCCATGACAAAGCAACATAAGCGGCTGATCGTGGGCTGATTTTGAACGTTGCTAGCAGTCTCTTGGGCCGACTTGAGGACCCGATTGTTATTGCGATCCAATGTTGGGTCTTGGGGCGGCCCTCTTTTGATGTTGATGTGGTGAAGGGGCTTTGATGATGTTGGGGAGGCCACATGGATGGAGTGGATGGGGCATGTTGTGGCAGTAGAGGGGCTCACCACACCCACAAAACGGTATGGAGGGTATGAGGATCATTGCGAGCATCGAACGGGGTGGAGGAAGGTGCCCTTGCATTTTTTGGGGCTGAACACGGCCTGGCCATGTTGGAGTTCACGACCGTGTTCAATTTCTGCTTTCTGGGCCGAGGTGGACACGGGCGGTGGCATGGGCGTGACGGAGGCCGTGATGAGCTTAGCATCCTAGGGCGATGCGAACACGACTTGGCCATGTTGGGTGGCACGGCCGTGATGGGCTGCGGCAGATTTTCCCGAGACTTTCACGGGTGGAGGCACGGGCGAAGCTGGGGCCGTGAAGTTCTCGGTCTCGGTGGACACGACATGGCCGTGTCGGGGAGCACGGCCATGATGGGCTGCGGCAGATTTTCCCGAGACTTTCACGGGTGGAGGCATGGGCGAAGCTGTGGCCGTGAAGTTCTCGGTCTCGGTGGATACGGCATGGCCGTGTCGGGGAGCACGGCCGTGATGGGCTGCTGAAATCTCGGCCGAAGCGGGCATGGGCTGTGGCACAGCCGTGTTGGCATTTGCGTCTACGGGCGACCGTGTCACGGTCGTGTCGGGGAAGACGACTTGGCTATGTCGGGGTCTGTAGGGCTCCGCTTGTGCCAAAATTCACTGTGTTTCTTCCTCAAGTTTTGGGGAGTCTTTCCGAGTGTCTTCTGGAGGGAATGGGCCCTCGTCATAGGCGTCTATGACTCCGTCAAGTATCCCAGGGAGGGGGGAGGATTCTCCTCCGGAGAATAAGCTGGTGCGATGTCGGTGGCGGGAGCGCCGGTGGGAAGGGGCACGCGGTAGGGCAAGAGATCAGCGACGTTTAAGGCGGGCCTGATGAGGGAGTCTTCCGGGAGGTCGAGGACGTATGCGTTAGTGCCAACCCGCTATATGACCGTGTAGGGACCGTCGCAACGTGCTTGCAACTTCCAATTGGCTCTTGACCTCATATGCTCAGGGTGGAGGCGCACCATGACCAGCTCACCAATCTCAAAGTGCTATGGCCTATGAAACTCATTGGCCTCTGATGCATAGCGGGTGTTGCTCAAGAAAATCCGGCGGCGAATCTCCTCGTGTAAGCCCCCGATATGAGAAGCGAAGGTGTATACGGACTCATGAATGGACGGAGGAGGAGGGACATTATGCATGTTGATGGGTTTCCTAGGTTGGTGATCGAGAATGACCTGCAAAGGACTCAGCCCCGTAGAGCGGTGGAACGCGCTGTTATACGCGAACTCTGCAATGGGGAGATAATCAGCCCAATGGCATGGGAAGTCACCGGCTAAACAACGCAAAAGGTTACTCAGGCTACGGTTCACAACCTCCGTTTGACCGTCCATCTGTGGGTGGTACGCAGAGGAAAACTTGAGAGTGGTCCCGAGGAGGGACCACAGGGACTTCTAGAAATGACCCACGAACCGGGTGTCGCAGTCGGACACAATAGTGAGAGGAAGTCCATGGAGGCGCACAATCTCGCGGACAAAGATGTGCATGACATGAGAAGTACCTTGGACTAATCCCCGGCAACGGGGCCAAAAACTTGATAGGATTCTACAAGTGCACGGAATTATCGAAGTAATAAAAATATCGATCCACAGAGAACTTATTGTTAATTACCGAATAATTATTTTCTCGCGAGCTAAGTAAACCAAATATGATGCAAAACACAAAAGATAATCAAAGAGATGAATTGGGACTAGGGTTTCATCCACCTTAACTTCAATGATTAGATATATAAAAGGTTCGTCAATCAAATCTTGCTAAAATAAAGACCTAATTTACTTCATAAAAGGATTATCTCACTTTCGTGCAGATAACCACGCAGAGATAATCCTCACTTTCACGCAAGATTTATCCCAGGCTAAAGATAAGTAAATCATCAATCAGAGAATTCAAAGATCACTTTCGTGCATCCGAATTCTAGGTTGATAATCTCTAGTGGATTCTCAAGGATCACTTTCGTGCATCCGAGTCTCTACAGTAGTTTTACTTATGGATCTCCAACGTTTCGATCATTGCTTTCGCACAAGATCTCCACGTTTGACAAATAGACTCGATCTATAGATTCATGTTATAATCATGGCAATTAATTTACTAGAACAGATCAAATTAGATCTAACCTAAGGAAGGGATCCTAACATGCAATTCTAGGGTTCCAAGTTCTCAAGCAAATCACCTTTCAGTCTCATTGCGAAAATTCTAAAAACATAATTAGTAACATGGACTTATAGAGAGACTAAGCACAATCCATCACAAAAGTAAAATTATCATAGCAAAAATTATGATGACGAAAATAGAAGAGTTATCTAATCATTAAGAATCAAGGGGATTACACCCCATGTCCCAAAAGAGTGTTAAGCTTGCATGGAGGAAAAAAATACAATGAATCATAGTTTAGAACAATTAGAAATCAGAGAAGGAGAAAAAAATCCAACGTTACAACACGGGTGTAATGTAAATTACACCCGTAATTTCGTGATCAACAACGTTGTCACCGCTGTTTCATCGATTTCTCCTCCGATCGGACTCCAAACACTCTGAAACCTCTGTGGTGTCTTTCCCTCCTCCACCCAAAGCTTCTGAGTGAAAATCATGGCCTGAGGTTCCCTCTACGCCTCTCGGCGCGAGGCCAAACCCTAGCCGCCTCTCTGGTGATTTCTCTCTCGATAGTGGATAAAAGTTCCTCCTTCCACTTAGACATCTTCATCTCTTAAAGACGAGTCCGGAACATCTTTTGGATTTCGATTTGGAGCTCTGGATAAAAAGTTATGGCCCTCGCAAGTTTTGGGCCCGTAAGAGTCGCGCGACTAGGTGCAAATTACGGCCGTAAAATAAATTACTGCAGTGTCGTAAAATCAACTGAACTTTCTGGTCTGAAATTGCTCTAAATTACGGCCCGTGTTATTGTTTACGGCACTGCCATTTTTTTGGGCAGAAATTACACCCGTAATATCCATTACACCCGGGGTGTATTTTTTAAACTCGCTCCGATTTGCATGAAAATTAGCGGGCGGCTTCGTTTCGATGTCCTAAATCCATTCGTGTGCTCAAATCCTTCAAAATCCATCAAAATATGGCACTTTTATCTGAAATTCATGAAAAATAAGAAATTCTGTAGATTCCGTAATATTTAGCAAATAATGCTTAAAAACAAGCAAAAGTTAATAAATATGACATGAAAAGAAATATAAAATGGCATGAAATTTACTATAAATTTCGGTGTCATCAAATACATAAGGCTCAAACTTTGCTTGTCCTCAAGCAAAAAATCAAGAATTGATCCTAAGAATAACCTTTTCATGCTCAATAAATTTCTAAAATACAACCCATCAATGAAAATTTCCCCCAATTGATTTACAAAACTTCAAATAAACATATTATCCTTAGAACTCAACCCTCTAGATTCACAATTCAATTAAATAAAACCTTGCAACTTGTATAATAAATAGAATTTTCAATCTCATGATTTCACCTAGTTTTCAATTCAAATCTATCATGCTTTTGTTTACAGGAATTAGGTTTCCAAGATCTTTTTCCACACACGATTTTTTTTTTATTTTGTTTGTTTTTGTGAAGATGGCATGTACCCACTTAGATACACGCTTTTTATTTTTGACTTCAACTCTTGTCTTCGATACCACTATCAATTTTACACAATGCCAAGTAGAGGAGTCTTATTATTTTTCACTCTCATTACTTTTCATGCATAGATTTCAACCCATCTCTTAGGTACCACTGTCAATTTTACACAGTGCCAAGTAGGGGAGCTTTTCACGAGAGGATTACAGAGAGACCAAAAGCCCTAAATTTTGTGCACTGTCGAAGGAGAAATCTCGATCCACGCCGCCGCCGAGGGTTCCGCCGCCGCGCTCGATCCAGAAGATCTCCGGCTGTGATCTTTCTACAGAAGCTGCGCCTGGTGAAGGAGAGGACATGCCAAAAGTTTCAGATCAAAAGGAGACGAATTGGAGGAGAAATCAGAGAAAGAAGAATCGCCACCGATTTCTTCGCAAATTACGGCTGTGAAATACTTCACAGCCGTGTCGTATTTTCTGAGAACTCTTTCTTTTGTTGAATCTCAATTTTCTGAAATTATGGAATTCAGTAATCTCTTCACCATGCTAGCTTAAACTATTTTTGGGACATGGGGAAGTTGTTCACTTAACTTTCAATGATTAGATAACTTCTTTTCTTTCAATATTTCATTGAGTTTGATCTTAACATGATGATTTTGCTCATGCTTTAACTGTGCTTAGAATCTCTTTAAGTTCATGTTATTAATTATGTTCTTAGAATTTTCGCTTGAGACCGAA
>CM050439.1:35092069-35109065 GCA_027562315.1 Costus pulverulentus
TTGGGAAGGCGTTTTGCTAGAGGAAAACGCTCCCATGCTTTGAACGCCTCTCTAGCCTCTTCCTCTTTCGCTTTGGGTGCTCTTCATGCCAAGGTGTGCATTCGGCCAAGCAAGAAGTCTTCTCTCTAAACCTCCTTCACGCGACAAGGGGCACTTGAAGATCCTTGCTAGCACAATGAGCGACAAGAAGAAAGCTACTTCTCATCTTGTGTGCGCATCTTGTGGAGGAGACCCCTTTCGTTCTCTTCTTCCAAAGCACCATCCAAGCGATGGCAATGGTATGATATTTCTTCTAGATCTATCTACATCGCAAAGTAATGAAAGTTGATCATATGACATATAAATCGATCATCGAAACCCTTGCTTCCGCTCAAAAATCTATATGCGCCTACCTTTAGGGTTTCGCTCCCCCTTGACGGGGACTTACAGCCACGACAAAACAACAGAAGCGGCTGATTGTGGGCTGATTTTGAACGTTGGTGGCAGTCTCTTGGGCCGAGTTGAGGACCCGGTTGTTATAGCGATCCAATGTTGGGTCTTGGGGCGACCCTCTTGTGATGTTGATGGGGTGAAGGGGCTCCGATGATGCTGGGGAGGCCACGTGGATGGAGCGGACAGGGCATGTTGTGGTAGTAGGGGGGCTCACCGCGCCCACAAAACGGTCTGGAGGGCGCGAGGATCATTGCGAGCGTCGAACGGGGTGGAGGACGGTGCCCTTGCATTTTCTTGGGTTGAACACGGCCTGGCCATGTTGGAGATCACGGCCATGTTCAGTTTTTGCTTTCTGGGCTAAGGTGGACACGAGCGATGGCATGGGCGTGACGGAGGCCGTGGCGAGCTCAGCGTCCAGGGGCGATGCAAACACGGCTTGGCCGTTTTGGGCGGCATGACCGTGATGGGCTGCGGCAGATTTTCCCGTGTATTTCACGGGTGGAGGCACGGGCAAAGCTGGGGCCGTGAAGTTCTTGGTCTCTGTGGACACGACATGGCCGCGTCGGGGAGCACGGCCGTGATGGGCTGCGGCAGATTTTCCCGAGACTTTCACGGGTGGAGGCACGGGCGAAGCTAGGGCCGTGAAGTTCTCGGTCTCGGTGGACACGTCTTGGCCGTGTCGGGGAGCATGGCCGTGATGGGCCACTGAAATCTTAGCCAAAGCGGGCACGGGCTGTGGCACGGCCGTGGCAAGGGCTATGTCGGTGGGCAACCGTGTCACGGTTGTGTCGGGGTCTGTAGGGCTCCACTTGCGCCGAAATTCGTAGGGTTTCTTCCTCAAGTTATGGGGAGTCTTTCCAAGTGTCTTCTAGAGGGAATGGGCCCTCCTCATAGGCGTCTATGACTCCGTCAGAGAGTGAAGGCTGTTCTATGTAAATTGGACGTCCGAGAGGAGACAATTTCTTTTTTAATGTAAACTTTTTTTTACCATGATTTGATTAACTAATAAAATCTTTGTTATGTCTAGTCATGAGAATTAAATAGCGATGAAAACTTAAGTCCCAGATTTCGCTCTCCGATCTTCTACTGCAATTTTCGCTATTTCGTTCTTCCATACCCATCGTATATCGATCGCTTAGCTAGTAAGAATTCAACTATTGGTACTTATCAGTAGGTTCCTTGTGGTTCGATATCTTTTTATTACTTCGACGTATCCGTGCATTTGCGGACACAACAAGTTTTTGACACCGTTGCCGGGGACCTTAGTTTTGTTAATATCAAAATAGTTGTTAGTATTGCTAGACTAAGTTTTATTTATCATAGTTTTCTGTTTTTGCATATTTTGGATTTTCACAAGTTGTGACAGAACTGTGATTTCTGAAATTTTTGAATTCACTTGTGTTTTGTGTTTTTTATTTTTTTTATTTTTTGACAATTTTTTTTTAAAAAAAGAGAAAATTTGATTGATTGGTGTTGGATAATATTTCTATTTCTATTTTTATACATAGGACTCTTAGATCTTGATAGATTTTATTTCTTGTGAACTCTGAGATCATAAATTTTTTTAGTTGGGTAGAAAAGTTTTGATTTGAAGATATATCTTTTAATCGCAACTCATGGGCAACTAAAAGATGTGAGGTATACATGCCACAAGGTAAGTATGAAGATGATTCATGGTGCACTCTTGCACATAAGTTAGATTATTTGGCTTATAAATTAGACTCTTATATGCACCCTGTTATGACATCTTATTCTTCTTTTAGATGTGATATTTGTGGATGTTTTGATTATTATACTTCTGATTGTCAATTTTTAATTCCTCCAAATCCCAATTCACCATGGTACCAAGATGATCAATATTATTCTAGATGGGAAAATCACCAAACTTTTTTTTACGATGATTGCTCAAACTATATTTCTGAACCATACTTTGAGGATACTGAAGAATCAAGGCTAGAATCCACGTTAAAAAAATTTATGGAGGAATTTGAAAATCTTAAAGGGGAGATTAAACTGAAAAGAGATGAGATTAAAGAGCAAGGGGACACTATTAAACAACTTAATCCTGAGTTAAAATCTATATCTGCTGATACTGAAATGTTAGAAACAAAGATAGCACAACAATGTAGTTTACTTGAGTTTGATTTGGAAACTAAGGAAATTTATTTACAAAAGTCCCCCTCCGATTCTGGTGATTATGAAATTGATTATTTTGATGATAAATTGTTTGTGGTTAAATCTGATGAACTTGAAAAAGGTTTAAAAATTGTTGACATTGATGAATCTCAAACTGATTTTGATGACTCTGAGATTGATTATTTTGATGATAAATTATTTGATGAAAGACATGAGGAAATTGATTTTGAAAACTCTCACTCTGATTTTGTTGGTAATTTTGAAATTGATAAATTATTTGATGATGGACATGAGGAACTGAAAATTATTTGAAAATTATGAATATTGATGAATCTCACTCTGATGTTTTGCCCATATCTACAATTCACCCTTCTGACTCATTGTTTGAAACATCTACAGGGAAACTAGATGAATTGAGAAACCTAATGTGGAAAAGAAAAATTATTTTAATGATCCAATACTTGAATCTTTTGATTAAAGTCCTACTCTTAATGCAATTGAAGATATAAATTTGAAGAAAGGTTTAATGATTTTACTTTTCAATAAATATAGGAAAATTATTAAATACCCTTTGAGTGGAATTGAAAATATTGATTTTAATTTCTGCATATTTGAGAAAGCCACGTCGATCGTATTTTACATGAAATTTTGAATGTTTGGATTAGTGGCTAAACTCTTTAGGACACAGAAATGCATAAAATTGTATGTTATTTACTATGGTACTGATCCATCTGCTTCGCCATGATATTTGAGTTTTGATCAAGCTAGTGACCTAAAAAATTAGCGCTTCTTGGGAAGCAACCCAAGCACTCTTACTTTAGTTTTTCTATTTTATTTAATAATTTTTTTTTACTAATTTTTCTTTTTCTTCTTTATAGGTGAATCTAAAATATTTTTTTAGGATGAACCGGTGATTTTTGAAGTTTATGGAAAACATATAGCAGGACCATAATTTTTATTATGGCCATAATTTTGTATTATTTCCAGCAAGAATATTTTACAGCACTTTTGTAATTTATTTTACACCCGTAATTTTATTCTGTCAAAAGAAAAATTTGCATTCTGCTTCCTACACTTGAGTTCTGCTTATCTGATTAGGTATGTTTTCAAAGTGATTTTAAGAAATTAGAGCAGTAAAATTTTTAATCTTTCACACAATAAGTAACAACTCGTCTTTCTCTATTATTCGGACAATTTTATTAAATTTTAAAGTCCATGGATCATCCTATGACACATAGCATCTTTTGGTACTTGATTAATTCCTGTAGTCAGTTTTATTTACTAATATGAGTAGTGTTTTTGCTGCAGGAATTCAAGATACTTTGCTGAGTTGTAACCCTGAGCTTTTACATGAATAGGAAGAACATGTTTCATTCTATCTCTTGGATTTGTTGCTTTCATTAAAATATTTTCACACTTTTCTAGGAAGCATGACAACTTTTGAAGTCTGATTAATTTCTATGCAGTTTTAATTTAGTAATCTAATTAGCCCTCTTTCTATTAATACCCTAAATTCCTGATAGATACTAATCCTTTAATTTTTATACGCCAGGAAAGAACAACTTTTATTCTACTACTTGATTCAGTCTATTTTCTTTGTGGATCGTTAGATCTTATTCTTAGGTATAGCTGCTTTTTATAAATAAATCTGTGGCTACTCTGTTTGCTTTCAACCCGCTACTGCTTCTTTTTTCTTCCAAATCCAGAAATCTTCAACTACAGTTCCCCCATCTTATCCGGCCAGTAGCTACCATCCTACCATCTTCAGATCTGTTGCTAGCATCTCATCAGCTACCAACTTCATTTAGCCGGCAACAGCTTCTTCTTTCAGCCGACAGTTCTTCTTATTAACAGTCACCGTAGCTTATTTCCACAGCCAAAGTTATCACTTCCTCTGTCTTTGCAGCCACATCTTCTCCATCAGCCGCCGGCATCTCCTTCATCCGATAGCTTCTAGCCAGCGCATCATTGCTTCCAGCCGCCGTGCAACATCTCAGCAGCCAAAGCTTCCTCAGCCGGCGGAATTCACCATCATCTTCATTGCTAGCTGCTCTTTAACTAGCATCTGTTCCACCTCGTCTTTTCACTTGTGTCAGCTCTTTCCACCGACACCCTCTTGGACGACCAACGATATCTCTGATTAAGGTAAGACACTATTTTTGTGCTGAGCCTTATGTATCTAAAAATTGCAGGTAAAATTTTTAGAAGGCGCATCTTTGAGGATGGTTTAGCAGCGCCTGACCTGACACTACGCCCCGGACGATGATGAGCTTGCTATATGGTTGTGTGAGTATCGTTTGCACTTTCTTGAGATTTAATTATTTCGTTATGATTGTATTACCTACTCTCTTCTTCTGAAATTTTTATTCGATGTGGTTATACTGATTTATCACTTTGCACTTTTTGACTATGATTATATAAGTATGTCACTTCACTTCTTTCGCACTGATATTGTTATTTTTGATGTGTAGAAATCTTATCCATGCATTCCGTGAATTTATGTGATGAGATATGTGTTGATTAAATATTGATGATGAATTGTTATTTCTTCCGTAACTATATCATTTGAAATAATGTGTGTAGATGATTTATTAGTTTGGGGATTTGTGAAATTACTTGTGGAATGATTTTTGGATAAAATTAGTTCTCGTACAATTAAGATTATCATGTGATAAATATTTCTGCATTCTTCTGATATGAGTTAAATGATAGTTGCTTAATTTTAATTTTTTAAAATTTTCTGGATGAAATTATTTTCATGAAAAGAAACTGGAGGATATTTGTAATTAACTTGCTCCAACTCCTCTAGTGTGATATACTGTAGTCATGAGTCATATTACACCTTGTGGTATACTTTAAATTTGTTTCGATCAAGTAACAAAGGGAAATCTATAAAATTCTATTTTTACCCTTTAGAAGAAAAGATCGATAATGGTTTAAATACCACCATTGGCAAGCTCTCTCAAAAAAAAAGAAAAAGAGAAAAGAAGTCTCCTCTACTTAGCACTGCGAAAAATTGGCAGTGGTATCGAAGATATGAGTTGAAGTCTAAAAAAGGAAAAAAGAGAGAACTATAGGTCAAGTGGACAACTCCGCTGACTACTTTTAATTTTGTTATGAGTTAAATTACATTATTTTACAGTGTACTTTGAATAATGTTATCGTGCTTACAAGAATGAGCAGATAATCATTCAAATATCAGTTTGCATTAAATAGTTGATTATAGTATGTTCTCTGGAATCAATAAGTGAAAGTGATTTTTTATGGTGAGTTGGATTGATTAAAAGAGAGTTTACAATTGTTTAAACAAGTTGAACTTGAATGCCATTACAAGGATTATGAAAATCTTAGCCATCTTGTATTATAACTTTTTGAAGATCTATTTCACGGTATTTCTTTAAATCTCTGATTCTTGTGAATTATTACACATATTATAGATCACTTTCATATTAAGGAGGAATAAACCGAAGTCATCTATATTTTCTTTACACACTTTGATTCATATTTTGAGTTGCTTGGGGACAAGCAATGTTTGAGCCTCATGTATTTTGTTGACTCAAAAATTCATAGTATATTTTATATTAATTGTGTAGTCTTTTTGAGTCATATTCATGCTCTTTTGCTTGTTTTTAAGCTTTATTTGTCAAATATTTTGGAATATACACCTCTTCTCATTTTTGATCATTTTCAGGTAAAAAGGGCTTAATTTTGATGGATTTTGAAAGATCTAAGTGCATGAATGGATTCTAGATGCCGAGACTAAGCTGCTTGTCAATTTTCATACAAATCAGAGAGAGTCAGAAAATTACACCCTTGCCGTAATTATTTTCATGGGTGTAATTTTCTGCCCAGATTACACACATGCCCTGATTATTTTCACCACCGTGATTTTTTGAGAATAAATTTGAAGCACATAGAAAAGTATGGCAGGGTCATAATTATTTCACAGCCATAATTCTTGATCCAGAATACACAGAACAGATTACGGCACTGCCGTAATTAAAATTACGGCCGTAATTGTATCCATCGAGTCATCCACAGCCGCTCCAAAGTCTAATTCTTCTGATGCAAAATTAGAGAGATCCAGGGCACAATTTCAAAATCTAAAAAGAGAGGATCGTTCTATAAAAGGAGGAGAAGATTTGAAGACAGGAATCATCGAATTTTATCAAGAATCGAGGGAGAAATCGACAAGGGCATCACCAGGGCTCGACCTCTCGCCGAGAGGCGTAGAGGCCATCTCTAGCTATGAAATTTTTCGGAGAGTTTCGCCCAAGGGAGGAGAAGACACAGCAGGATGTTAAGATCAAAAGGAGTTCAAACGATGGACAAATCAGTGTCACAATTTTCACCCCGAAGATGGAAATCGTGAATCACTGTTCACAGGTACTGTACCAGCACTGTAGCAACCCAAGAATTTCCAAAATCATGGGCTGTGAAATTTTTCACACCCTTGTGATTACAATAAACCCTTGCTTTCTCTTTTTCTGAATTCTGAATACTTTTATAAATATTTATTGTGTTCCTATGACTTTGGTAGCGTAATTCTTTTCTTTGGGACTTAGGGAGTAATCCCTTTTTAATTCTGTAATGACTGGATAATTTTTATTCTATTGGTTATTCTTTTAATGATAATTTTGCCTCTGTGATTTATTTACTTTGAAATTATTACTTGCTTATTTTAGGGTTTGTAATATGGACCGAGAGGTGATTTACAAACCTGGAACCCTTAGATTAAATCTATAAACCTAGACTATGAGAATAGCTAAGTCCTAGAACCCTAATTTATGATGCTTATTTTACATGTGAGTTTTAATTTCATTGTTTCAGATATGATAATATCGACCGAGAGGTGATTTTGATTGTTAGAACCCCTTAGGCAAAACCTGTGAAATTAAGATACGAGAGTATTTAATTTTACTTGAGAAGTAGACTTTGAGAGTTAAATATGAACCGAGAAGTGATTTTAATTTTCTTTGTCTAGTTTACTTTTATTTAACACTGAGCAGCAAATCACGATAGTGAAAGCTGTTCTGTGTAAATTGGACGTCCAAGAGGAGACAATTTCTTTTTTAAAGTAAACTTTTATTTTACCATGATTTGAATAACTAATAAAATCTTTATTATGTCTTATCATGAGAATTAAAAAATGATGAAACCTTATCCCAGTTTTCTTTTTCCGATCTTCTACTATAATTTTCGCTATTTCATTCTTCCATACCCATCGTATATCGATCGCTTAGCTAGTAAGAATTCAACTATTTGGTACTTAACACGTAGGTCCCCTGTGGTTCGATATATTTTTATTAGTTCGACGCATCCATGCAGTTGCGGACATGACACCTGATGAGCAGGCAATTGGGCGACGGCGGATGTCAGTGGGGCAAGTGAACGTGGGGCATGCAGGCAACGGCAGACTCAGCATGAGCAAGAAACGTCAGAAGCAGGTGAGCGGGCGACGATGGACGTGGTTCTGCCTTTCTCTTCCTTTTCCTCTTCATCTTCTTTATTTATTCTTTCTTCCTTCCTCTGCCCTACTGCTCCATCTGGTTCCACCAAATTCCATTCGGTTCCATCAGTTTGACCAGCGATCGGTACAATCGGTCGAACGAGAACTTGAAACCTTGGTTTCAATACCAAGTATACCAACATAGAAAGTTTATGTGCTGGTTTCATAGCAGTCCACTTGGTATGGACCAAAATTTAAAAAAATAATGCCCTGACCAACCTACATGCCATACACTACTTGCCAATCCTATAGAAACCTAGTCAACCTCTTTCAAGAGCATAGCATATGTTTATTGCTCAATGGTTACTTGTTGGCATGTTTCAATAGCAGTCTAAAATTGATTCTTTAGATTTATGGAGATTATGCACAAAACTATTTGTATACATACTATAAATAGGTTATGCTCAGACCAAAGATGTGGTACTAGTATTGCCAAGAGAATGTAGGAATATCAAGTCATGGCAATGGTTATAATATCAGGTATGTTTGTCTTGTTCCTAGTTCATTTGCATTTATAGATAGTGCTTTGTTTAAACAAGTATACTTTGAACTAATTATTTTCACCAAAATAATTTTTCTAGTTCTGACAACAAATTGAGATGCATCTCCACAGATGATGATTTTGACACATCATCACTCCGTTAAAGAAAATTAGTTTTAAAAATTCTACTACCCAAATTATACAAATTCAACCAAGTCATACATCACAGTGTTAATGACTAGTCTACGTTCAAATTCAGAATTTTTTTAAAAAAAAGCCTAAGACAATACAAGTCAATTCAACAATGATGATGCTGTCAGTGGTAAGTTTGATGACACAATTACTCTAGAAAAAAAAAATCCAGACAACGGGTTCCTCAATTGCCACGAGTTATTCATCTAAAGCTTGTTCCGAGGAGTTTAGTTTACAAATACATATCATTGTGTTGGTCACATGTCTTATAATTGTTATAAATATCTATCAACAGCATGCTTTATATAGGAGAAGATAAACAGCTAAAGGACAAAAAAAACATTATAGGGGAATATATGATACATACTATTGATGTCTTCCCTACATACAAGAGCATAACCTTACAACACACGTGGTGTGGGAGCTTGGCGAATAAATAATATGAGACTATGTACTCGGCATTATTGAATGAATCAAAGTATGAAATAGTTAGACAATGGAAAGATGTGAAGAAAATAAAAGTTCCTGCTATTGCAGATTTTTTTAAAAAAATAGCTATACGTGACAAAGAATTATGCCCCCAACTTGTAGGAAAGCCAACGTCCTGGAATGTCTTAAATAAGGTCAACAACTTAGATGACGGATTCTTAGGATGCCATCATAGTGTTAAAAAAATGCCATTTAGCAGTCTTTGAAAGACGTGTTTCCAGAACAGCCGGAATTGATTCAAGGAGACAGAAGAATGTCTGATAATACCAGGGGATTTAATTTAGGCATCTAAAACTATGGGAGCAACATTCCTTACTAAATCATTAATTGTTTGGTTAAAAGAAGGGATGGTAAGAAAGCCCATCCCTGATCCGACCTGATCCGAAATCAATGGGGAAAACTCGAGTTGACTGAGTCTCGGGTAAGGTTTAGGAAAAATCCGACGGAATAAAGTAAGGTCAGGGTCAGGTATGGGAATTCAGATACTCGCCCCGAATCCGACCCTGAACCCACGCTGATTATTAAAATGATGAATTTACTTTTAAATTATAACCAAGTTACTAAATTTATAATTGTTTGATACTTTATTAATTATTTTTATTATTATTTACGTAGAAATGATTGTGTAGTTTTATGTAAAATATTTTTTATTTATATATTATGAATATGTAATAAAAATTAATTTTAAAATATTATATATAGTATATACTTATTTTTTAGGCCGGTCTGGGTTGAGTTTTCCTGTGGGATTAGTTGTGGGGTTAGGTTTTCTAAACCCAACGGGTTTGGGGTCAGGATCAGGGATGGGTTTGGAAAAGTCAAGATCGGGTCGAGAATGGCAAAACCTGACCCTGAATCGGTCCATTGCCTTCCATAGTTAAAAGCAACAGAATCTACAATTATTCGATTGAAGTCAAAATTGAGTTTTGACTTTAGAGAAACTGGGGACGTAAAAAATGAGAAAAGAGAGAAAAAGGGGAATCAATAAGAGAAGCGATTTGATCATTGCCCTAATTAGGAGATAAATAAGGAAATTAATGAATAATAACTAAGAAAACATGGTAAAAAAAAGGAAAGCATGTGCACTATGGGAAAAAAAAAAAAGAGAAGACAAATAGCACGGTAGCAATAAACAAGGAAAATAAAATAAAATCAAATGAATCTTATAAGAAGCCTTCCAGAAAAAGAATTCCATCAAGACATCTTAAAAAAAAAGGGTCTCTGACAAAGAAAAAAAAAAGGACTCTCTCACGTTAAGAAACACACTCGTAGATATCGAGGGGCTAGTTGTCTCACATGATTCTATTTCTTCCTCGCGAACGTTGTTTGTTATAAGAAGTAAGAAACCGTTTTCAAAGGAGAATCGGCATGCGACACAAGAAACTTAGAAGCCAGTTGGACATTGACCTTCTCTCTACCCAAGTAGTAGGAAAGAGAAATATAAAGGATTAGAAGGTTCTCCTAGATCTGTTTGCGCTTCGCATATATTTTAGGCGAAATCATGACTATGAGAGTCGTATCAGAGATGTTCCCTCACACAGAATCGAAGGATATCGATTAGTGTGATAAATCCTCAAGTCGTGGGAATATCCTACCATGTGGATATCATAGTTGGCACTTGGCGGGGCCATTGCCACATGAAGATCCTAAAGTGAGTGGATCACAAGACTATCGTTGGCCTTGAGGCAAAGATAATGTGATGCCGCATTTGTATGGGATACAGATATGCGATGAGAAATCCCCTTGTTTCGTTCCTTACATTGGTAGCATGGAGGCGAAGAAGGGAAAGAAGAGGGACTCCCAGGGAGTGCCATTGTCAGCGAATGCCTTAGTTGCAGGGTTGCACCAAGGAGATTCTACACTTGTGGCTACCTGGGTGGAGGGCCCTCACCATGAGAGGAGAGAGACTCTTTTTGCGGCTAAGAAAGTGTTAGAGAAGCTTATCGACGTGATGCTTTCGGAGCTATCAAAGCATCTCCCACTTAGGAGAGGGATCAACCACAAGATAGGGATTGTGGCTGGATCTACTCCGCCCTTCGAGGTTCCTTAGGGAACGCGTCCAATAAAGTTGGCTGAGCTTCATAAGCGGCTAGTTGAGCTGATAGGAGCAAAATTTGTAAGACTAACTGAGTCGCCATATGGAATCCCAGTTCTCTTATAAAAGAAGAAGGACGGGACGTTATGGTCCTAGGTGGATGTTGTGTCCGCAAGTGTACGGATACTCGAAGTAATAAAAAGATATCGCACCACAGAGACCTCGTTTGTTAAGTACTAAAGAATTAATTTCTCACTAGCTAGGCAAATTTGAATGCGATGTAGCGAACGATCGGAAATTGGACGAAATATCAGAGAGAAGAGTTGGGACTAGGGTTTCATCCACCTTAATTTCAATGATTAGATATAAATGAGTGTTCGTTAGTTTACTCTTATTATGATAAATATGTAGTTTACTAAATAAAGAAATTATCTCACTCTCGCGCATACAATTTACAAAGAATAACCCTCGCTCTCGCGCAAGATTATTCAGTGTTAAAGATAAATAAACCTTGACAAGGAGATTTCAAATCACTTTTGTGCATTAAATCTCAATGTCAATATCTCAAGTGAATACTAAATATTCTCATATTTTAGTTTCACAGGTTTTACTTAAGGTTTTCCAACAATCAAATATCTAATCCCTTAGAATATTTTTATGTCTAACTCAATAATATTTCCTAGATCAGATTATCAACAAGAATCAAACTACAAAAATCTAGAAATAAGAACAAACCTAATTTATTTCGATGAGTTCCTATATCTCAATTTTAGGGTTCCAAGTTTTGCAAATCACTTTTCAGTCTATATCACAAAACTCTAACACATGCCAATAATTGAAACTAGAAAAGATTAAAGACATTAATCACTTAAGTAAAATTATCATCATAAAAATATTCTGATGACTTTAAGATTATCAAGTCATCATGAAATTAAGGTGATTACACCCCCTGTCCCATAAAAATTTAAGCTAGGATAGTGGAAAAATTACAATATGCCATTATTCAGAATTATCAAAAATCAAAAAGGAGGAAAAAAATTACTAACACAGGGCTGTACTAAAAATTACAGCACGTAATTTTACTACAAAGTCGTGAGGAACAATGGCGGCGCCCACGATTCCTTGATTTCTCCTTCCTTCGAACTCCTTTCACTCTGAAACTTCTGGTGTATGTTCTCCTCCTTCAGGTGTGGCTTTCTCTCTAGTTTGATGGCCGATGGTGGTTTGTATGCTTCTCAGCGATGAACCCTAGGGCGGCGGTAAGAATCTTGATTTCTCTCCAAATTGTGGATGAAATTGGGGCTTTTTCTTCGATGATCTTCGCCTCCTCTTATAGAGTTTTTCCCTTCTTTTGGTTTTTGAAATGGTGGTCGAAATAGCCTAAAATTGTCGACGCAATAATCGGACTACAGTAACTCCGAAAGAATCGGGTGAAACGCGGTCACCTAGGTTATAATTATTGACCGTAATAAATATTACGATAGTGCCGTAATTGTTTCTGTCAAGGATTTTAAATGAAACACTGGCTGTAATATAAACCACGGCAGTGCCGTGTTATGCTTCAAAATTCTGCCCGACAAGATTATGGTCATAATTATAATACGACAATACCATATTTTCCACTAGACAGAAATCGACCAGATTACGGCAAGTAAAATATATTACGGCAGTGCTAGGGTTTATTCTGTAGGTTCCGTAAAACCACGGGCCGTAATATAAATTATGACACTACCGTAATTTGGTCAAAAATTCTGATTTGCGTGAAATTTGATGTGTGATGTCCTCTTGATGATTGGAACTTGTCTATGCACTTTGGTTTCCTCGAAAAACACTTAAAATAATGTCTTTTTACCTGAAATTGATCAAAAACTAGAAAAGGTGTAGATTCTGAAGAATTTGATAAATAAAGCATGAAAATAAGCAAAAGAGCATAAATATGACACAAAAAGATCAATTAAACAAAGTAAATAAAGGAAGCAAAACTGATCAAAGAGAATAAACTTTCTTATGAAGAATAAAGTTCTAAAATATAATCACCAATGAAAAATCTCATCAATGTTACATAAAATTTGAAATAAATATATGGTCCTCCGAATTTAATCCTCAAGATCTACAACTTAATCAAATAAAATTTTGCAACTCGTATAATAAACAGATTTTCAATCTCAAGATTTCACCTAGTTTTAGTTCAAGTCAATAATACTTTTGTTTACAGGAATAGGATTTCCAATATCTTATTCCACTCAAAGTCTTTTAGTTCCTCCCTTCTTTGTATCATTCATATTCTCTAATTCAATTACCACCTTTTTTCTAGTGACGAATTTAGAGTACGTTGGTCACATAACCAATGTAATAGAACTCATATCTCTTCTGGTAGGAAAAATTTTACCCGAGATAGCGGAGTTAATGTAAAACGATTTCTCTCCATGGCATGTACCCACATAGATACATACTTATTTACTAGGACTTCAACTATTAATTTCGGTACTACTACAAATTAACACGGTGCCAAGATGAGGAGTCATTCTCTCTTCTTTCCTTTTTTTTAAAAAATTTTGACTTTAACCCATGACTTTGGTACCACTGCCAATTTTACGCAGTGCCAAGTAAGGGAGTCACCTCTCTTTTTATTGGATCATGGAATCTTTCTTCCCAACAAATAGCAAATAGATTAAACATCAACTAGGCTAATCAATTGATATCAATTCAAAAATCATACTCATATGCTCATTTTATTCAAAGAAGTAGCTTCACTCTTAGATCAAATTCATTCAAACAATACATCTACCCAAAACTTTATGCATCAATTAATGAGAAATTCCAATAGGCAAATATATATTGAAGAAATAAATTCACCACAATAGGTTCATCGCTAATCACTAGCATTGATATTTTCTTCATCAAGAAATCAAAATATCAATAGGAATTTCATAAAAACAGACCACACTTTTGACATTGTAGCATATAACCAAAACAAATAGGATTGTACATATCAAATCTATCATGCAAGTTATACAATCAACACACAGCAGAATGCACCTACACAAGGTGCTCAACATCATTAGAATATCAAAATATCATACAACCATATCGAATTCAATATCAAAATCACAAGTTCAAAATATAGAGATACAACCAAATCGAATTATAGTTCAGAATCATGAAAAAAAAACAGTGAAGATAAATAGCGGCAGAGACAAGAAGTTTGACCAAGTCATCCTTCCAAAGCTACAAAACAATGAATTATCAATAAGATATAAAGATGAATAAGGAGCAAGTCAGATAGAAAATACTCATAGAGCTCTAATCATCCGCATCAGAGCCTATCTCCTCTGTGTCCTCATCGGCAAGGGCTGCATCCATGGGATCATCTTGTCCACCCTTGCCACCACCATATTCATCTTCTCCTCCATCTCCTCTCTTTCTCTCAATGCCGAACCTATCATAAAGGAAATTACCCATTTCCTCCATATAGTTTTCAAACTTCTTGATGTCTTCATGTGTATGATCTATCGCATCCAGCATTCTCTCCATGAGGTGCCCCTGATGGAACACCTCAGCAGAGAGAGCCTGAAAGCCTGGGCCATAGGCACTAGCCCATCCTCTCTCAGCTCAGTGTGAGGAACCTCCAGCTCGGTGAGAAGAATCTGCAGCTTGATGAGATGGTGAATCCATACCCATACTAAATGGGTCATCTCTACCACCCCAAGTGGGTGGTGGTGGTACAGTGTCCAAGGGTGGTGGCGAAGCAGCAGCGGCATCACTCGGTGACAATTTCCAATTGGCATGATTCTTAATAGTAGTCTTCTCAGTGTTAGGCAAGGGCAATGTGGGAGCCCCTGGTCCAAGAACCAAGCAGTAAAAATCACCTTCTCTAACTATCATCTTCATAGCCATGCAGAATTCAATGTCCAATCTTGCATTCCCCTTTGCAACTTCAATTCCATAAGGCTCGACATTTAGAAAAAGGGCTATAGGAGTAATCAAACCTCCTATCACAATTGTTCCCTTTTTCGCCCTAGCCACCTTGTCCATATGCTTGATCAAAAAGAAAGCAACATCCACAGGGTATCCATGTAGCATGCTCCATAAGAAATAAAGCTCAGACTGACGGACTATACTGTCACTATCACCACATCCAAACACCGTGTGAGCTAAAACTCGGTGAGCATACTTAATGCAAGGGTTTGAAATCCTTGAAGCTCTAGCTGATACTATTGAAAATTTTGTCTCTGATGTAATTTGATTCCAAAACACATTCTCGATGAATCCAAGTGGTACTTAAGTCTGACCTCCAGATGCTAAGTGAAAGATGGACCTGATGTCCCTTATAGTGAGACTCCTCTCTATATTAGCCATGCGTAAGGTGATCTCACATTCAGCATGCTATTAGTGAATTCATGGAGCTCCATGTCCATGCTACTGAGAAAGCTTGGAGCGCCAATCCTCTTCCTCAACCCATGAACCTCAATATGCGCCACTAGGAGACCTAGAAAGCATCAAGGTTCGATCAAAAAGTTAGATCAGCCCCCTTAGGTGGCTTTTCCTTCATCATCGGCCCTTGAACCCATGCATGCGCCACTAGGAAACCTAGAAGCCATGTGGATTCGGTTGAGGATCAAGGTCAGGCTCACTTGCTTGACTAGGTTGCACCATCTCCTTTGATCAGCGCTCTTCCCTTAAGTGCACATACTAGGTTGCCCTAAAATCCACTTTAGGTCAGACCGATTAAATGGATGCGCCACCATTGGGGAGAGGTGCGCATACCTTAACCCTAGCCGCTAACCCCCATTCAATGCATCTCCAGGTAACCCTGAAAACCACCCTAGGGTTCAACTAGGTCATGGGTTGCGCCACCCTGAGAGATGCGCAAAGGAGAGAGAAGAGAATGCAACAATATGTCATCAAAGCCTTCGATTCGATTTACAATGTAGAATTGAAATGCAAAATTGAAAGTCAGCACACAGGCCTCACATTGATACATCACAGCCATGGCAATAGAGCTTGACTTTGATCACAACATAAATGCACAAATAGAACTACTCATGCGCTTCTATATGCTATGAAAAACAACAAGTAATCACTTTTATTTTTCATAAAACCCTTTCAATTAATTTTCAGTGACTCTATATCATCCTTCTATGTTGTCTCACCCGTCTCAGGAGTCTACAAAGGGTAGCCCCCCCTGCAATCCTTACCCCATAGAGATTAGGACAATCACCCAGTCCATGCCCCGATAATCTCCTATGGGTCTTCGCATTGGGTCTATCCCATGAGCGCAAGGAGGGGTAAATTCTTCCACATAGGGTCTATCCCAAATGTGAAGAAAATGAAACTAGAAGATGATTAAGAGGCGAAAATTAAAAGAAATTAATTTTTCAACAGAAAAATCATGGCATAAAATTTTTGAAAATAATATTTATGGCATAGGGTAGGCGCATGTAGAAAAGACACCTTTGGGCCTCGTAAGATCGCTCTGATACCACTGTTGGGAATCCCCGGACCTTAGAAAAACTTTAAACACAGCGGAAGCGGAGGTCCGAAATAGAATTCTAGAAACACCAGGATCCCTTACGAGAGAAAACCGAAGGATGTCAAGAGTAATATGTTAGGAAATGCCGGGTGTAATTTAAAATTTTTGCAGTCCCAGGACGCAGCGGAAGAAGCATTACACCCGAAACACATTCCAGTCCCAAGGATCCATGCGAGAGAGAGAACACAA
>CM050439.1:35109165-35131372 GCA_027562315.1 Costus pulverulentus
TTTATTAATCCAATCTACTGGTCATGACTCAATCAGTGTGGCCACACATTCCTGTCATGCACCAATGAGGTGGGGCGCCCCTAAGTGGATATCATGCTTCCTCTGAAGAAAGGGGCAAATCCTACTATTGGTCATCCATGTCTCTTCATGACTTATGACATGCCCAATGACAGTCGTTTTGATCTCACAATTACAGAGAGACGTAAGACTGTATTAAAGCATACCCATCATCAAATCTAGACATGAATACCTCAAGTCTAAGGATCAATGCAAACCTCTTGCATGTGAGATTGACTCGTTGACTAGACAAGTCAATCCTCACGGTGGATCACTCCAGTGCATCCAATGCACCTGTATGTCTGCGTTACTGTGCTCTGCACCTAACCAGCCCATACACCAGTCTCACATGTACCAAAGCTGTCCCATATCTGCTAAGGTACCTTGAATGGGGATAGCTTGTGAGAATGGATCCAATCCAAACTCCTGGGACATTATTTATGCAACTCAATACATCAACGCAGGTAGAGAAGTCTGCATAATAACGACCATGACTCTATAAAGAATAATAGTTCTATCAAAGTACATTCAAGCAATGTCAGACCATGTCCATACATTGGTCTGCAGGGCATATACACCAACATAATACCTTATCATGCAATTCCAAGAGCTGACGATGATGAAGATGCACAAGTGTCTGTCCTCTACAATCGTGCACACACGGACTATCTCAAGATCCCTCCACTCCACGCACATGCTAGCTTCGGGAGAGGAGATCCATGCCTCTTGATCTTCTCAACTTGCGCCAATGCCGAAGAGAAGAGGGAGCATTGGCGACAAGGAGTGGGTAGCACTACCACTTGTCCCAACCCTTGATGCAAAATCTTTTATTGTTGTCACCTCGAAAACCCTCACGCCAAGCAACAGAAGGGAGGCGACAATAAGAGACAGGAGAAGAGTCTGGTGCAAAAATCTCCCAGGCAGGCCTCTTTATTTATAATAGCAGAGCTAGATCAGCTTTGGAGATTTTTCCAATGTGGGATAATGCATATAGGCGCCTATTCATAATTAACCATATCAGCGTCATAGGTTCGAATCCCCACATACGCTATTAATTGTAAATTGCACCCAAGCATATTAATTAGCCAAGAGAAAAATTCTCTTGCCAATTAATAATTTTATTTTATTCATGTGACTAACGTGCCAAGTCCAAACTTGTACCAAGACCATTGCTTGACTTATTTTGACAACACATGTCATGAGAGGTCAAATGTGGTCCACTAGATTCAACCAGTCGTCAAACATGAACTAAAATATCATCTCCTCTGTAAAAGTCTCAACGGATCACTTCCCGAAATGATCCGAATCACACAATGATTCGATTAAAGGCTAAACGGTTTGTATGGAATCTCTGATATCTAGGTGTGCGACCCTGTAGGTTTTTTAGACGTTGGCAGTGATGACTAAATCATCATAAGCAATGAGTGGCACCTAACAGTACATCATTACTATCCAAGTCATCATAATGGTGTCATCATCGACATCCGCTAAAACTGTGACAAAGTACA
This sequence comes from Costus pulverulentus, assembly GCA_027562315.1. Classification (NCBI taxonomy): domain Eukaryota; kingdom Viridiplantae; phylum Streptophyta; class Magnoliopsida; order Zingiberales; family Costaceae; genus Costus; species Costus pulverulentus. Next base: position 35,110,731 of record CM050439.1, read on the forward strand.
AGTACAGCTTTGTCCTTTTGCCAACTGATGTCCAGATTGGGCAAGTGTGTCACACTTATTAATCCCAATATTATGGTATGACTAAATCATGTTCTCACCTGGGTATAGCCATACACTTTCAGTCATCCATATAGGGGCGCCATGGACAATCAAGCTTCCCCGTACGGAAGGGGCAAATCCTCTATTGGCATATTGAATCTCTCATATGTCTTATGACATACCCAATGACAACCGTTATGACTTCCGTTTTATGGTGAAGCATTAGGTTGTATCAAAGTACATCAATCACTATATAGAGATACCAATGCCCTCAAGTCTAGGACAAGCGCAACTCTGTCACTATGACATTCATCTCATGACACCAAGATGAATCCCCATGGCGGGTCGATCCAGTATATCTCCCTTGACATACCCATATGCCTGCGTTAACAACATGTGCTCAACCAGCACATATACCAGTCTCAAGTGAATCATAGCTGTCCCATATCCACTATGATTCTCGACCAGGGATAAACATAGAGACTAGATAAAATCTATCTCTTAGGGACATTGTATATACAAATGTACATACGCGCAGATGTACAAACTTGCATAACAACAACAATGCCAGGATAACTCATCTATCAACTAGATGTGATACACAAATCCCAATGGACCAATTGAGGTCCTAGGGCATAAACACTAAGAAATATGATATAAAATATAGGCAAAAATGCGATGTAAATGCAACTCATCAATGGGTCCAATACAACCTTGCTGGTCCTTCCAAGAGACACCTGGTAAGTTTCACCTTGTCTTGTTTCTAGGACTTGACTCCACTCAAAGTATTGTTCTAACTTGGTGATCCAGTCTAAGAATTCCCTAGGGTCTAGGGTTCCACTAAAAGTGGGAGGGTTCAGCTTGATGGCGCTGTGCACATCAATATCCGTAGGTCGTTGGTTGAATTGGGGTTGAACATGATACCCATTCCATTTGGTGTGGGGAGTAACAATAGGATTGGGGGTAGGTTGGCAGTTCATAGGTTCTAAGGAATCCAAGTTTGCCTCACTAGGAGGCTGGCTTTGGGGGCCTTTATCTGATTTCAAATTCGTTGAACTTATTGGTAAGGGTTTGGAGACCATTTTGAATTTCAGCCATTTGTTGTGTAATTTGTCTAAGAGCTTCTGCAACTGCAGGATCCATAGTTTGAATATTTTCTTGTTGGGTTCTAGACCTAGTTTGCATGATGCAACTTTGAAATGAATATAGCTTTTCAAAAATATGAATCCTAGTGTACTATGAGATCGATTATTTCAAACAACCTTAACCACAAAGATCGTTCTAGTAGTAGAAAAATAAGTTTTGGGCTTAAAAATCTACGCTAGAGCCTACGCTCTGATACCAAACTGATGTGGGCACAAGGTATAAAACATGCAAACAACGTAGTTCGAAAGAGTTTTGTAATATAAGTAGTAGGAAAAAACTCGTGATTACACTAACGACTTTGAAAATAGGATGTTTTTATACTTTTAGATAGGAAAACCAGATTAGTCTACTTGCATAAACAAATTGCCAAAGTAAATTGCTAAAAATTTAAAGAAGACTTACAGTGGACCCCTTGAGAATAGAAGGGGTCACCTTCCTGTTCTTCACCAATCCTACTCTGATGGAAGATATCGGTTACACACAGGCATTTTAGCAAAGCACATAGGCATGGGGGAGTTGTTTTAAAAGAATATTAAAACTTTACAACACAATGTGCAAGAGGGAGGCTAACCCTCCTAGTTCTCTTGCCTAGACAATATGCGAAACTAAACTATTAGAAGGGGGGAAGAATATAAAAGAGATGCACCCAAGAGTTCTTCAAATCCAAGCACCATTCTTCCTACAAGATCCAAAACTTGGTGTAGACTTTGAACTTTGTAAGAAGGAAAAGGGAATCGCAAAAGGGGATGAGAACACTTAACTTAGGCTGATCCTTCTTCATGGTGATTCTTAGCCCCAATGGATTCCTTCAGCATGAGTCTTGGCGTCAAGGTAGATCTCCACCAAGTGTTTATTGAAGATGGAGACTCGGCTAGGAGAGGAGATGGTGGAAGATGGAGAGATGCAATTAGGGGAAGAGAAGAAAACTTGGTGACACAAGCACCGAGAGCTATGTTATGCTAAAACTACTTGACAATTTATTCATTCCAAGATGCGTATGATGCCATGAAGGCTACAACATATAGGCAAAGCAACTAGGGGTTACATGAGTCTTTTCCTCCCCAAGGCACATATGCATTCTTAGCAAGAAGAAAAATCAGCATTTATCATAGATGAATTACATGCAATAAGCGCAAACATCCTTAGTTGTCTTTCCATCTTGGGCCGGCTCCTCCATGGTATGGTTTGAACATTTCTTGTCTCCAAAGGTTGGCACAAATGCTGAGGATAAGAGTGCGGTTGTGTCTTGATGAGGTTTACATTTGTGGAGAGGAATTTGAATTCTTTCCCCAAGTGTTGAGTGCCAAGGCTTTATTCCTTGATTTATGGAGTAAATTGTGGATCTCATCTTGTGCCGACTTCTTTGTTGATATGGGCGCCCAAGGCTTGATTTGGGAAGGGAGTTGAGTATTTATGAAGCCCCCTCAACTCAAGTCTTCAAGTGGTAAGAGTTGAACTAAACTGAAGCTGACTTTCCTTCTTTGGAGCTCAATGGGTGAGTGAGTGTTGAGCTGAATTTTGCCTATGTGTTGTAGATGCAATTACACGTGCTATGCTACTAACCTATCATGATGTGACATTTTATTCAAACAGGAAAGTAAACCTATATGTACTACATGTTAGATTGGGGGTGGATCAAAACTATCACGATGCGATGCAATGCAAAAAAGGAAAATAGGATCCTAGGAAGAAAACTGATGACACCAAAATTCATAGTATATTTTGTGTTATTTCATTGGTTTTTTTGTGTCATATTTATGATCTTTTGTTTGTTTTTAAGCCTTATTTGTCAAATATTACAGAATCTACAACATTTCTTATTTTTCATCATTTTCAAGTAAAAATTACCATATTTTGATGGATTTTGGAAGATTTGAGCATACCAATGGATTCTAGACGTCGAAACGAAGCTACCCGCCAAATTTCAAGTCAAAACGAACTTTCCAGACAAATTACGGCATTACCGTAAATTTGGGCAAAATCTTCACGGTGCTATAATTTCAGACAATTTTAACCAAAAAGTTTCAGAATTTTTGAAGAAATTACGGCACTGCCGTAATTATGTTTATGGTACCACAATCTGCACTCATTTTCCTGATTTTTCTACTGCAAACTTCAAAAGACCATATCTCAAGATTTTGGGCACCAAATTAAGATCCGAAAGAAGCCACTAAATCATTTCAATGAGTAGAAGACAAAGGAACCGAAAGCCCCAATTTTTATCTACAATCCAGAGAGAAATTGGGGGAGGTGTCTCTAGGGTTCGGGCTTGTGCCAAGAGGGGTAGAGGTCACCTCAGGGCATCAAATTTACTCTAAAGCTTCACCTAGAGGAGGACACGATGTCTCAGAAGTTTCAGAGAGAAAGGAGATTGATCAGAGGAGGAATCAATGAAAGAAGAGGTGCCTGCACTATTCATTGCGCGTTTTTGAGTAAAATTATGGGCTGTAATTTTTTCCTCCTCATTGCGCCTGCACTATTTCATTGCGCCTGCACTATTTCATTATAGCCCTGTGTGGGTTGATTTTCCCTTTCTTTTCGATTTCTAATCAATCAAAACTATGGTTTATTATAATTTTTTCATCATGCTAGCTTATACATCTTTTCGGACATGGGGTGTAATTCCCTTAATTTCTTGATGACTAGACATTGATTATTTTTGTCAAGATAATTTTGTTATGATAATTCTACTTATGTGATGATTTTTCTTTAATTCTTCTTAGTTTTATAAATATCAGCATGTTTTAGAGTTTTGCAAAGTAGGCTGAGAGGTTGATTGTGAAATTTGGAACCCTAAAAATCATTGAGTTTGGAACTTATCGTAAGAGATTAGGTTTGTTCTTTGAATTCTGATTTTTGGTGATTTTATTGCCATGTTGATTTTTTGATTCTTTGGATTGAGTTAATGTGTTAGGTTTGGTTTGAAATTATAAGAGATTAAATTTCTGATCGCCGGAGAACCTTAAGTAGATCTTGTGATGAGTTTCAGGATGCACGAGAGTGATCCTTGAGTTTCCACATGAGATGTTTGACTTAGAATTAAGATGCACGAGAGTGATCCTTGAGTGTTTTGTTCAATGATTTACTTATTTTCAGCATTGGATAGATCTTGCACGAGAGTGAGGATTGGTCCATTGTGTGATTGTTTCCGCGAGAGCGAGATGATCCTTTTATGAAGTAAATTAAATCTTTATCGTAATGAAATTTGGCTGATAACCTTTATTTCATTCTAGTCATTAAAATTAAGGTGGATGAACCCCTAGTCCCAGTTTCTCTCTGATATACTTTTCCGCGTTCTTTTCGATCGATTGTTTAACACTATTTGGTTTGCTTAGCTAGTGAGAAAACATCTATTTGGTACTTAACACGTAGGTCTCTGTGGTTCGATATCTATTTTATTACTTCGAAGTATCTGTGCACTTGCGGACTACAACATAAACCCATACCTGAGAGGTTTCCTTCGGACCCTAGTGGACCTATACGGAGCTGGTCTTGGCCCCCCATCCCAAGCATGAGGTGGCATGAAGGCATGCATGAGGTGTTATCACCTAGTTGATCTTGTCTTCAAACAAGTAGGAGGTGTTCTCAGCTTTTTTTCATTTCAGCTAAGTAGTTATTTTCTTTCTTTTATTTTTCTTTACTTCACTAAATAGTAACAAGTTCCCTATTAAATTATAATTTACTATACTTGGTTAAATTTACATTTTTGCCCATTTTTTAACATTATTCCCCATGATTCCTAGTGTGGGTATTTAGCTATAGGTGCATAATAATATTCATAATGATATTATAAGATGAAACATGGACATCACACTTAGCTACCAATTTAAGTTTTAGTTCTCATATTCTCAAAGCAACTTTTTTCACTTATAATAACAACTTTCATTCAAGTATACAAATGACACCATATAAAAGCATTATTTGGAAGAAAATGTAAGATGCCAATTTGCTAAGAAATCATTGGTGATAGAAAAATGTTAGTTTCAGATGAGGTGTAGGCAACTACAGAAAAGATTCAAGTGATAAGAAATAAATTGAAAATAGCTCAAAGTTGCCAGAAAAGTTATGTTGATAATAAAAGAAAGGACCTTGAATTTTAAGTTGGTGATCATGTATTCCTAAAAGTATCTCCTTATAAAGATGTGATAAGATTTGGCAAGAAGGGAAAGCTAAGCCCTAGATTTATTGGTTCTTTTGAGATGCTTGAAAGAGTTGGATTTGTAGCTTACAGGGTTGCACTACCACCAGCCTTAACTAATGTTCATGATATTTTCCATGTGTCTCTCTTCAAGAAGTATAATCCTGATTCTTCTCACATTATTGAGCATCAACCTTGGAGATTGATAAGGATTTAACCTACATAGGAAAGCCCAAGCAAATTTTGGACACGAAAGATAAAATTTTAAGGAATCATGTCCCTTAGTCAAATTGATTCGGCAAAATCATTCTATGGAAGAAGCTACTTGGGAGTTGGAAGAAGAAATTAAAAGGGATTACCCACATCTTTTCAATGATTAAGGTATGAAAATTTAGAGGACTAAATTTCTCTTAAGGTGGGGAGAGTGTGATATCCATGCTTTAATTTTACTATTTACAAAGATGATCAAATATTTCTAATTTTCTCCCATTTTGCGATAGAACCAAATTATATCTTAAATGACAAACATTTGGTATCATGATGCATAAAATGCAAACTTGTTGAGTAAAGAGGGTTGCTTGCGAATATGGGAACTAGAACATAAATTAGTATATAAGTGTGATATCGAGGTTTTATCTTATGATATTATTATGCACCTATAACTAAATACCCACACTAGGAATCATGGGGAATAATATTAAAAATACAGACAAAAATATAAATTTAACTATGTATAGCATAATTTAACAGGGAACATGTTACTATTTTGCGAAGTAAAGAAAAATAAAAGAAAGAAAATAATTACTTAGCTGAAATGAAAGGAGTTGAGAACACCTCATGCTTTCTTAAGATAGGATCAATAACGTGATGACACCTCGTACTTGCCTTCATGCCACATTAAGATATGTAAGTTCTACTTTAAGATATACCAATTCAATCTTATTTTAAGTAGGGTTCTACCTTATGCTATGCTATTTGAAATAATTTTTACATTAAAGGAAAGAATCACCTGCTGATGGAGCACTAACGCCGACAGCAGGGAGAGCAACGCTGATGGATAGCGACGCAGGGACAGCTATGTCAGCAGCAAAATAGGGGAGCAACAAGAAGAAAGACGCCGGTAGCAAGAGAGGGAAGCATGGGGAGTTTTGGCGGCAGGAGAGGGAATGCTCCAGCGACAAGAGAAGTTCCGGCAATAGGACCAGGGGAGAAGCAAGGAATGCTAGCAGTGAGGGCACTCGAGCGCTCGGGAAGAGAGACAATGGGAGCAAGGAGAGATTACTGATGAGCATAACAGGCGATGGCTTTCTAGTGAGTATTGACGGTGATGGCGTCCAATGAACGCTAATGGCAAAGGGAGCAAAGTGGGGGCTAAGGCAAGAGAGAGCCATCGGAAAGAAGGAATGCGGGGTAGGGTAGGGTTTTATTTTAATTTTTTCCCAATCTCAAAGGACTCCACTGAACTCACTTAAGTAGGGTCCCTGCTTAAGAAATGAACTCTGCAGGCAGGTGTGGGTAACTAAGAAAGGAACAAGGAAATTAGATAGGAAACCGGTGGTAGGCAGTTCATGTGCTATATTTTTAGCTCGACTCTTCAATTTCATAGATATCAAGGTAATCGTCTGTCACTATCAATTAATTTGTTCTATTGTCACCATAAATAATCATAAGTCTCAAGTTTTTTTTTATTATGCTATATCATGCTTATAACATGCTAATGCTAACTTTGAAATGTCCACTGGTTCATTTGTGGTGACTTTTGCAGCATTTTCAATTCTAACCCTGTTTTTTTAGATAGAATCGACAAGAAAAAGAATAAAAAATACATTGAATTTAGATGTTTTTCATTCTTTTTCTTATGGATTCCGTCCAAAAAAATAGGGCCAATAGTTAAGTGAGAGAGAGAGCACTCCCTTCTATCTAAACATTTTTATCCCTAACTTTAGAAACTTTATATACTCTAATGGTCTTGTAGATCTTAGCTATTCAAGTAAATTTACTAAATTATCAATCTGTAATTACCAACTTCTACTCCACCCTACTGCCTTCTATTATCTATCAGGAGCGGTTAGTCTTTCTCAAAAGCCAAAACATTCATGATTGTATTCTCTTTGCCTACAAGTTAACGCATTCCATGTACCAGTACAAAAGCAAATCTTCCAAAGTTTTTCTCCAACTTGATTTGGAAAAAGCTTTTGATAATGTGAAATGAAAAGTCATTAATCATGTGATGTGTATCCTTAATTCCCCTCCTTTCTTCATAAGTTGGATTAGAGACTATCTTGAATGCCTTTCTTTTTTCCTATATCATTAATGACTACCCCTCTAATTACTTCCGTAGTAACAGGGGCATCAGATAGGAAGATCCACCCTCCCTTTATCTCTTTGTCATAATTACAAATATCCTCAGCATCATTATGAAAGATAGAGTGCATCACATCCTCATTAATCCATTTAATATTAACGACAACTTTAAGATCTCTCACCTGTCATATGTTGATGACTTTATTTTTCTACTTTAGGGCTAATGACGAATCTTGTCATCATGTCACGATACTCATGGGTCTTGGGGTCAACCTATCTTATTCTAAATCTTATACCCCTCCACAAGAAGACAATTGTTACAACACTTCAACGTAAAGGTATGGCAATTTCCCTTCAAATATATGGGCACCTTTTATCTCCCCCACTCCCCCATCCAATAGCAGTATATCACCATCATACAATACTCTCCATTATTAATAAGCACCTGCATCGTTGGAAGTTCAATCTTCTCTCACAAGTTGGGAGAGTTACCTTGATTAACTTGACCTTTCTCTCTTTGATGCACGAGCGGGTCACATGTAAACAATACGTTTTGAAAATTATTTTGATATTTAGCTAATTAAGTAAACTCGAATTAGTTAATAATGTTTGAAGCTAGTTTTTCTTTTTTTTTTTACTTTTATAATAAGAAAAACAAAATTCAACTATGTTATACTAGGAAACAAAATTGCAAGCAAGAAGCTTACTTTCACCCTTTGAGAATAGCAAAGGCGGACGTTCTTCACCGATTCATTAGTGGAAGTTCAGGAAAGTAGAGTCCCAGGAGCGTTACATCCATGACAATCACAATATCTCACACGTGTGGGTGAGTTTAGAATTATGTTAAGAGGCTAAACTACAAACAATGATCAAAAGGGAGGTTAGGCGCCTGGTGTTACGCCCGAGCAGTTTTGGGCCGGGTTTGGAGGCATTTGGGCCTGGGCGGTGGCCCAAGGCCCAGTCCACTTCCCCTTGAGCGGATCTGCTGGAGACGGATCTGGGCAGTGGACGCGTGACCCGTGTTAGTGTATATGCCCTTGAACCCGTTGTTAGTCCATCTTGTACTACTTGACCATTGATATTTAATAAATCATTCTGGCATTATCGTTATTATGCTATGTTTACATCTGCGATTATGACTATGGATAATAATGTCCCTGAAGACAAATTAGATATGTGCTTAAACGGTGTGTCCCCACTTGAGTACGTGAATGGATTGACCCACTGTGAGGTTCTAACTTGGTGTCAAGAGTTAAGCTCACAAGTGACGGGAGTTGCATTGATCCCTTGACTTGAGGTCATGGTTAGGGACATGCTTTGATACAACCTAACAACTCGCCGTAGCAGGGAGGTCATAATGGTTGTCATTGGGTATGTTACGACCCATATGAGAAGATCAATGGACAAAAATAGAATTTGCCACTTCCTGCGGGAAGCTTGATATCCATGGGGCCACCCTATGGTTGCATGACTGAAAGTGTATGGCCATACCCAGGTGAAAGCCTGATTTAGTCATGACCATGAGATTGGGTGAAAACAAAGTGGTGACACAATTTGTCCAATCGGATATCAGTTTGACAAAGAGACTGTAATGTATCGGTATCTTGTTGCTATGATGGGGATGTCGATGTTGATATCCATTCTGAAGACTTGGGTAGCAGCGATGCACTGCTAGGAGCCACTCACTGCTTGTGATGACCTGAGTTCATCACTGCCAATGTCAGAGGAACCTACAGGGTCACACAACTTGAAACTCGGGTTCTCATATTGATCGGGTAGCCTAATGATCAAGTTATTGGATAACTCAGACCTTTTTAGGAGAATCTATCATCGCCATTGTGCCTGATGAGATGGAAGGGACTTATTGGAGCTAACTTCATTTTAGGGCCAGATGGGCCGCATGGGCCCAATGGGTCAAATGAAGTCTAAGCTTGGAGCATGCACCAATGGGTCTCCATGCCCAATGGGCGTGAAGCCCAGTTGGGGCGTGAGGCTTAATGGGCCTTGAGGCCAAATGGGCCATCAGGCGTAATAGGCCATGACAATAAGTTACCTGGCCCAATAGACATCATGGTGGATTAAATGCTATATTTAATTCTAGGAATTAATTATGTATTTAATTCTGTAATTAATTCTAAGTTTAATGATGAATTTAATTCTGAATTTGAAGAGTCACGTCATTAATGATCATTATGAGACTTTATTTCAACGTTTTAATGAGTCATTATGAGACATTAATTCGGAGTTTAATTCTATAATTAATTCTGAATTTAATTCTACAATTAATGATGAATTTATTACAGAGATAAATTCTTAATTTATTTCAGAATACCAGAGGTCATCATGATTTCTATATAAGGGTTAGGAGGGTTGAGAGGAAGAGGTTCTGGATGAGGAGAAGTCTGTGAGAGACTCGCTCGGGGAGACTTCATTCGCAAGCTTGGAGCTTGGCAATTTCCCCTTTGAGACTCTTGCTTGAAGACTTGATTTGCAAGCTTGGAGCTTGGCAATTTCTCCTTCTTCCTCTCCTCTTGGCATTCGCAAGGTTGGACCTTGGCGAGTTTCCATCACCCCTCTCCTTGGCGCCTTCTACTTGTGAGTGGCGCAAGTTCTTCTGGAAGACTCCCAGAGGCGTGGATCTTCTTCCCAAGGTTAGCACCGGGCGTGGAAGAATGGAACTCAAGCGTTGGCTATGTGGGAGACTGCAAAGGGCGAACATTTGGGCGCCTGCATCGCATCCTTTTCTTTGCTTTAAGGTATCGTCTCCTACTCACCGTGTCGATTCCTTCGCATGACTCGATCTTCTGGGTTTTTGGGACTGGCCTCTTTCAAGGAACGCTTCCGCTGTACTTGTCTTTAAAATTTTAAAATCCCTAGGTTTCCCAACAACCCGGATCCAGTCCCGTCATCCATGAGATGCGGGCACGGAGGCACGAGGCGAGGCGGCGGTTTCGTCCCGAGGCAGGCGTCCCATCGGCAGCTTCCCCAGGCAACCTCGGGCAGGCGGTGATGTAGAGGAGAAAAGGGGGAGTAGCGGTGGTGTCGAGCGGTGAGCGATCCTCCACGCGATCACCCCCACACGATCAGCGCGATAGCGAACGTGAGCTGACCTTTGGACGACGATCTCCTTTGGCACGACCTCGATCTCTCGGCGACGAGTATCGAACGGAGCTTCCTCCTCCCCTCCGACGTAGACCAGTGGGCCATCCGGCGAGGTCAGAACGTGAGGGTGAGTTTTGGTGCGTGTATAGAGAGCTTGTACAGAGAGGAGAGAGGGGTTTTGTAACCGGATTTTAGGGAGGAATAAATCAGCGAAGCTTTCCCCTCCATCTGGTGTCTTTCTCGTGTTATTTCTGGCGTGTTTCCGGCAAGCGTCCGTGATCTTCTCTAGTCGCCTTCTTCACCTCTGATCTAGTGACTCCGACGCCCCGAAGCGGCGCTAACGACGAGGCTGAGGGCGGAAGAGTGCGAGCGACTCTTCCCCTGCCGCAGGCCCCCTTTCCCGGCTCCGGTGGACGCTTGCGGCAGCGAGTCAGCGAGGTGCGTCTAGCGGACGAGACGTGCTCGAGCAGGCGAACGATGAAGCGGTGTTCGCTTTAAGGAGGCGCTCGATCAAAATTGGTCAACACGGGTGAAAATTCGAATTCGGCATTTGTTTGGTGACTTGGCAGACGTGGCATGGGATTGGATTGATTAAGCTTGGGTTAGCTTAATCCGGGCTTTACATTTGCTATCAGAGGAAGCAGAGGTGGATTCCGGTGATCGGGCGAAGAGACTAGCAGCAGCGAGTGCTCCCCGACGGTCTCTACAGCTCCAAGAGAGGGTCGAGACGAGTTCCTTGGCCGACCGCGTGGTGCGGTTGGAGGAGTTGATTGGCGTCTCTGGCGAGTCGGAGACCACGTTGGCTCCTTAGGTGGAGGACCTACAGCTGCGGGCGGAGGAGAAGAGGCTCCACATCATCGCACTACAGGAGGCGATGGTGGGGATGGCGACACTCGCTGATCAGGTGGCCGGATTCTCGGCACTGCTGCAGTAGGCACAAGCGGTGCAGCAGCAGATGCAGGCAGAGATCGTCATACTACGCATGGCGCTTGCGCAGACATAGATGTAGGGAGGGAGTCCCACTTCAGTGACAGTGATGGGGCATGCAGCCCCTAAGCCGAAGCTGCGAATTCCCGAGCCGGCGACATTTGGCGGAGTCCGATTGGCGAGGGAGCTAGAGAACTTCATATGGGATATGGAGTCGTTCTTCACCTCCAACCGCATCCCGGACGACGAGCGCATGCGCGTATGCACTGCCTACTTGATGGCCGACGCGAAGCTGTGGTGGTGGACCACAGCTGGATCGACGTCGGGAGCAGTGGCGTGGACATGGTATGTGTTCCTGGAGGAGCTACGGTGGCAGTTCCTTCCGGGGAACTCGGTGGACCAGGAGAGAGATGCGGTGGACGAGCTCCGGCACACCGGCACCATCCAGGAGTATGTCCGAGCGTACTCGACGCTGATGCTGGAGATGCCGGACATGTCGGAGGCTCACCGACAGCACACATTGCTCCGACACTTGCAGCCATGGGCCAAGGTGGAGGTTCGGCGACACTCTCCGCAGGACTGGAGAGAGGCCGCGGCGATGGCCGAGGTGCTAGTGGACACGAGGGCATCGAGGCTGGCGTTACCGAGAGCTTCGACATCGCCCCTGAAGGGCGGCTCTCTGACGAAGGCGAGAGCGCCACCTCGGGCGCGGCACCCTCCTCGGTAGGGCGGAGGCCAACCAGTGCATCCACAGCCACGACAGGAGCATGCTCGACCTGCAGAGAGAGGTCCGGGGCAGCGACTGAGACCACTGGCGTGCTTCCTATGCCAAGGTCTGCACCATATGTGGGATTGCTCGACTCGCGAGCGGATCACGATGATGGTGACACACGAATCGGCCAATGGTGACAACCCTACCCCGGCGAGGATCGGCGTGATGGTGATGACGAGCCTGGTGGAGACAGAGTGGGCGCTGGATCCCGCACAGGCACAGGCGAATTCCTCCACCACCCCAGTGCGATAACCCACTGCCTGTGGGTGGCGAGAGGTGACAGCATGCATGGCGGAGACTATGCTGAGAGAGGCAGAGTCCCGGATCAACCGCGGGGGAGGCGGCAGGCGCGAAGGACGGTGGACAGCGAGGACGTCGAGGGCGACGCTTTCCCCTCCATCTGGTGTCTTTCTCATGTTCTTTCCGGTGTGTTTCTGGCAAGCGTCCGTGATCTTCTCCGGTCACCTTCTTCACCTCCAATCTAGTGACTTCGGTGCCCCGAGGCGGCGCCGATGATGAGGCTGAGGGCGGAAGAGTGCGAGTGACTCTTCCCCTGCTGCAGGCCCCTTTTCCCGGCTCTGGTGGATGCTCACGGCGGCGAGTCGGCGAGGTGCGTTTGGCGGATGAGACGCGCTCGAGCGGGCGAACGATGAAGCGGCGTTCGCTTCGAGGAGGCACTCAGTCAAAATCAGTCAACGTGAGCAAAAATTTGAATTCAGCGTTTGTTTGGTGACTTGGCTAACGTGGCACGGGATTGGATTGATTAAGCTTGGGTTAGCTTAATCCGGGCTTGACACCAGGACTCCAGGGGGCAAGCAGTTTAGCGCTGCTCTATTTCTGACGGAAATAGGGGAAGGACTCATGCTCGCTTCTGGGATGAGACGACAGCGACCGGAGCTAGCTGGTGACCTCTGGAGCTTGCTAGCGAGAAAGGAGAAGGGTAAGGTGTCATCACCAACAAGTAGGGAGGTCTTCGAAGGGAGGATGCCCTCAGAACACTGCTACTTTGCCATCTTCACATCTAGAGTGGAGAAGCAAGGGCAGACGCAAGTTCGTGTCTGGGTGACAGGGATGACCTCCAACTCGGGACTAGCAAGGAGAGGAGGGTCACTAGCTTCCCTCTTCCTCAGTAGTCATCCTTATGCTAGTTGTAAGCTGCTTTATTTCCTTTTTGTTGGTATATATGCCCTGTAGACCAATGTATGGACATGGTCAGGCATTATTTGAATGTACTTTGATAAAATTATTATAGAGGCATGGTCGTTATTGTGCAGACTTCTCTACCTGCGTTGATGTATTGAGTTGCATAAATAATGTCCCAGGAGTTTGGTTGGATCCATTCTCATAAGCTATCCCCAGTAAAGTTACCTTAGCAGATATGGGACAACTTTGGTACATGTGAGACTGGTGTATGGGTTGGTTAGGTGCGGGGCACAGTAACGCAGACATACAGGTGCATTGGATGCACTGGAGTGATCCACCGTGAGGATTGACTTGTCTAGACAACAAGTCAATCTCACATGCAAGAGGTTTGCATTGATCCTTATACTTGAGGTATTCATGTCTAGATTTGATGATGGGTATGCTTTGATGCAGTCTTACGTCTCTCCGTAATTTGGAGACTAAAAGGACTGTCATTGGGCATGTCATAAGTCATGTAAAGACATGGATGACCAACAGTAAGATTTGCCCCTTCCTTCAGAGGAAGCATGATATCCACTCGAGGTGCCCCACCTCATTGGTGCATGATAGGAATGTGTCGCCACACTGATTGAGTCATGACCAATAGATTGGATTAATAAACTTGAGACTAATCCAATGATAGGATATCAGTTTAGGCAAAGGGATCTATAATGCATGGGAACCCTCGTTGCTTGTTAGGGAGTTGTTGCCATATGACTTAAGTCCTATGACATGGGTAGTAGTGATGTGTTGCTAGATACCTCTCACTACTTATGATGTTCTGTCATCATTGCCATCGTCATACGGATCCTACGGGGTCACACGCAATAGACTCTTGACGTTGCTTTAATCAGATGCCTTAGGATCAAGTTATTGGATAACTTGGATCCATTTGGAAGATTTCATCAGCGCCAATGGGCCTGATGAGATGGAAGAAAATTATTAAGGACAACTTCCATATTTGGCATATTGACCAAATTAACCATGGTTAGCCTCATTTGACCTTGGGTTAAATTGGATTGGATCCAATGGTTTGGTTAAATATGTTTAATGGAGTATGGGCCATGAGAATGGGCTTGAGGGCTTGATAGGGATATAAATTGGGCCTAAGAACCAAGAGTTCTAATTGCATTAGGAATCCTAATTGGATTAGAATTTGGGCTTAAGAGGCCTAATTTAGTATCTCTAGGCGTGTGGACTTGGTCCATATGCATGGGAAGAAGGATTTCCTTTTAGGAATTATCCTTGGACTAATATGGCAGCCTCTAGGCGTTTGGCACAAGGCCTTGGGCGAATAAGACTCCTAATTGGATTAGGAGTAGCGCATATGACATCCACTTGATGATTGAAGTCAATCAAATTGGATTTGATGTGATTTAATCATGCAAGCTTCTTATGGAAGGGAATAGGCAAATAAGGGGCTAATAATTAATCTAAATATAGTCCTAATTGGATTAGGACTTGCGCCCAAACCCAATTAGGAAAATTCTCATCTTGCCATGACCTTGTCTTGGTGCATACATGAGAATTGTGTCTAATTAGGGAATATTTCAGAACATGCGGCTAATGCTCATTTAGGCAAGTGATAAGCGCATGTAATAAGGGATTTAATTAGTTAATTAGATTAAATAAATCCCTAGATTAATGCCCTAATCGCCCCTCCCTAAACCGCCTCTATGTCCTATAAATAAACCCCCTAGCCGCCTCCCCAAAAGGATTGATTAATCTCTTGGAGGCGTAAAGCTATAGAGGGGCGATAAGAGAGCTTGGAGCTCTACTTCTTCCATCATAGGCTCAAGCAAGTTCTTCTTCTTCTTCATCTCCTCTTAGTGCAAGGAGTCTTAGTGCTTGGTGGCGTCTCCTTGCCACAAGCTCTCTTCCTTCCTTGGCCATAGGCGCACCTTGCTTGAAGGTGGCGCAAGCATAGAAGAAAAAGGAAGTACTTGGCACATCATCTTCCTCTTCAACTCTTCTTGGCGCTTTTACCTTGGAGGTGGCACAAGTTTTGAAGAGGGTGACAAAGGCTAATTCTCTTCCCAAGGCTAGCACCAAGCATGGAAGGGAGCAACGTTGAGACGGTCGACGCGTGGATATTTGTAGAGGGCAAACACATGGGCGCCTTCAACATGGCTTCAACATCTCGACAAGCAAAAGAGGTACATCTCTAACACATCCTTGTGTTTTCTCTCTCGCATGGATCCTTGGGAAAGGAATATGTTTCGGGTGTAATGATTCTTCCGCTGCGTCCTGGGACTGCAAAATTTTAAATTACACCTGGTATTCCCCAACACTTTTCATGTATGCTACAATAGGCAGCTCATTTTCTTGGTTTTGGGCTACAAACTTGAGCCTTTTTCTCTTGGGCTAGCTCAAACTCCATTTTCTAGTTAAACATGAGCTAAACTTTAGATGAACTTGAGCTAATCCCCTTTGAGCTTAAGCTATTTTCCTTTGAACTCCTTGAAGAGCATGGCTATGCAAATGCAAATGTTTACTAGCCCTATTATGAATGCATAAGTAAGATGTTAGGTGGTTAGATGCATGCATACTTACAATATAGAAATAATCTACCAAATTTTGCAATCAGATGAATGCATGCTATTTTGGCAAGTATTTAACAAGTTTTTGAATGGTTTGTAAGGATCTTTTGGCAAGTTTTCAAGGGGGATTTTTGCTAGATGGTAGAGGAGGCAAGAAGAGGGTGGCTGCCCTGATCTTCTTAACAAGAAGGTTTGGATCTACGTCTTCTTCATTTGTACTTCTAAATCTATGTCTCCTACTCATTTTTCCCTTCTATTTTGCTACTTGTAATCAATTTATGTTAGATTTGAATGATAATATGTTGAACGCTAAAGTCTAAACTTATTTTAGGACTAGGGCATAGCCCGTTAGTTAATTTTATGAAGTTAAATTGTGCTTTTCTTTTTAATATGACTTTATTCGTTGATTGATTTAACTATTTGCATACTTATTGTTATGTAATGCTTTATCCAAGCTTTGTATGTTATTAGATGTCGTGAGAAGAACTGAAAGGAAAATCGCGCTGTTGGATCTACAATAGTTGAATAGGTCGATCGAATCATGAAAATAGATCTGATTTCCCTAAAGGGTTAATTAATTAAAATAGTTGAATAGGTCAATCGGATCATGAAAGTAGATCTGATTTCCCTAAAGGGTTAATTAATTTATCAAGAGCTCATAGGTGGTGTGACACCTATGCTTTAAAATCGCTATTATCATTTTGTGATAGAATCAAAGTTGCTTTGATAAATAAAACAAGTGGTGCCATAAGGCATGAAGCCTAAACCTACTAAGTTATTTTGTTTGTTTGGACACTTGAAGTTAAATTGTAGCTAAGAGTGATATTCAAGGTTCCCTTTATAATGGTATAACTCAAGATTCTTACTAGGACTCATTGGGAATATTGTGAAAAGAATTTGGCAAAACGGTAATTTTATCATTTAATAAGCCACTTAGGAATTTGGTATTAAATGATGAAGTAGCTAAGTTATGCTTTCATAGTTGATGGGAGAAGAGCTAAACCAGCTCATGATTTCATGATGAGGGAGCTAATAGAGTGTTGCCACCTAATGGCTTGCATGAGAAGCCAAGCCCCAAGTGTTGCCACCTAATGGCTTGCATGAGAACACAAGCCCCTTGCCACTTCATGCTATCTGAGACTTCTTTTGTTTTGCTTGTTCCAAAGCCTGGTAGAACGAGAGCTTAAGGAAAGGGAAGGAGAAAAGGAAAGAAAAGAGGAGAAAGCAAAGTAGAGATTGATTTTGGCTTCTAAGGCAAGTTCTTAATCTTCTTTGTAATTGTTTGCCTATGACTTCAATGATCTTGTACTTCATAAATGCCTTCAATTTGGTTCTGATGTCCATGATTTTTTGGTAAATTCGACCCATGGAAGAATGATCAAAGTTATGATTATAACTATGAATCCATGAGTAAAGTAAATCTGACCTTTCTTCATTCAAATGATCATAACTTTGGACTCCCTAATCCAAATTGTATGAATTCAGAGTCATTGGAAAGAAGACTCAATTATCTTTCGTTTAAGTGATATTGAATACCTCAGAATAGGTTATCGATCCTGTTACGTCGATCATTCCGACCCTGTAAATTAAAAGGAAGAAAAAGTCTGCTAAGGCAAGTTTCTACCCTTTGCCCTACATTTATGCTTTTAAAATTATGATAATTTTGTAAAACGTGTGATTATCATTCATGGATCTATACTTTACTGAGATCAAAGGTATTTTGGGAGAAATAACTATCATATTATAGAGTGTGTTCAAGAGCAAGTAAGTATGGACTTATGACTCATGCAAATTGGACCATGTGCTGATTTTTGTGATGTAACTTTGTCTACGCAAATGATCATTCATTGAAACTTGATTTGTGTAAAAGAAGACTCGATGATCTTTGCAACACCTCCAATATTTCATATACTTCATTTGATTTAGGATATCAAGTATGTAGCAACATACAGGATCTCATTGCTATAATACCAGACTGACCTACTTGTGGTATTTAACTTATAACATTTGATTGATAATTCAGTTTTGAGTGATTCTTGTTTTACACGAAAGAGAATTCAAGGCGATATCCAACGGACCATATATTTCATAGTATAACCTCTGATTTTGGTATCAAACAGATAACAATATTCGGTAGATGTTTTTGGAACATAGGGCTGACCTCTTTGTAGTAATTGTCTTGTAAGTATGGATTTACTCATTAGTTAGAAATGATATTTTCTTTGAATGAAAGAAGACTCAAATACCTTTCCATTGAGTCATATAATGCATATAGTTTACACAAGTACATAGCTTGAAACAAACAATAACTTTCGACTCATTGATTTTGTAACCTGAGCATGGGCAGTCTGACCTTTTGTCACTTGAGATGCTATAATGTTTCGTATACTTTGTCAAATTGCACAAAATCAGATTCTATAGAAACTAGATTCAATTATCTTTCCAATGATACCTCTTTTGTATGACTATCTATAGCATTTTCCTACGAATCAGTTGCCTACAATAACGGGTCATGTTTGACATGTTCTGGTCTTAGTATATGGTACAACATGTTATACTCCTTGTGCTACACTCAATGCTGATGACTTATTATTTGATCCATGATGCTACCATTGTATTGGAAGATGACCAAATGTTTCTATGACTTTGATATACACCTTTGATTGACCAAATGAGCTTGATAATGTACCTTTGATTGTTACATTTGACACTTGTATCCATGATCATGTTGTAAGGGCAATTGTTTGAAGGTAATAATGTCATTTTCTTACTTTGACTTTGTTATAATACCATTGTTCTTTGGCCCTTACATCTTATAGTGGGAAAATGATTTGATCCCAATTATGGGAATTTGGCTATGGAGGTGGAACTAAGTTCCCTCCACTCACATTTGGTTGGGCCATGGCGAGCCCTTTTGCCGGCTTTTGCTTGGAAGGACTTTATTTGGAAGGACTTTATTTTGAAGGACTTTGTTTGGAGGGATTTTGTTTGCTTGGATGGATTTTTGTTTGCTTTACTTTGACTTTGCTATTATGGCACTTTGTTTTGAATACCATGAGATCATGAACTTACCATCGCTCCTATGCTTGAGTAGATATTCTACACTATTCTTTGTATGATGCTTTGATTGAGACTTCTGACATTTGACACTCTTTTGTTATTATGTTGAATATCCTTGTGATCTTTCTACTTACCATGATATTATGCTTATCATGTCAATATTGCTTACCATGTGAATATATGCCTCTTTGTATTGCTACCTAGTGATATGCATACTGATGACACCAAAATTCATAGTATATTTTGTGTCATTTTATGTGTCTTTTTGTGTCATAATTATGCTCTTTTGATTGTTTTTAAACCTTATTTGTCAAATATTGCAGAATCTACACCATTTCTTATTTTTGATCATTTTTAGGTTAAAAGTGCCATATTTTGATGGATTTTGAAAGATTTGAGCACACCAATGGATTCCAGACTTCGAAACGAAGTTACCCATCAATTTTCAAGAAATTCGAAGATAATTTACAAAAATACAGCACTACCATATTTTTAGGCAAATCTGTCACGGTACCGTATTTTACATCAGACGACAATCAAAGAATATAGCACTGCCGTATGAAATCTCATGGTACCATATTTTGTGACAATTTCAGCTAGAGAGTTTCGGCAAGAATACGGCACTGCCGTATGAAACTACATGCTACCGTATTTTGTGACAAGGTTGAATAGAAAGTTTTAGGAAGAATACGGCACTGCCATATATTTGAGGGAAATCGTCATGGTACCATATTTGCTACCTGGAACTTACAGAAGGAAAATACGGCACTGCCGTAATCTGAATACGATACCGTATTTTGAAACCCAGAATTCCTGATTTTTCTGCCTGAATCTTACACGGACTATATCTTTTGATCCAGAAGTCCAAATTGAGATCTGAAAGATGTTCTAGACTCATCTTTAAGAGGGAAAGATGCACGAAGTGGAAGGGGGGATTTTTATCACAAATTGTGAGAGAAATCATCAGAGAGGCAGTTAGGGGTTGTCCTCACGCCGAGAGGCGTAGAGGACATCTCAGATTGTGATGTTTACACCAAGGCTTCGTCTAGACTAGGAGAGCATGCCCCAGAGGTTTCAGAGCATTTGGAGTCCGATCGAGGGAGAAATCATCAAAATAGTAGTGACAGCACTATTCACAAGCGAAATTACGGGTGGTATTTCAATTACAACCCTGTTTTGTAACTTTTCTTCCCCTTTTTCTCTTTCTAATCCTATGAAATTATGGTTTGTTGTAATCCCTTCACCATGAAAGCTTAGATCTTTTTTTGGGACATGGAGTGTAATCCCCTTAGTTTGTTAATGACTAGAAAACATTGATTTTTGCCAAGTTTAATTTTAATATGATAATTTTACTTTTGTGATTGATTGTTCTTTAATTCTCTTTAGTTTTATAAATATTAGCATGTTTTAGAGTTTTACGAAATAGACCGAG
>CM050439.1:35131472-35165103 GCA_027562315.1 Costus pulverulentus
CTTTATGAAGTGAATTAGGTCTTTATCATAATAGAATTAAACTGACAACCTTTATTTCCTTCTAGTCATTAGAATTAAGGTGAATGAAACCCTAGTCCCAGTTTCTCTCTAATTATCTTTTTCGTGTGTTCTCCATCATTGATTTTCATCATATTCGGTTTGCTTAGCTAGTGAGAATACAACTATTTGGTACTTAACAATAAGGTCTCTGTGGTTTGATATCTATTTTATTACTTCGAGTATCCGTGCACTTGCAGACTACAACAAGTTTTTTGCGCCGTTGCCGTGGACCTTAGTTTTGTTAATATCAAATTATTTGTTAGTATTGCCAGACTAAGTTTTATTTATTTTTAGTTTTAACTTTGTTTTCTATTTTTGCAGGTTTTGGATTTTCATAGTTGTGACAGAACTGTGATATCTAAAAATTTGTGAATTTGCTTGTGTTTTAGATTTTCTATTTTTTATATATTCTGAAAAAAAAATAATTTTTCTAATTGACTTGTGTTGGATAATCTTTCTGTTCTTGATAGATTTGAAGATATGTCTTTAATCACAACTCATGGGCAACTCAAAGAGGTGAGGTATACATGCGACAAGGTAAGTATGAAAATAATTCATTGAGCACACTTGAAGATACGTTTAACTCTTATATGCACTCTTTTTATTCTAATAGATGTGATATTTGTGGATATATTGGTCATTACACTTCTAATTGTAAAATTTTAAATTCCAATTCACCATGGTATCAAGATAATCAATATAATTCTAGATCTTTTTATGATGATTGCTCAAACTATACTTCTGAACTATGCTTTGAGAAAACTGAAAAATCGAGCCTAGAGATTATGTTTGAAAAGTTCATGAAACAAGATGTGAGTGAGACCCTCAAACAAATTAATTCTAAGTTGGATGACATGGTTGCACACAATGAAATTTTAGAAACCCAATTAGCACAATAAAATTGTCTATTTGAGTTTGATTTGAAAACTAAGAAAGTTGATTTAGAAAATTCCCCCACTGATTATGATTGTTTTGAGATTGAGCCTTATGTGGACATTAATGCATCTCAATTTGATTTTGATAATGCTGAAATTGATTGCTTTGATAATGTATTATTGGAAAAGGTTGAGGAAATTGAAATTGAAAAACCCTCTTTTGATGAAATTGATGCTTTTGATGATAGATCATTTATAGTTAAATCTGATGAGTTTGAAAATTGTGATATTCATGTACCTCAATTTGATTTTGATGATATTGTTGAAATTAATGATAAATCTTTTGTGTCTAACTCTGGTTCTATTAATGCTTTTGCTAACATTGATAAATCTCATGATTTTTCATATGATTCTGATTTTTACTCTTTTGATGATGAATTATTTGTGGGGAGGCATGAGGAAATTGATTTTGAAAAGTCTCACTTTGATCCTGATGATAA
This sequence comes from Costus pulverulentus, assembly GCA_027562315.1. Lineage (NCBI taxonomy): Eukaryota > Viridiplantae > Streptophyta > Magnoliopsida > Zingiberales > Costaceae > Costus > Costus pulverulentus. The sequence goes on from CM050439.1 coordinate 35,132,908, forward strand.
TTTTAAAATTGATAAGTTATTTGATGATGTGCATGAAGAATTTGAAAAGGACTTGAATGAATCTCACTCTGATGCTTTGCCCATGTTTACTGATTCATTTGAAAAATTGTGCTTTATTGAGGAACCTAATTTGAGACAGAAAGACTATTTTGATGATCCAATGCTTGATTCTTTTGATCTAAGTCCTTTTGTTATTGCTATTGAAAATATTAATTTGAAAAAAGGACTAATGATTTTGCTTTTTCACAAACATTGGAAGATCATAAAGATTTCTTTGAGTGGATTTAAAAATTTTGATTTTAAATTCTGCATATTTAAGAAAGTCACTTTGATTGTGATTTATTTGAAATTTTGGATATTTGGATTAGTGGCTAAACTTTTGGGAAAAAGGAAATGCAGAAAATTATATGCTTTATATTTTGGAACTGATTCACCTACTTCACCATGAGATTTGATTTTTGGTCAAGCTATGGACCTAAAATTAGCGCTTCTTGGGAGGCAACCCAGGCCCTCTTACTTAGTTAAAAAAATTTTTTAGATTTTTTTTCTTTTCTTTTTGCAGGGAAAAATAAAATTTTGAAAAAAAAAAACTTCACAGCCGTAGTCTGCTTTTAGGCTGCACTGCATTCCTTGGACACCTGCGGCTTCTTCTCCAGATTTGCACCACCTCTAGCCACCACTGCATCTGCCTCCGTCGACACTGGATCATACCACCAGTAGATTCTTATTTCTTTTGCTGCCTCTTATTCCATGATTTTATTTATTTTTGCCGCAGTTCTTTATTATTGACTCTGATTTTTTTTATGCAATACTATCTTTTGCACCGGCCGACGATCTCACCTCTATGACTGTATTCTCTAGAAGGCCCCTAGAGATTACTCACTCTACTGTCGGCACCATCATCATTGCTAGCAGCTCTTCAGCTAGCTTCTGTTCCACCTCTACTCGATTCCTTCTACCGGCATCCTCTTTTGGACCATCTATGATATATCTGATTCTTCTTTTTGAAAATTATTTTTATCATTATTATTTTTAGAGACTATTTTTAGACTGAGCCTTATGTACCTTAAATTTTGCAGGTAAAATTTTCAAAAGGCATATCTTTGAACCAAGCAGCATATGTCCCGACACTGTTTTTGATCTGAGCCTTATGTACTTTGGGTCAAAGCTTGCTATATAGTTTTGTGAGTATTGCTTCCACTCTCTTGTATTCATGATTGTTTCATATGGTTGCATCTTTGATTTGTTATCACTTTACACCCTTTGCATTGTTTGAGCCTTTTGTGATTATATGGACCAATCATGTTACACTTTTGACTATGATTATATGAGTTTTCATGCTTCACACCTTTTGCATTGAATTAGAAATTTTTTATGGACATGATAAGATTGATAAGTTGATGATTTGTTTTTCTTAGATGGGTAGATTTTTCTACATTGATTATGAAAGTTCATGCTAATGCCTGTGAATGAAGATATACCTATTATGTTGAATTTATTTCTTCAATATATATCTACTTGTTGAAATTATCCATTGATTGATGCATATGTTTTGGGTAGGTATGTTGTTTGATGAATGTAATCTAAGAGTGAAGCATCTTTCTTGAATAAAATGAGCATATGAGTGTAATTTTTGAAGTGATGTCAATTGATTAGCCAAGTTGATGTTTGGTCTATTTTACTATTTGTTGGGAAGGAAGAATCCATGATCCACAAAAATAGTGAGAGACTCCCCTACTTGACACTGTGCAAAATTGACAGTGGTACCTAAGACATGGGTTGAAGTAAAAAATTATAAAAAAATTTGATGAGAGAAAAATTTTGGGTAGGCATGAGAGAATGACTCCTCTACTTGGCACTGTGTAAAATTGACAGTGGTACCGAAGATAAGAGTTGAAGTCCAAATAAAAAGTGTGTATCTATGTGGGTACATACCATCAAAAATAGAAAAAAAAAGAGAGAGAGAAAAAGAGATTTTGAGTGGAAAAACATTTCGGATATCCTATTCCTGTAAACAAAGGTATGATAGATTTAAACTAAAACAAAGGTGAAATCATGAGACTGAAATTCTTTTCATTATGCGAATTGTGAAGTTTTATTTGATCAAAGTTCTAGATCTTAAAGATTAATTTCAGAGGACAATGTATTTATCTGAAATTTTATACAAAAAGTTGATGGAATATTTCATGAGTGATTATATTTTAGAAATTTATTTTTCATAAAAGAGCATATTTTCCATACATAGCATTGTTCTTTATTTTATTTGCTTGAGGACAAGCAAAGTTTGAGCCTTATGTGTTTGATGACACCAAAATTCATAGTATATTTTGTATTATTTCATGTGTCTTTTTGTGTCATAATTATGCTCTTTTGCTTGTTTTTAAGCCTTATTTGTCAAATATTACAGAATCTACACCATTTCTTATTTTTGATCATTTTTAGGTTAAAAGTGCCATATTTTGATGGATTTTGAAAGATTTGAGCATACCAATGGATTCCAGACGTCGAAATGAAGCTACCCATCAATTTTCAAGAAATTCGAAGCTAATTTACAAAAATACGGCACTACCATATTTTTAGGCAAATCTGTCACGGTACCATATTTTGCATCAGACGACAATCAGACAATACGACACTGCCATATAAAATCACATGGTACCGTATTTTGTGACAATTTCAACCAGAGAGTTTCGGCAAGAATACAGCACTGCTGTATGAAACTACACGCTACCGTATTTTGTGACAAGGTTGAACAGAAAGTTTTAGCAAGAATACGGCACTGCCGTATATTTGAGGGAAATCATCATGGTACCGTATTTGCTACCTGGAACTTACAGAAGGAAAATACGGCACTGCCGTAATCTAAATACAGTACCGTATTTTGAAACCAAGAATTCCCGATTTTTCCGCCCAAATCTTGCGTGGACCATATCTTTTGATCCAGAAGTCCAAATTGAGATCTGAAAGATGTTCCAGACTCGTCTTTAGGAGGGGAAGACGCAAGAAGTGGAATTGGGAATTTGTATCACCAATTGAGAGAGCAATTGTCAGAGAGGCGGTTAGGGTTTGTCCTCACGCCGAGAGGCGTAGAGGACATCTTAGATCGTGATGTTTACACCAAATCTTTGTCTAGAGTAGGAGAGCACTCCCCAGAAGTTTCAGAACATTTAGAGTCCGACCGAGGGAGAAATCATCAAAATAGTGGTGATAACACTATTCACAAGCGAAATTACGGGTTGTATTTCAATTACAACCCTGTTTTGTAAATTTTCTTCTCCTTTTTCGCTTTCTAATCCTCTAAAATTATGGTTTGTTGTAATCCCTTCACCATGAAAGCTTAGATCTTCTTTTAGGACATGGGGTATAATCCCCTTAGTTTGTTAATGACTAGAAAACATTGATTTTTGCCAAGTTTAATTTTAATAAGATAATTTTACTTTTGTGATTGATTCTTCTTTAATTCTCTTTAGTTTTATAAATATCATCATGTTTTAGAGTTTTTCGAAATAGACCGAGAGGTTGATCGTTGAAATTCGGAACCCTAGGAATCGTTGAGTTTGGAACTATCGTAAGAGATTAAGTAGTTTTTTGAATTCTGATTTTTAGTGATTTTATAGCCATGTTGAATTTCTAATACTTTGGATTGAGTTAATGTGTAGACTTGATTTGATCTTGCACGAGAGTGAGGATCGAGTCGTCGAAAAACCATAAGTAAAACCTGTGTTGAGTTTCAGGATGCACGAGAGTGATCCTTGAGATTCCACTTGAGAAGATTGACTTAGAATTCGGATGCACCAGAGTGATCTTTGAGTTCTTTGTTCAATGATTCACTTATCTTTAGCATTGAGAATAGATCTTGCATGAGAGTGAGGATCGATTATCTGAACGATAGTGAGACAATACCTTTATGAAGTGAATTAGGTCTTTATCATAATAGAATTAAACTGACAACCTTTATTTCCTTCTAGTCATTAGAATTAAGGTGGATGAAACCCTAGTCCCAGTTTCTCTCTGATTATCTTTTTCGTGTGTTCTCCATCATTGCTTTTCATCATATTCGGTTTGCTTAGCTAATGAGAATACAATAATTTTGTACTTAACAATAAGGTCTCAATGGTTCGATATCTATTTTATTACTTCTAGTATCCATGCACTTGCGGACTACAACACATACCATGTCACCATTGCTTATCATGTCACTATCGCTTACCATCGTATTATGCCTATCATGTCACTATTACTTACCATGTCACTATTATGTTTCCATTTGATATTACTTGTGGAACCATGTGGAGATCTATTAGGAATACTTCTCCTTTTGGCATCTTAATTACTTGCTGAGCATTCTTGCTCAATCCTTGCATTCTAACCTCTTTACAGGTTAGCTTTGGGCTACAAGTTTATGTAGACGGTTTAAAGAAAATAATGAGTATGGTTTTATGTTTTCAGTATGTAAGCATTAATGACTAATGTATGAAGTTGTTAGTATGTTTGTTTGATAAGTGTGAGAAGATCCATGACTTGTGAGTGAGATATTATGTTTGTGGATTATTGAGCATGTAAAATTAAATGACTCATGTATGATATTCATTTTGATGTTTGTAATATAAGTGTGGTTTTGGAATAAATACTATGGTTTTGGAATAAGATGTATGGTTTTATGATAAGGATTTTGATTAATAGAATGAGAAATTTTGAATAGTTATATTGAATGATTTGACTTGTTGTTACTTCCTAGATGATAGAAAGTATATTTTATAAGTTATGTTTATCAGATTATAGTGTTATGATCCTAGGTACAATATTGCCAAAAATTTTCTTTTATATATTATGAAATTACCATCCTCCAAGGGTGTGACAATTATGGTATCAGAGCATGATTTGAGGAAATTGATGTTTTGAACATGATTTGAGGGATGTTGATGTTTAGATGATCATGATTTGAGGAATTTTAAAATTCAGATCATGATTTATGATGTCTGATGACACAGGGGTATAAGATGCCAAGGTCTTCCCAATCTCCAGATGAGTCTCAAAGACAAATGAGTAGTGTTTTGAAAGCCTTTGCCTCCTTTATGTTGGAAGGAGAAGCTGAACATTGGTGGAAGATGGTAAAGAAAATGGTAGAGGCCAAGCAAGAAGTGATAACCTGGGAAACATTTTTAGTCAAATTTCATGAGTAATATTTTCGTGAATGGGTAAAGGACCAAAAGGAAGTTGAATTTATACAGCTGATACAAGGAAATCTTTCTGTTGCACAATATGATGCAAAATTTACTGGACTCTCTAGATTTGCTCCACATTTGATTGCTGATGAATCCAAGAGGGCAAAGAAGTTGAAAGAAGATTGAGGCCAAGTATACGTGGTAAGATTTCAGTTTTAAAACTAAGAACATATGTTGAACTTGTTGATCGGGCAGCTATCGTAGAGAAAGATATGGAAGAGATTCAAGAAGTGAGAAACAAAAGAGACAAGTGGACTCAAAATACAAGAGCAAAGTTGTCAAGGTTGGAATTGAATAGACAACTAACTAGATATGTCTCATGTGCAACATGTGGAGGAAAACATGATACTAGGCAATGCTATAGAATTACTGGTGCATGTTTTGCTTTTGGTAAGCATGGACCTCTAGCAAGAGACTATTCACTGAATAGACTAAAAGATGTACCATCCACAAAGCCAATAGCCCATGCTAAAGTCTATGCTATCTCAAAACTAGATGCTAAAGCTTCCAAATCAGTTGTTGAAGGTATTGTTTATGTTTCTAGACAAATTGCATAAGTGTTATTTGATTCTGGTTACCATCTTTCCTATGTATCACAATATTTTGCATATTATTTGGAGATATAACTTGAACCATTACAATCTATCTTACTTATGTCTACACCAGTTGGGGATTCATTAACTGCACACCTTGTTTATCCTTCTTGTTTGATCTCAATTGAAGAATATGAACTTCCTGCTAATCTAATTCTTTTAGATCTTCAAGACTATGATATCTTACTTGGTATGGATTGGCTTCTCTCTTACTATGCAAATGTAGATTGCTATAATAAAGTGGTGACTTTCAACTTGCCAGATCATCCTTTGTTTCATTTCAAAGGAGTAGTTTATGATTCACTACCTTGTTTGATATCATTCATTCATGTTCATCATTTACTTTAGAAAGGTTGTGAAGGGTACTTAGCCTATGTCAAAGATTGTCAAACCAAAGAAATAAGTATGAATGATATAGCAGTGGTCCAAGAGTTCCTTGATGTTTTTCTTGATGAGTTACCTGGTTTGCCACTAGATAGAGAAGTAGAGTTTGGTATTGACCATGTTCCCGGTGCAACTCCTATATCTAAAGCATTTTACAGAATGGCACCATTAGATTTGATAGAATTGAAGAACCAACACCAGGCGTTATTGGATAGAATTGATTTGAGATCTGGTTACTATCAACTCAAGATTAAGAAAGAATGACATTCCAAAAAAAAATTGCTTTTAGAACTCGATATGGTCACTGTGAATTTTTGGTAATGCCTTTTGGTTTGACTAATGCTCCAGTTGTGTTCATGGGCTTAATGAATAGGATTTTGCAACCATTGCTAGATATATGTGTTATTGTGTTTATTGATGATATTCTTGTTTATTCAACAAGCAATCATGAACATGAAGAAGAAATGAGGAAGGACTTTCCACACCTATTCAATGATAGCGGTATGCAATTTAAAGGACTAAATTTCTTTTAAGGAGGGGAGAATGTGACACCCATGCTTTAAAATCACTATTATCAATTTGTGATAGAATCAAAGTTGCTTTGGCAAATAAAACAAGTGGTGCCATAAGGCATGAAGCCTAAACCTACTAAGTTATTTTGTTTGTTTGGACACTTGAAGTTAAATTGTAGCTAAGTGAGATATTCAAGGTTCCTTTTATAATGGTATAACTCAAGATTCTTACTAGGATTCATTGGGAATATTGTGAAAAGAATTGGGCAAAATGGTAATTTTATCATTTAATAAGCCACTTAGGAATTTGGTATTAAATGATGAAGTAGCTAAGTTATGCTTTCATAGTTGATGGGAGAAGAGCTAAACCAGCTTATGATTTCATGATGAGAGAGTTAATAGAGTGATGCCACCTCATGGCTTGCATGAGAAGCGAAGCCCAAGTGTTGCCACCTAATGGCTTGCATGAGAAGACAAGCTCCTTGCCACTTCATGCTATCAGAGACTTCTTTTGTTTTGCTCGTTCCAAAGCTTGGTAGAACGAGAGCTTAAGGAAAGGGAAGGAGAAAAGGAAAGAAAAGGGGAGAAAGCAAAGTAGAGATTGATTTTGGCTTCTAAGGCAAGTTCTTAATCTTCCTTTGTAATTGTTTGCCTTTGACTTCAATGATCTTATACTTCATGAATGCCTTCAATTTGGTTCTGATGTCCATGATTTTTTGGTAAATTCGACCCATGGAAGAATGATCAATGTTATGATTATAACTACGAATCCATGAGTAAAGTAAATCTGACCTTTCTTCATTCAAATGATCATAACTTTGGACTCCCTAATCTAAATCGTATGAAATCAGAGTCATTGGAAAGAAGACTCAATTACCTTTCGTTTGAGTCAGATATTGAATACCTTAGAATAAGTTATCGACCCTGTTACATCGATCATTCCGACCCTGTAAATTAAAAGGAAGAAAAAGTCTGCTAAGGCAAGTTTCTACCCTTTGCCCTACATTTATGCTTTTAAAATTATGATAATTTTGTAAAACGTGTGATTATCATTCATGGATCTATACTTTACTGAGATCAAAGGAATTTTGGGAGAAATTACTATCATATTGTAGAGTGTGTTCAAGAGCAAGTAAGTATGGACTTATGACTCATGCAAATCATACCTTGTGGTGATTTTTGTGATGTAACTTTGTCTACGCAAATGATCATTCATTGAAACTTGATTTGTGTAAAAGAAGACTCGATGATCTTTGCAACGCCTCCAATATTGTGTATACTTCATTTGATTTAGAATATCAAGTATGTAGCAACATATAGGATCTCATTGCTGTAATACTAGACTGACCTACTTGTGGTATTTAACTTATAACTTTTGATTGACAATTTGGTTTTGAGTGATTCTTGTTTTATACGAAAGACGATTCAAGGCGATTTCCAACGGACATATATTGCATTGTATAACCTCTGATTTTGGTATCAAACAGATAACAATATTCGGTAGATGTTTTGGAACATAGGGCTGACCTCTTTGTAGTAATTGTCTTGTAAGTGTAGATTAGTTAGATATGATATTTTTTTTGAATGAAAGAAGACTCAAATACCTTTCCATTGAGTCATATATTGCATATAGTTTATACAAGTACATAGCTTGAAACAAACAATAACTTTCAACTCATTGATTTTGTAACCTGATCATGGGCAGACCCTTTGTCACTTGAGATGCTATGACATTTCGTATACTTTGTCAAATTGCACAACATAAGATTCTATAGAAACTAGATTCAATTATCTTTTCAATGATACCTCTTTTGTATGACTATATATAGCATTTTCCTACGATTCAGTTGCCTACAATAACGGGTCATGTTTGAAATGTTCTGGTCTTAGTATATGGTACAACATGTTATACTCCTTGTGCTAAACTCGATGCTGATGACTTATTATTTGATCCATGACACTACCATTCTATTGGAAGATGACCAAATGTTTCTATGACTTTGATATACACCTTTGATTGACCAAATGAGCTTGATAATGTACCTTTGATTGTTACCTTTGACACTTGTATCCATGATCATGTTGTAAGGGCAATTGTTTGAAGGCAATAATGCCATTTTGTTACTTTGACTTTGTTAAAATACCATTGTTCTTTGGCCCTTACATCTTATAGTGGGAAAATGATTTGATCCCATTTATGGGAATTTGGCTATGGAGGTGGAACTAAGTTCCCTCCACTCACATTTGGTTGGGCCATGGCGAGCCCTTTTGCCGGTTTTTGCTTGGAAGGACTTTATTTGGAAGGACTTTATTTTGAAGGACTTTGTTTGGAAGGACTTTGTTTGGAAGGATTTTTTTTGCTTGGACGGATTTTTGTTTGCTTTGCTTCTCACTATTCTTTATATATTGCTATTATGGCACTTTGTTTTGAATACCTTGAGATCATGAACTTACCATCGCTCCTATGCTTGAGTAGATATTCTACACTATTCTTTGTATGATGCTTTGATTGAGACTTCTGACATTTGACACTCTTTTGTTATTATGTTGAATATCCTTGTGATCTTTCTACTTACCATGATATTATGCTTATCATGTCAATATTGCTTACCATGTGAATATATGCCTCTTTGTATTGCTACCTAGTGATATGCATACTGATGACACAAAAATTCATAGTATATTTTGTGTCATTTCATGTGTCTTTTTGTGTCATAATTATGCTCTTTTGCTTGTTTTTAAATCTTATTTGTCAAATATTGCAGAATCTACACCATTTCTTATTTTTGATCATTTTCAGGTTAAAAGTGCCATATTTTGATGGATTTTGAAAGATTTGAGCACACCAATGCATTCCAGACTTCGAAACGAAGTTACCCATCAATTTTCAAGAAATTCGAAGCTAATTTACAAAAATATGGCACTACCATATTTTTAGGCAAATCTGTCACGGTACCGTATAGAGTGTGTTCAAGAGCAAGTAAGTATGGACTTATGACTCATGCAAATTGGCCCATGTGCTGATTTTTGTCATGTAACTTTGTCTACGCAAATGATCATTCATTGAAACTTGATTTGTGTAAAAGAAGACTCGATGATCTTTGCAACGCCTCCAATGTTTCGTATACTTCATTTGATTTAGGATATCAAGTATGTAGCAACATACAGGATCTCATTGCTATAATACTAGACTGACCTACTTGTGGTATTTAACTTATAACTTTTGATTGATAATTCAGTTTTGATTGATTCTTGTTTTACACGAAAGAGGATTCAAGGCGATTCCAACGGACCATATATTGTATAGTATAACCTCTGATTTGGTATCAAACAGATAACAATATTCGGTAGATGTTTTTGGAACATAGGGCTGGCCTCTTTGTAGTAATTGTCTTGTAAGTATGGATTTACTGATTAGTTAGAAATGATATTTTCTTTGAAAGAAAGAAGACTCAAATACCTTTCCATTGAGTCATATATTGCATATAGTTTATACAAGTACATAGCTTGAAACAAACAATAACTTTCAACTCATTGATTTTGTAACCTGAGCATGGGCAGTCTGACCTTTTGTCACTTGAGATGCTATAATGTTTCGTATACTTTGTCAAATTGCACAAAATAAGATTCTATAGAAACTAGATTCAATTATCTTTTCAGTGATACCTCTTTTGTATGACTATATATAGCATTTTCCTACGATTCAGTTGCCTACAATAACGGGTCATGTTTGAAATGTTCTGGTCTTAGTATATGGTACAACATGTTATACTCCTTGTGCTAAACTCGATGCTGATGACTTATTATTTGATCCATGACACTACCATTGTATTGGAAGATGACCAAATGTTTCTATGACTTTGATATACACCTTTGATTGACCAAATGAGCTTGATAATGTACCTTTGATTGTTACCTTTGACACTTGTATCCATGATCATGTTGTAAGGGCAATTGTTTGAAGGCAATAATGCCATTTTGTTACTTTGACTTTGTTATAATACCATTGTTCTTTGTCCATTACATCTTATTGTGGGAAAATGATTTGATCCCAATTATGGGAATTTGGCTATGGAGGTGGAACTAAGTTCTCTCCACTCACATTTGGCTATGGAGGTGGAACTAAGTTCTTTCCACTCACATTTGGTTGGGCCATGGCGAGCCCTTTTGCCGGCTTTTGCATGGAAGGACTTTATTGGGAAGGACTTTATTTAGAAGGACTTTATTTGGAAGGACTTTATTTGGAAGGACTTTGTTTGGAAGGACTTTGTTTGGAAGGATTTTGTTTGCTTGGATGGATTTTTGTTTGCTTTGGTTCTCACTATTCTTTATATATTTCTATTATGGCACTCTATTTTGAATACCATAAGATCATGAACTTACCATCGCTCCTATGCTAGAGTAGATATTCTACTCTATTCTTTGTATTTGACACTCATTTGTTATTATGTTGAATATCCTTGTGATCTTCCTACTTACCATGATATTATGCTTATCATGTCAATATTGCTTACCATGTGAATATATGCCACTTTGTATTGCTACCTTGTGATATGCATACCATGTCACCATTGCTTATCAAGTCACTATCGCTTACCATGGTATTATGCCTATCATGTCACTATGACTTACCATGTCACTATTATGTTTCCATTTGATATTACTTGTGGAACCATATGGAGATCTATTAGGAATACTTCTCCTTTTGGCATCTTAATTACTTGCTAAGCATTCTTGCTCAATCCTTGCATTCTAACCTCTTTACAGGTTAGCTTTGGGCTACAAGTTTATATGGACGGTTTAAAGAAAGTAATGAGTATGGCTTTATGTTTTGAGTATGTAAATATTAATGAATATTGTATGAAGTTGTTAGTATGTTTGTTTGATAAGTGTGAGAAGATCCATGACTTGTGAGTGAGATATTATGGTTGTGGAATATTGAGCATGTAAAATTAAATGACTCATGTATGATATTCATTTTGATGTTTGTAATATAAGTGTGGTTTTGGAATAAATATTATGGTTTTGGAATAAGATGTATGGTATTGTGATAAGGATTTTGATTAATAGAATGAGAAATTTTGAATTGTTATATTACTTGATTTGAGTTGTTGTTATTTCCTAGATGATGGAAAGTATATTTTATAAGTTATGTTGATCAGATTATAGTGTTATGATCCTGGGTACAATATTGCCAAAAATTTTCTTTTATATATTATGAAATTACCATCCGCTAGGGGTGTGACAGGTGGATACCGGATTATGCTGTTGAAAGGGGGTAATCTGTACATTCGGATCAAATTCTTTCATCACATTGAACTATCTTTTAGACAAAAATGTCTTCTAACTCAGAAAACCAATGTCGTGAATATTAAGTCCTAATCCTTTATGACATTGATTGCAACAGCTTAAAATGCTTTCTACTTATTAATTGATCATTTTAATTCAATTACAAGTATTAACCATCTGATTTTTGAATTTTCTAGCTAATAATCTTAAGATTAGTTGGTACTCGACCATTAGTATCTGTGGGACGATATTTTAACTACTTCGAAAGGTTGTGCAGTTGTGGCGAGCCCATCATGAGGCTATATTGTTTAGTAGCTCTAATAGATATAACATTAATAGTTAATTATAACTTTACCCTTATAACTATTACACCACAAATGTATCAAACTATTTAGTCTAAGGGTGAGTCTTCTATGTGCATCCCTAGCTTAGATCAAGTCACTAGGATTAAAATGATGCATGTTGTTGAATAAGTAAATGATAAATCAAGCTAGGAAGCTAAAAATGGCTTTTTAATGAAGTGCAAAATTCAGAAGTGAATATTTAGTAGCAAATTAGAACCATTGCGGCATATGTAACTTGAAAAATGTAGGTATCAAAAATGGTAAACAAAGGGTTGGCCCTAAGGTTATCCTATAAGTTTAAAAAAAAATAGATTTTGAAGTCTATAAAACTCTAAGCCTAAGGTTTGCTCTGATACCAGCTTATACAGGAACGGGCCATATGCAAACAATACTTTTTGAAAATTATTTTGATAACAAGCTAACTAGGTAAAACCCGAATTAGCTAATGACATTTGAAGCTAGTATTTTTTTTGTACTTTTCTAATAATAAAAATGAATTTGTACTAAGTTATACTAGGATATCAAATTGTAAACAAGTAGCTCACCTTGCATCCTTTGAGAATAGAAAGAGCGTATGTCCTATTCTTCATCCGTCTATTGGTGAAAGTTTAGGTAAATAGAACCCTATCAGCATTACATCCATGACAATTATAATATCCCACACGTGTGGGTGAGCTTAGAATTATGTTAAGAGGCCTAACTAATGATCACCCGGGAGATTAGGCCTCCAAATTCTGTGTAGACTATCTAATAGGAGAGGAAGGAGGTGTGAGGAAATTGCATGTTTCTAGCTTGAAGTGTGCCAATCTTGGGGTCCTTCAGGCAACCAAGTTCTTGTCCAAATCGGTATGAGTGTATAAAAATGTTCATGATAGGAAATTAAGTTGTATTTGGAAGGTAGATGTGAGTTTGGCTGCAAGGTCAAACTTTGGCTATCGTTGGATCCCTGGTGGCCGCTAGAATTGTTGATCCAGTGTCATTGGTCACTCTAGAGACCATTTGGAGACTGCCAGCTAGTCACGAGGCTGCAGCGGGAGAGATTAGCACTGGCGACGAGAGGAATGCATAGAGTAGGTGAGTGGACCAAACAAAACAGGGGAAGGGGAAGACAAGGGCTTCTCCTAGCGCAACTTGACTGGTTGGAGTTGGAGGGCGGCGCTTGAGGGAAAGGAGCAGGGGATTGAGAATCTAGCTGGAGTGAAGGTGGAAGAGGAGGAATTTAGCGATTGATGAGCAGGACGGGGGAAGAAAATGGGAATGAGAAATGGACGCACAGATAGGACGGTGAGTGCGCTTCAGGAAGTCTTGGTTTTGTGATGCTTGCGGAGTGGGGAAAAAGTTTGTCATCGGTGTCCACGCCGTCGCCTAGCGAGTACTCAAAGGAGTAGACATCGACGCCAGGATGTCAAGAGGTAAGCTGCTCAGAGCTGTCCTAATTCTAACAAAAATAGGGGAAGGGCGCGTGCTCACGTCTGGGACGAGATGGCGGTAGTCAAAGCTAGCTAGTGACACTTGAAGCTTGCTGGCGAGCAAGGAGAAGGGGAAGGTGTTGTCATCGACGACTAGGGAGGTCTCCGAAGGGCAGACGCCATCAGAACACTACTACTTCGCCCTCTTCACGTTCGGAGTAGAGAAGCAGCGGAGGATGCAAGCTCGTGGCTAGGTGATAGGGGCGACCTCCAACCCGCAACTGGAAAGGAGTGGAGGGTCATCAGCTTCCCTCTTCCTCAGCAGCCGTCCTGAGCTAGTGTTACGGGTGGCGTGACAGAAGAACGGGCTGGTGGACTGAGAAGCTGGCGGTGAAGATGGAACTAACAATGGAAGAGAATGGAAGAACCCAGTCTTCCAGGAAAAGGGTCAATGACATAAGCACTAGAGAAACTCAAAAGCTTCTCATGCCAAATACAAGGAAGGAGATAGAGAAGACCAAAATTATAGCTGTTGGTTCCTCAGCACGCAAATTGCACGTAAGTTGCTTTCTTCACCCATGCGCTAGTTGTAAACTGCTTTATTTCCTATTCAAATAAGCTGGAACAGGCAGCCCAATTTCTTTTGGTGTCTTGGATTGGTTTTGGGTCCTTTTCTCTTGGGCTAGCCAAATTTCTTTTCCTTGAACTTGAGTTAATCCCCTTCAGCTTGCGCTAATTCTTTTTTTTTTTTTAACTTCTTGAAGGGCATGCCTATGCAAATGCAAAATGTATACTAGTCCTACTATGAATACATGAATAAGATGTTAGGTGGTTAGATGTATGTATGCTTACAATATAGAAATAACTTACCAAATTTTGCAACCAAATGAATGAATACTAATTTTAAAATAAATATAATCTAAAATGATGCATCTAATGCAAGGGGGAGTTATAGAGCCTTGGACGTTGTAGAGTAACCTAAAGCTCCACTTGTACCTCCTTGGGTCATGATGCCTGCCTACATCATCTCTACTCCAATTCATGCTCTCATTGGTTATTTGCTTCCCTGTACTTCCACTAATAAGTTCTACAAGGTTAGCCATCATTTATTGTGGTCCAACCATCACTAGGCTAGGGTTATCTACTATAAGTTTCACACAAGTTGATTTGCCTAGATTACATAACTACGATCAAATTAACACTTAATTTTAGAGCATATGTGGGGTCGATATTTTTCTTACTTATACATGCACTTGCAAAATGCATGTTCAAGCTTTTTGGTTCTCTTGATTTGTAGGGGTATATGCCCTAAGACCAGTTATTAGTCTGATTTTGTATTACATTCACATTGATATTTTATATATATTCTAGTATTGTCATTATTGTGCTATTGTTACATCTGAGTGAATGTATATTTGTATAATAATATCCCTGGAGATAGATTCTATATAGTCTCAAAGTTTATCCCCAGTCAAGTGTCATAGTGTATAAGGGATAGCTATGGTGCATGTGAGACTGGTATATACTTGTTGTGTTCGCAAGTGCATGGATACTCGAAGTAATAAAAAGATATCGAACCACAGAGACTTCGTTTGTTAAGTTACAAAGAGTAGATTTCTCACTAGCTAAGCAAATTCAAATGCGATGTGGCGAACGATCGGAAATTACATGAAATATCAGAGAGAAAAGCTGGGACTAGGGTTTCATCCATCTTAGTTTTGATAACTAGACATAAATAAGTATTCATCAGTTTATTCTTGCTTTGAAAAAGATGTAATTTGCTTTATAAAAAAATTGTCTCACTCTCACGACAACAATCTACAAAGAATAACCCTCGTTCTTGCGACTGATTACTCAGTGTTACAAGTAAGTAAATATTGACAAAAAAGAATTTAAATCACTTTCGTGGTTAAACCCTTAATATCAATATCTTAAGTGAAAACTAAATATTCTCATATCTTAGTTTCATAGGTTTTACTTAAGGGTTTCCAACAATCCAATACCTAATCTCTTAACATATTTTCATGTCTAACTCAATAATATTTCCTATATCAGCTTATCAATAAGAATTAAATTTCAAAAATCTAGAAATAAGAACAAACATAATCTCTTAGCATAAGTTCCTAAATCTCAATTTAAGGGTTCCAAGTTTTGCAAATCACTTTTCAGTCTATATCACAAAATTCTAACACATGTTGATAATTGAAACTAGAAAAGATCAAAGACATTCATCACTTAAGTAAAATTATCATATCAAAAATATTCTGACGAAATAAAGATTATCTAGTCATCGAGAAATTAAGAGAATTGCACTCCCTGTCCCAAAAGAGTTTTAAGCTAGCATGGTGGAAGATTTACTATAAAACATTGTTTTAGTAGGATCAGAAATCTAAAGGAGGAAAAGGTTACTGAATACAGGGCTGTAATTAAATTACAACCCGTCAGTTGCTTCTGAAATGCGATGAACAGTAGCGGCGCCCACACTTTCTTTGATTTCTCCTTCTTTTGACCTCCTTTCACTCTGAAACTTCTAGTGTGTGTTCTCCTCCTTCAGGCGTAGCTTCCTCTTAAATTTCACGGCTGATGGTGGTCTGTACGCTTCTCAGCGATGAACCCTAGGGCGGTGACGAGAATTTCAATTTCTCTCTGAATCATAGATCAAAATGTTTGTTCCGAGATCTTTGCCTCTTCTTATAGAGTTTTCCCCTTCTTTTAGTTTTTGAAGTGGTGGTCGAAATCAACTGGAATCATCGACGGAAAAATTGGGCTACAGTAACTCCAGAAGAATTGGGCAGAATCGGCCGCCTAGGTTTTAATTACGGCCCGTAATAATGAATACGGTAGGGCCATAATTCTTTCTATGAAGAAACTAGAAGGAATCACGGGCTGTAATATAAACCATAGTAGTGCCATGTTTCGACCTTCATGCCTCAAAATCTGGTATAACAAAATTACGGCCATAATAGAATTATGGTTGTGCTGTATTTTTCTCTAGACATAATTCATCAAAAATTATGGCAGAGAAAATAGATTACAGTAATGCCATGGTTTATTTTGTAAGTTCAGTAAAACCACAGCCCGTAATAAAAATTACGGCCCTACTGTAATTTTGCCGGAAGCTTCGATTTGCGTAAAATTTGTTGTGTAATCTCCTCTTGATAATTGGTATTCATCTATGCACTTGGTTTGCTTGAAAATCTATTAAAATGATGTCTTTTCACTTGAAAATGATCAAAAAACGAGAAAAGGTATAGATTCCGAAATATTTGATAAATAAGGCATAAAAATAAGCAAAAGAGCATGAATATGACTCAAAAAGACCAATCAAATGATATGAAATATACTATGAATTTTTTTGTCATCAATACACTGGTTAGGCATGTGGTGCTAACACAAGCATATGGATATAACAGTGATTGATATACTTGATCGATCTACCATGAGGATTAACTTTTATCACAAGTTAATCTCACATGTGACAGGGGTGCTTTAATCTTTAGACTTGAGATCATTGATACTTTTATATAGTAAGAGATATATTTTAGTATAACCTAATGCCTCGTCATAATAGGAGGGTCATAACGGTTGTCATTATGCATGTGTTAAGTCATATAAGAGGTTCAAGTGACAAATAGAGGTTTTGCCCCGTTCTTAAGGGAAGTTTGATATCCTCGGGCCCTATATAGATGCATGACTCAAAGCGTATGACCATACCCAGGTGAACTCCTAATTTTGTTATGACCATTAGATTTGGTTAAATAAAGTATGACATATTTTGTCCAATCAGGATATTAGCCTAGCAAAAGGGATTATAGAGCATAGGTACTTTATTGCGGCTTAGGGGATGCCGATGATGATAGCCTTTTGATGACTTGGGTAGCAGTGATGTAACACCCCTCACTGGTTGTGATCATCATTAGATCATCACTACTAACGTCAAAGGAACCTATAGGATCGCACACCTAGATACTCAAGATCTCGTATTGATCGGATAGCCTATTGATCGAATCATGTTGTGGTTTGAGTCCATTTGGGAGATTCATTCATTTTCGTTTGATGAGTGGAGGAGATTTTATTTGAGCCATAGTTGACGACTAGTTAACCACTAGTGGACCATATTTGATCTCAGTTGACCATGGAGGTCAACATGTGTCAAACAAATATCTAGGCACAAGGCTTGGCTTGGCTCCTAAGTTAATTTGGCAAATAATTATCTTGGCTATTTTTTAGGATAGGTGCAAGTATCAAATTAAATTAGTACATTTATATATTTAATTTAATTATAAAAATCTCCAAAATAGTTCCATGACTTGTTATATAAGTATGTGAGCTATTTTGGGTGAGGTGTGTGATATGCGCCCTTGCCCTCATCAAGCTACCGCTTAAGCCTTGGCGACATCCTTTTGGCATCTTCACAAAGCTTGGATGAGAACATGAAGTTAGCGAAACTTCAAGTGGGTGGTTGATACCACCACAAGTGCACGGCTTTATAGAAGTAATAAATAAGATATCATTCCCAATGAGAATATGGAGGTCAAGTACCGATTACACGATTTATCTATAGGTAGATGATTCAAAGTGTAGTTTTGTTTGGAAGCTCCTAGTTCGAAGGAACAAAAGCAAGTGTTTAGGGTAAAGATCAATATGGAGGAGTCGAGACTTAGAGTTTCACTATACTGATAAATATGAATTTAGTAAAAATAAAATCTTTGAACAGAAAATTAAAACATTGAAAGGGATTTATCCTAGTGGACAGATTACCTTCTCCCAAAGCGTAATTCGGTACCTAATCACAACAACTCCCTACTCTTGTGACAGTTATCGTAATTTGGCCCCTTAAGTTCTATGACACATCATGAAATCCTTTAACCAAATTTGAACTACTCTCGTGATCGGATTCACTGGTTTGAAATGAATTGATCCGAACTTATCGGTTCTTCTCACAACGTCTAACGCGTATAAATACTTGGCCAGTGTAAAATACATAATAAGCACAATTCTGATCAAATCAACTCTATAAAATTCACAACAAAGATTTAAAATAACAAGTTTAATCCATAAAATCGTCAGTGGCTACACCCCTAATCCCGAGAGAAAGTTTAAGCATCCATGTTCGTTGTAAACAACATGTATATTAATGAACTTTGCATAAAACGTAGTAAGATTACAAGAAAACTCAAGGAAAGTAATTAGAAACCCTTCTCCTCTATCTGGAGATGAAGATGGAGTGTCTAAACCTTCCTTTTCATGATCTTCCTACTTGAATTTCTCCTAGAATTCAGTTTTCGCTCTAGCTGCAGCCTCTATTCGTGTTCATCCATGGAAGCCCCCCTAACCCTCCAAAAATGCTTCCTTTTATACTTTAATTGGTTTAGAACTCAACTAGGAAGGTTTCTGCAGAGTTTGGTTAAGTTTCAACTCAATTCGAGCCCAAATCGTGTGAAAAACCGAAAGTACTCACGGCCCCTGAGTCGTTCACGGCTGCGGACGTGAAAGTTTCTATGAAGAAAATAACTTAGTGTCGAGGCATTCATGGCCCGTGAATGATTCACAGCCGTGACCATAAAAGTTTATGTGAAAAAAATGACTTATTGTTGTGATCCGAAAGGACACACTTATGAATACAAGTAGGGTAGACTTATTTAAGGTGTCGCGGCCAAAACCTAAATGTTGGCGTACAAGGACTTTTGTCACTCCCTAACACGGCTCCAAAAACTTATTGTCCCTAAACTTGTAGTGTCCGCAAGTGCATTGATACTCGAATTAATAAAGAAAATTATTGATCCCACAGAGACCTGTGTTGTCAAGTACCGAATAATTAATTTCTTACTATCTAGGTAATCGAAATTATGCAAGCGAGCAAATCAAAAACTAAAACGGAATTATCAGAGAGGGAAGATGGGACTAGGGTTTTATTCATTCACTTTAATTTCTGTGACTAAACATGAATAAATATTTCGTCAGTTTAACTTTAATATGATAAAGAGGTAATTTACTTGATAAAAGGATTATCTCACTTTCCTGCAAACAATCATGCAGAGATCAACCCTCGCTTTCGCGCAAGATTAATCCCAAGTAGAAGATAAGTAAATCATCAAACTAAGAACACAAGGATCACTTTTGTGCATCCGAGTCTCGACACTAATTTTATTCATGGTTCTCCAACGTTCCGATCTTTGCTTTCGCACAAGATCTCCACGTTTGACAACATAGACTCAATCCTAGATTCATATTATATTCATGGCAATTAATCTCCTAAAATCAAACAAATAAGAACTAACCTAAGAAAGTTCCTAACTTGCAATTCTAGGGTTCCAAGTTCTCAAGCAATTACTTTTCAGTCAATGGCGAAAACTCTAAAACATGAATAATAATATAGATTTAAGAGAATCTAAGAACAATCACCACATGAGTAAAATCATCATGCTAAGATTAAACGTGATGAAATAATGAAAAAATAGTCATCTAGTCATTAAAAATCAAGTAAATGACTCCCCTATATCCCAAAGTGAGTTTAAGCTATCATAGAGGGAGGATTACAATAATTCATAGTGTTGGAAATCGAAACAGAGTAAAAGGAAGAATTACGGTACTCGATCTTTTGCTGATTTCTCCTCCGTCTGATCTCCAATCATGCTGAAACTTCTGTGACACCTTCTGCTCCTCTATGCATAGCTTCCACTCAAATTTCACGGACGGAGATACGTTGTATGCTTCCCGGCGGCGAAGCCTAGGGAGGCGGCGTGTGAGGCGATTTCTCTCTCTCTGGTGGACGAAAATTAGGGCTTTTGGTCTTCTTCTCTTCGTCTCCGAAAAAGCTCCCTTTTTTGCTTCTTATAGCATCCTATTTAATGGTCTGGATCGATCGCAATCATCTCTGCAAAAATCGGGCTTCATGTTGACCGGAAAAATCATGATTTTTAGTTGTAATTACAGCCGTAATGAATGTTACAGCAGTGCCATAATTTGGACAGCCAACTCTCAAGTGAAATTCTTCCGGAATTACGGTACTGTGATATTCTTTACGATAGTGCCGTAATGTCAGTAATCTTTCGGGAGGAAAACCATCCCGAATTATGGTACCGTAAATTCCGTTACGGCAGTACCGTAAACTTCATCAAGTCTCTGCCCAGAATTACGTCCATATTACGACCCGTAAAGAATTTTACAGCAGTGCTGTAATCGTCAAGAAATCTCTGTGTAAAAAATTCAAATTACAGCACCTCTCGGGGATTCTGGCAGTACCGTTATTTTGATCTGCGAGTGCAGTCAAATTACGGTACCGTAATATCCATAATGGGCGGGCTGTAATTTTCTCTGAAGCTCTGATTCTTCTAAAATTTGGCGTGCGATCTCCTGTTGATGTTGTGAATTCAGTTATACATCTGGATTGTTTGAAAGCGACTGAAAATCGTGGCTTTTTGTTTGAAAATCATCAAAAACATAAAAGAGTGTAGATTCCGCAAATATTGATTAAAAAAGTCATAAAAATAAGCAAAGTCTATGAATATGACACAAAAATACCAATGAAATGGCACAAAATTTACTATAAATTTTGGTGTCATCAAACACATAAAGCTTAAACTTTGCTTGTCCTCAGGGAAAAACCAAAAATTTTTAAAAACTGGTCATAGGCATAGACTTTCTCATGGAAAATAAATTTCTAACATACAATCACTAATGAAAAATTCCCATCAATTGAGTCATAAGATTTTAAACAGATATATCATCTTCTAAATTCAATTCTCAAAATCCACAACTTAGTCAAATAAAACTTCGCAACTTTTACAAAAAGCAGAATTTCAATCTCATGACTTCATCTAATTTTCAGTTTAAATCTATCATACTTTTATTTACAGGAATAGAATATCCAAAATCTTTTTCGAATCAAATTTTCTTTTCTATATTTTTTTTCGACGGCATGTACCCGCATAGATACATACTTTTTATTCCTTTTGTATCATTCACATTCTCTAATTCGATTACTACCATTTTTCTGGTGACGAAATTAGAGTACACTAACCACATAGTCAATATAATAAACTCATGTCTTTTGATGAGAAAGAATTTTTTACCAAAGATAGCGGAGTTAATGTGAATAGATTTCTCTCTTTTTTTCTTTTTTTTTTCAGGCTTCAACCCATGTCCTTCGGCACCAAGTAGGGGAGTCACTCACTATTTTTGTGGATTTTGGACTCTTTCTTCCCAAAAAATAGTAAAATAAATAAAACCTCAATTAGATTAATCAATTGACATCAATTCAAAAATTCATACTCATATGCTAATTTTATTCAAAAAGTAGTTTCACTTTTAAATAAAATTCTTTGAACAACATATCTCCCTAAAATCTCACTCTTCAATCAATGAGAAATTTCAAAAGTAGATATGTATAAGAGAAATAAATTTGACATGATAGATCTAGTTCTAATCTCAAGTTTGAATTCACTTATCAATAAAATCAAACAAGTCATCAACAATAATCTTCAAAAATCGATCAAGGCCAATAAATCATTCATATCAAAAATTTACTCATCATCATCAAAATATTATCATGTAAATACAACCATATCGAAGAGAGTATCATCAAAATATCATTAAGTATTATACAACCACATCGAAAATAAAAAGATAGGCATGAATAGCAGAGTAGTAGTGACGGCGGACACAGAGGTGAAGAAGAAGCATCCTTCCCTTCAACACATGAAATATTAATAAGATAAAGGAAATGAAGAACAAAAGATAAAAGGGAAAAGTGATACTCACAAGATGCTACCAATCCTCACCGCCATCAAATCCTAGCTCCTCGGTGCTCTGAGCTACTGTGTCCATAGGATCAATAGGTGGTGTTCTCTGGTGCCCTCCATGCTCTATCAGTATACTCATAAAGCTGTACATCAAAACTGGTCAGAAACTCAAGTACCAGTGGCAGATAGGTCTGTGGTGTCATCTAGAAAAATCGCTGGGCTCTGATCTCCTCAAACATCCACATAACATCTTCGTGTAAACCCAATGCCTCCAAAGTCCTTTTGTCTGCATACTTTGTAGCTACTACCTTTCTTTCAACCAATTGATTGTATCTGGCAGCTTATAACTCATCTCTGAATAAGATGCCATGTGGGTTGGGTGGAAAGGAAGGCTCAGCTGGTGCCTTTCCTTTTCTCTTGGAAATCAATCCTTTGGTTTTTGGTGGCATGATTGCAAACACAAGCTGCAAATCAAAGTATCTAACACAATACAGCAATGCAATGGATTTGAACTAAGATAACACTTCCAATCATGAACATAAACACTTATTAAGCATTATAGAACAAAAATCAGTCAAAGTCTCAAGAATTTCGGCTGAAGATGAAGAGGGCAAAAAATGAACAGTAAAACCTAGCATGCTTACACGTTTGAGCTCAAATCTCTTCATAGAAATTGGTAAAAATTGTTGAAAATAAGCAAGAACTAGTCATCAGTCATCTATGAAGTGATTAGGAATAAAAATTTATAAAAACGATCGAGAATCGAAAGCAAAAATCGAAAGGGGCGAAAACTAGGTCAAAACTCAAAACAGTAAAATCGGATGAGAGAGTACCAGATCGGCGGCGATCACCAAACGGGAAAGGTCGCCTGAGTGTCTAGAAGGTCGGCGATGGTCGGAACTCCAAGGTTGGCGCACGAGCGAATGAGAAAAATGCAAAAACGACACTAGAAACCCTAGGTTACAACATGTTTATCGCATGTCGCGGACACAATTACGGTCGTAATGTTATTTACGGCAGTGCCGTAATGTGAACAAATCGAAGAGTACGACCCATAATGTATCTTGCGGCAGTGCCGTAATGGGTGAAAACACTCGGGTCGATAAGCAGTGGTCATTACGGCACCGTAAAACTATTTACGGTGGTGCCATAAAATAGATAGAAATTTTTTTTTTTGAAATTTCAAAATTCAAAATTCAAAAATTATGACCTTTTTTTTTGAAATTTCAAAATTCAAAATTCAAAAATTACGCCAGTAAAAATGATTACGGTACTACCGTAAAACGGTTATATTATCGGGAAAAATTCAGTTATAAAATACGGTACCGTAAAGAAACTTACGGTAGTACCGTCTTCTCGAATAACTCTCTGGTCGAAAAGGATAGAAAATACAGTACCGTAAAGTCCATTATGGTAGTGCTGTAATTTGCACCAAAGTCTCTTTACATAGAAAAAGAAAAATAAAAATTAGTTCGAAAAGAAAACTAAAACAAAGGTAAATAAAAGAAAGCAAAACTAAAGTTAGAAAGCTTGGGTTGCCTCCCAAGAAGCGCTAATTTAAAGGTCTTCAGGTTGACCCTTTTTCACTCGGATTTGATCGTGAACTCCTCAATTGCCCTTCTGATCTTTCTTTAGGTTGGGCATCTCTTCGAATCACATAGGGCTCAGCCTTAAAATAGTCACCAAATTTTCTTAAGATCCTCTTTCCTTTATCCATCAACTTAGATCTTCTTTTTCTTCTTCTTTTCTTCTTCTTCTATAATTCTTTATTAATATCCTCAGAAATATTGTTAATTGCAAAATTTGAGGATTCATCCAATAAATTACAAACATCAATAACCACATCATCGACTATCTCAATGCTACAACATGAACCAGAGTATGAAAGTTTGTTTAATGAATCATTGAGATCGAATTCAATAATATTCTCACAAATATCAAAAGTGATTTTTCCTTTTTTCACATCTATATGTGCTCCAACAGTAGCTAAAAGTGGTATACTAAAAATTATAGGGTTTTTATGATTTTCCTCTATGTTAAAAACTATAAAATCTGCAAGTAACAAAAATTCACCTACCTTAACTGGAACATTCTCTAATATACCTATAGGATACTTTACCGATGAATCAGCGAGCTGTAAGGATATGGATGTAGGTTTAAGCTCTCCAATGTTCAGTTTCCTGCAAATAGATAGAGGCATTTGACTGACACTGGCACCTAAGTCACATAAGGCTCGGTCAAAAGCTATAGTGCCAATTGAACAAGGTATAGAAAAACTACCTGGATCTTTCAGTTTTGGTGGTAATTCGTTTTGTATAATGGCACTACAATCTTCAGTCAAAGTTACAGTGCAAGTACCATAATCATCTAATTTTCTCTTGTTAGACAATATTTCTTTCAAAAATTTTGCATAAGATGACATTTGAGAAATAGCTTCAGTAAATGGAATATTAATATAAAGCTTTTTCAAAACTTCAAGAAACTTGCCAAATTGTTTGTCTAACTTATTTTGCACTAACCTTTGTGGAAAGGGTATAGGTGGCTTGTACAACAGAGGTAAATTACATTTAGAATCATCTTTCTCACATGGTTCGTCTGCTTTTGGTTCATCACCCTTTTGAGGTGGAAAACTAGTTTGGGATTCCTCATGTGAAGAAGATTTTCCTAACTCTAATTCATCTTCATGATCATCATTAAGCTCTTTTTCATTATCTTCAACTTTCCCTTTTGGTTCTCCTAATTGTCTCCCACTTCTACTCATGATAGCATTACAGTGCTCCCTAGGGTTTACTTTAGGTTTAGCAGACAACTTTCCTGGGGGTCTGTAAGAATTACTAGCTGGTTGGGGAATTTGATTTTCCAAAATTTTGTTGTGGGCAGTCAAAGATCCTACTTGTGAAGCTAATTGACTAACCATTTCCTTGAGGTCTTCAATTTCCTTATTTTTGTTTTGCATGAACTAATTTTGATTAGCCATCATCTTCTCAATCATGGACTCAATGTTAGAATTTTGGTTTTGATTTTGATTTTAATTAAAATTCTGATATGGTCTTTGGTATCCTTTATTGTCAGTGTTTCCCCCCCACATTGTTATTGTTTTTCTATGAAAGGTTGGGCTAATTTCTCCATCCAGGGTTATATGTACTAGAATAGGGATCACTAGTTCTTCCTTGATTACAGTTTCCTAAAGCATTAACATGTTCATTACCCTAATCTGCAATAACTCTACAATTTTCAACATTATGTCCATCATTACCACATATATCACAAACTATAGAAAAAATAGAAGCAGTTTGCATTTTAAAAGAATCAAACCTGTTGCACAAGGAATCTAGCTTCTCTGCCAAGGTTCGCCATCCATCACTCTCATTTTTACCATGAGAAGGTTTGTAAAGTACTCCTCTCTCAGAAGTCCATTGATTGTGATTAAGAGCCATCTCCTCCAGCAATTTGAAAGCAGCATCAATTGTTTTGCTCATAAGAGCTCCTCCTGCAGCAGCATCAATAGTTAGTCTAGTATTATAGAGCAAACCATTATAAAAAGTATGAAGTAAAACCCAATCTTCAAGGCCATCGTGAGGACACTTCCGTTGTATTCATTGAACTGCTCCCATCCCTCGCTGAAAGATTCTCCATCTTTCGGTTGAAAGCTTGTGATTTGATTTCTCAATTGTATTGTCTTGCTTGCTGGAAAGTATTTCATCAGAAAAGAATTTGATAGCTGTTCCCAAGTTGTCAAAGTACCGGTAGGTTGTGTTTGAAGCCATGATCGTGCTCGGTCCCTAAGAGAAAAAGGAAATAATCTTAATTTTAGTGCATCATTAGAAACTCCATTGATCTTGATAGTATCATAGAGTTCTAAAAATAAAGCAAGGTGTTGGTTTGGATCTTCAAGTGGAGATCCTCCAAACTGGTTCTGTTGAATCATAGAGAGAAAAGCAGGCTTAATTTCAAAGTTGTTAGCCTCATTGATGAGTCTAGCAATGCTAGAGTGAATCTCTTGTGGATTAGGGTCTGCATTATCTCTAAGTGATTTCTGGTTATTAGCCATATCCACAATTTCTTCTTGTATCTCCTGTTGTGTTTCTTGTGAGTTCTCTTCAAGTCTCAACTTCCTGCGCACTCTAAGAGTTTTGTTAATCTCAGGATCAAAGGAACAAGTGGTCCTGATCTAAGGCTCCTACGCATGCAAAATAGATAGATCAAATGATTTCAACAAAAATAGAAAATAACAGAAAAACAAATAAAAAAAAACCTAGTATAGTAATACTCTCAATATCTTCAATATCAACAAAAACTAAGGTCCCCGGCAACGACGCCAAAAACTTGTTGTGATATGAAAGGACACACTTATGAATACAAGTAGGGTAGACTTATTTCAAGTGTCGCAGCCAAAACCTAAGTGTTCGCGTACAGGGACTTTTGTCACTCCCTGACATGGCTCCAAAAACTTGTTGTCCCTAAACTTGTAGTGTCCGCAAGTGCACGGATACTCGAAGTAATAAAGAAAAGCATCGATCCCACAGAGACCTATGTTGTCAAGTACCAAATAATTGATTTCTTACTATCTAGGTAATCAAAATTATGCAAGCAAGCAAATAGAAAACTAAAATGGAATTATCAGAGAGAGAAGATGGGACTAGGGTTTCATTCACTTTAATTTCTATAACTAGACATGAATAAAGATTTCGTTAGTTTAACTTTAATATGATAAAGATGTAATTTACTTCATAAAAGGATTATCTCACTTTCGTGCAGACAATCATGCAGAGATCAACCCTCGCTTTCATGCAAGATTTATCCCAAGCAGAAGATAAGTAAATCATCAAACTAAGAACTCAAGGATCACTTTCGTGCATCCAAGTCACATCATTAGTTTTACTCATGGTTCTCCAACGTTCTGATCCTTGCTTTCGCACATGATCTCCACGTTTGACAACTTAGACTCAATCCTAGATTCATATTATATCCATGGCAATTAATCTCCTAAAAGCAAACAAATAAGAACTAACCTAAGAAAGTTCATAACATGCAATTCTAGGGTTCCAAGTTCTCAAGCAATTACTTTTCAGTCAATGGTGAAAACTCTAAAACATGAATAATAATATAGATATAAGAGAATCTAAGAACAATCATCACATGAGTAAAATCATCATGCTAAGATTAAACGTGATGAAATAATGAAAAAATAGTCATCTAGTTATTAAAAATCAAGTGAATTACTCCCCCATGTCCCAAAATGAGTTTAAATTATCATAGAGGGAAGATTACAATAATTCATAGTGTTGGAAATTGAAACATAGTGAAAGGAAGAATTATGGTACGGCCGTAATCTGGGCGAACGGCGGCAGTGCTCGATCTTTTGTTGATTTCTCCTCTGTCTGATCTCCAATCACGCTGAAACTTCTGGGACACCTTCTCCTCCTCGATGCGTAGCTTCCACTCAAATTTCACGGCCGGAGATGCGTTGTATGCTTCCTGGCGGTGAAACCTAGGGCTAGTAAATTCTTCCGAAATTACGGTATCGTGAAATTCTTTACGATAGTGCTGTAATGTCAGTAATCTTTCGGGTGCAAAATCATCTCGAATTACGGTACCGTAAATTCCGTTACGGCAGTACCGTAAATATCATCAAGTCTCTACCCATTATTACGCCCATATTACGGTCCATAAAGAATTTTACGGCAGTGCCGTAATCATCAAGAAATCTCTGGTCTGAAAAACTTCAAATTATGGCACCTGTTGGGGATTATGGCAATACCATTATTTTGATCTGCGAGTACAGTCAAATTACGGTACCATAATATCCATAATGGGGATGCCGTAATTTTCTTTGAAGCTCCGATTCTTCTAAAATTTGACATGTGATCTCCTGTTGATGTTGTGAATTTAGTTATGCATTTGGATTGCTCAAAATCGACTGAAAATCGTGCCTTTTTGCCTGAAAATCATCAAAAAATAGAAAAGAGTGTAGATTCTGCAAATATTGATAAAAAAAAGGCATAAAAATAAGCAAAGTCTATGAATATGACACAAAAATACCAATGAAATGGCACAAAATTTACTATAAATTTTGTGTCATCACTTCTCGGCAGAAACGCTCCCTAAAGCAGGTGACATTCATGATCGATGAAAGACTCACGTTCGCGATGATGAATGTTGCATTTGACCTTTGTTTTGCTCTAAATTTGACGTATGACCTCGTCTTTTGCTCAGGAATCATGCCATGGCCTCAAAACTCATGAAATTCATTATTTTTGTGCAATTTTACCTGCATTTTCACAAAAACTAAAAAAAGTGAAGATTTCATACCAAAGGAGATAAGAATACTAAAAATTAATATAAAATCATACAATTAAGCCTAAAATATTATCTAAAATACATAAAAAAATATGGTGTAGATGCAACTCATCACAATACCCTAGACTTAGAATTTTGCTTGTCCTCAAGCAATACCATAATATGTAAAGAGAATATAAAGATAAGGAACACTTGCTTATTCTTTTTCTGATTATGTCCTTAGTCCACAATTAAGCAAGCAATTTTTTAAAAGTCAAGAAATTTAAGAAATATTATAATAGAAAGAAATTCTCAATACTTTACAAAAGTCATATTTCATGTCGTGTTATTTGATGACACCAAAATATATGGTATATTTTGTATCATTTTTTGATATCTTTTCATGCTAGATTGAAGATCTTTTACTTGTTTTCATACTAAATTTATCAAATATTGCAAAGTCTACTTCTATTTTGGTTTTTAATGTTTTTGAGGCAAAAAGGCACTATTTTAGGCATTTTCAAGCAAAATCAAATATATGGAAGAGTTCTCATCATCAAGAAGAAGTCACCCAAGAACTTTCATGCAAATCGAGGCAAGGAACCCAAAATACGGCAGTGCAGTAAGGGACTTTACGGTACCGTATTTTTCACGGCTACCGTATTATTGAGTTCACGGCCGTATTTTGGTGATTTTCCAAACAGAAGGTTTTCGCAAAAATACGGCACCGCCGTAAGGATTTACACGGCCGTATTTTGGGGCACTTTCTGAACAGAGACTTTTGCCGAAATTACGGCACTACCGTAACCCAGTTTACGGGCCATATTTTGAAGCATCTTCAGAATAGAAAGTTGCCCTAAAATTACGGCACTACCGTAAAGAATTACACGGGCCGTATTTCCCCGATGAATCCGACCAGAGAGTTCAGCCGATTTTATGGCACTACCGTAAACAAAATTACGGTGCCGTATTTTCTAGCAATTTCATAATAGAACGATCGATGGATTTTACGGTAGTGCCTTAAGATATTACACTGCCGTATTTTAGTATTTGAATGCGATTCCCAAGTCAATCTTCACGCCCGATCTTTGCGGAGATTCTTACGGGCGATCTATTGCTTTATATTCAAAGCCGTAAGAAGGAAAAGGGAAGCTTTGGATGAGAGGATTAGCTAGACACCAAAAGCCCCAAACTTGGTTAACTGTCGAGGGAGAATTCAGAGTACACGCCACCGCCTAGGGTTTCGCCACGGCACTCGATCCAGACGATCTCCGGCCGTGAGTCTTCTACTGAAGCATCACCTAGTGAAGAAGACAACGTGCCAGAAGTTTCAGATCGAAAGGAGACAAATTAGAGGAGAAATCAGAGGAAGAAGGATCGCCACCACTGTTCACGTCTTCTTTTGCAAAATACGGCTGTGAAATACTTCACAGCCGTGCCTTATTTTCTAAAAACTCTTCCTTTTGTTGATTTTTGGTTTTCTGAAATTATGGAATATTGTATTTCCTTCAGCATGCTAGCTTAAATTACTCTTGGGACATAGGGGAGTAGTTCACTTGATTTTTAATGATTAGATAACTTCTTTCTCACTATTTCATTGCGTTTAATCTTAGCATGATGATTTTACTTTTGTGATAACTGTGCTTAGACTCTCTCTAGATCCATGTTACTAATTATGTTCTTAGAATTTTCACTATTGACTGAGAGGTAATTGCTTGAGAATTTGGAACCCTAGAATTGCATGTTAGGATCCCTTCCTTAGGTTAGATCTAATTTGATCTGTTCTAGTAGATTAATTGCCATGATTATAACATGTATCTATAGATCGAGTCTATTTGTCAAACGTGGAGATCTTGTGCGAAAGCAAGGATCAGAACGTTGGAGATCCAAGAGTAAAACTAGTGTCGAGACTCGGATGCACGAAAGTGATCCTTGAGACTCCTCTAGAGATTATCAACCTAGAATTCGGATGCACAAAAGCGATCCTTGAGTTCATTGTTTGATAATTTACTTATCTTCAGCGTTGGGATGAATCTTGCGCGAAAGCGAGGACAAATCCCTGTGCGGTTGTTTGCACGAAAGTGAAACAATCCTTTTATTAAGTAAATTACATCTTCATCATGATAAAATTGAACTAACGAAGTCCTTATTCATATCTAGTCATAAAAGTTAAAGTGAACGAAACCCTAGTCCCAGCTTTCTCTCTGATAGTTTTATCTCATTTATTTGCGATATTTCCTTGACTTTAATTCGATTGCCTAGATAGTGAAAAATCAATTATTTAGTATTTGACAACGTAGGTCCCTGTGGATTCGATACTTTCTTTATTACTTCGTATACCCGTGCACTTGCGGTTTAACATCAAGTTTTTGGTGCCGTTACCAAGGATTAGTCCAAGGTACACGCGTGCCAGATTTGTAGTGTTTCCTTTCGGGCTAACAAGTTTTTGGCGCCGTTGCCGGGGACCTTAGTTTTGTCGATATTAAAGAGGTTGAGATTATTGCTAGACTAGGTTCCATTTATGTTTTATCTTTTTATTCTTCTCTGTTTACTTACATCAATTGATCAGTTTGCTCTAGTGTGCGCAGGAAATTCACTTCTAATGGCTGAGCAACGATCACTAAGGGACTATGCAACCCCTAATCGTCAAGGGATACACTTTAGCATTGTTAAACCTGCAATTGAGGCCACCAACTTTGAGATTAATCCTGCCCTCTTGACTATGATTCAGCAAAATCAGTTTGGAGGATCATCAATCGAAGATCCTTATTTACACTTATATATTTTTCTTGAATATTGCAATACCATAAAAATTCCTGGAGTTTCTGATGATGCACTAAAACTGATATTATTCCCTTTTTCTCTCAGGGATCAAGCACGATCTTGGTTGCATTCTCGTGGACCCAACACCTTCACAACGTGGGAACAATTATCAAAAGCTTTTCTGATGAAATATTTTCCACCAAGGAAGACTATCCAATTGTGTAACGCCCTCGATTTTCTGAATTACGATTTAAGGTTAGAAATTCTGTTTCTGTATTTTTTATCTGTTAAAATTTTGGGATTTTTGCCTAATTGTAGGACTTTTTCCTACAGGGCAAAAATAATTATTTTGGTTGAGGTTTCGAACCCTCAACCTTGACTATTTGCTCCTGGAATTCTTCCACCATGGTCGCGCATATTTCTGTGTTATTGGAGTGGCGCATGGTGGTTAAGCCCGGGTGAGCCCTTAAAACCGATTTTCACTTAAGTTAATTGGGTTATTGGATCTTGGATCTGTTTGGGGTGGGAGAAAAAAAGAAATTTCGGGAGAGCTCCTCTCCCTCATGACTTTTGTTGTTTTCTTGCCCTAGCCGCCTGTGGTTGTCGCCCCTTACTGTGCTTGGCGCCTCCTGCAAATTTCTGACGCTGGTGGTG
>CM050439.1:35175385-35186152 GCA_027562315.1 Costus pulverulentus
CAGTAGTACACTTATTACAGCAGACAAGGTAACAACCTGAATAATAACCATGCCTTTATAAACACAAGAGTTTATTACATGATACTGTTATAATCCCAAGGCCTCAAATATTAGGCTTAAGGGCATACTCCAACATGGAATATTGTATTTCCTTCACCATGCTAGCATAAATTACTCATGGGACATGGGGGAGTAGTTCACTTGATTTTTAATGATTAGATAACTTCTTTCTCACTATTTCATTATGTTTAATCTTAGCATGATGATTTTTCTCTTGTGATAATTGTGCTTAGACTCTCTATAGATCTATGTTACTAATTATGTTCTTAGAATTTTCGCTATTGACTGAAAGGTAATTGCTTGAGAATTTGGAACCCTAAAATTGCATGTTAGGATCCCTTCATTAGGTTATATCTAATTTGATCTGTTCTAGTAGATTAATTGTCATGATTATAACATGTATCTATAGATCGAGTCTATTTGTCAAACGTGGAGATCTTGTGCAAAAGCAAGGATCGGAACGTTGGAGATCTAAGAATAAGACTAGTGTCGAGACTCGGATGCACGAAAGTGATCCTTGAGACTCCTCTAGAGATTATCAACCTAGAATTCGGAT
The DNA here is from genome assembly GCA_027562315.1 of Costus pulverulentus. Classification (NCBI taxonomy): domain Eukaryota; kingdom Viridiplantae; phylum Streptophyta; class Magnoliopsida; order Zingiberales; family Costaceae; genus Costus; species Costus pulverulentus. The sequence goes on from CM050439.1 coordinate 35,176,002, forward strand.
GCACGAAAGTGATCCTTGAGTTCATTGTTTGATAATTTACTTATCTTCAGCGTTGGGACAAATCTTGCGTGAAAGCGAGGACAAATCCCTGTGCGGTTATTTGCACGAAAGTGAAACAATCCTTTTATTAAGTAAATTACATCTTCATCATGATAAAATAGAACTGACGAAATCTTTATTCACATCTGGTCATAAAAGTTAAAGTGAACGAAACCCTAGTCCCAGCTTTCTCTCTGATAGTTTTCTCTCGTTTATTTGCGATATTTGCTTGACTTTAATTCGATTGCCTAGATAGTGAAAAATCAATTATTTAGTATTTGACACCGTAGGTCCCTGTGAATTTGATACTTTCTTTATTACTTCGTATACCCGTGCACTTACGGTTTAACATCAAGTTTTTAGTGCCGTTACCAAGGATTAGTCCAAGGTACACGCGTGCCAAACATGTAGTGTTCCCTTTCGGGCTAACATTATTCAATCTTCACTTACTAGATATCAAATACTCATACTTTAATAAATCCACTTTACTTGACATGTGAATTTCTTATTTTAAGAATTTTGGTGATATTTAAGGTAACGAGATTTTTAAGGCAGTTTAGTCATTAGATGATTATATGCCCTTTCTTGTTAGCATTATAACATTGTCTAAAGTATACCGCATAACAGTATAATATAAGTCAGAGTCTCAATCATGAAAAGTCAGTGGAGTTGTCCACTTGACCTACAGTTCTCTCTTTTTCTCTATTTTTTTATTTTAATATAATATTTCTCGAGAGAGCCGGTCAAGGGAATGGTACTTAAATCGTTATCGATCTTTCTGCATGAGGGATAAATATTTATTTTTAAAGTTTTTTGTCACACCCCTGAGGATGGTAATTTCATAATATAAATTTTTTTTTGACAATATGTATGCAGGATCAGAACATGATAACTTGATCAACATAACTTATAAAATTTACTTTCCATCATCTAGGAGGTAACAACAATTCAAATCACTATTCAAAATTTCTCATTCTATTAATCAAAATCCTTTTACATCATAAAAACCATAGTATTTAATCAATATAACTCACACTTATATTACAAACATCAAAATGAATATCATACATGAGTCATTGAACTTTACAATTATTTCACAACCATATTATCTCACACACAAGTCATGGATCTTCTCACACTTATCATACAAACATACTAACAACTTCATACATTAGTCATTAATGTTTACATTCTCTAAATATAAAAACACAACTCATTATCGTCATTAAACCGTCCAGATAAACTTGTAGCCCAAAGCTAAACTGTAAAGAGGTTAGAATGCAAGGATTGAGCTAGAATCCTCAGCAAGTAAATAAGATGCCAAAAAGGAGAATATTCATAATAGATCTCCACATGATTCCACACGTAATATCAAATGGAAACATAATAGTGACATGGTAAGCAATATTGGCATGGTAAGCATTTCAAAAAGTAGAAATCCAAAGAGGCAGATAATTACATGGTAAGCATAACGATCATAAGAATTAATCCAAAGAAACATAGAGTTACATAACACAAAGCATAGTGGGGAATCACATATAACATAATCTTCTACGTTTGGAAGCATATCCCATCCTCGTCAGGGTGAAACTCAAACACATGCCGGTTGGAGCTGTCATGGCTCCCCATATCAGAGATAGTGGGATTCAAGAGGTGCTGTTGGGAAACCCCGGGGACATTTTACAATTTTTCTAAGTTATAAGCATACATACATTCATTGCATAGCGGAAGAATGTCCCCGAAACAGGCCGGTCCCAAAAACCCAATGAAGATCGCAAGCAAGAGAGTCGACATGATGAGTTAGGAAATACTTTAAGAGCGGTTTGGAGTGATGCCGATGCAGGCGCCCAAGTGTGCACCCTCTCTAGTCTCACACACACGGATATCTTGAGTCCTCTTCTTCCACTCCCAGTGCTAGCCTCGGGAAGAAGATCCAAGCCTAAGGGAGATGCTCCACTTCACTTTGCGCCACCACCAAGGAGGGATGCGCCAAAGAGGATGAAGAGGAAAGGAAACCGTCAAGTGCTTTCTTCACTTGCGCCAAGAAGAAGAAAGGAAGAAGACTTGTGGCCACTTAATGGAAGAGGAAGAGGTTGCGCCACCTTTCTTCCTTGCTCTCGCCCCTCTTGATGTGTTCACGCCTCCAAGGATGAATACTTGCAAGAGGGGGTGGCTAGGGTCACATATATAGGGCAAGAGGCGGTTAGGGCAAGGGCTAGGATCATGACAAGTGTAAGGCTAGGATGAGGAGGTTTGATGCAAGGAAAGTCTACAAGACTTTACCATAAATCTCATTCAACCTATCCATAATTGCCTAAGCATCATATCAGCCCAAGACATGCCTTAAAGGCATACATACTATCAATGGGAGAGGGCTAGGCGCATATTACTTCTTAATGAAGCAATTTTTGCCACCCAAACCCCATTATGCCCCTTAGGCGCCAATGGGGTTGGGTCTCTCCCCATTATACCCTTTTAGCTTCTCATCTCTTCATGAGAACTTGTTATTGGGCCTCATTGGATAATGAGCTAGCCCAAACTTCATCACATGGGTTGATTAAGCATTTGGATCCAATCCAATGCAACTCTAATCCAAATGTGACCAACCATGGTCAAATACGGGTCAACCTGCCAAAAATGAAGTTTGACTCCAATAACATTCTTCCATTTATTCAGGCCCATTGGCGTTGATGAAATCTCCCAATTAGATCCGAGTTATCCAATAACTCGATCATAAGGCTTCCCGATCAATACGAGAACTCAAGTATCAAGGTGTGCTACCCTATAGGTTCCTCTGACCCCGGTAGTGCTGACCAAAGGTCACCACAAGCAGTGAGTGGCACCTAGCAGTGCATCGCTGCTACCCAGGTCATTGGAATAGATATCGACATTGACATCCCCATCATCGCAACTAGGTACAGATGCATTACAGTCTCTTTGCCGAACTGATATCCGATTGGACAAGTGTGTCACCACTTGTTTTCATCCAATCACATGGCTATGACTAAAAATAGGTTTTTCACCTGGGTATGGCCATACACTTTCAGTCATAGAACCATAGAGGAGCTCCATGGATATCATGCTTCCCTAAGGAAGGGGCAAATTCTTTGTCTGTCCATTGATCTTCTCATATGGGTTGTGACATGCTCAATGACAACCGTTATGACCTCCCAACTACGGCGAGGTGTTAGGTTGTATCAAAGCAAGTCCCTAACCATATAAAATGATCAATGACCTCAAGTCAAGGGATCAATACATCTCCTGTCACTTATGAGGATAACTCATGACACCAAGTCATAGCCTCACAGCGGGTCTATCCAGTATATACTCCAATGATATACCCATGTGTCTACGTTAGCACCACGTGCTTAACCAGCCCACACACCAGTCTTATAAGTACCATAGTTGTTCCATATCCACTAAGGTACATCGACGGGGACTATAGTTCGAGCACAGATCCAATCTGTCTCCAGGGACATTATCATGTTAGTACATATGTGCAGATGTAAACAAAGATAGATAACAACAATGCCAGAATGATATAAATATCAAAGTCAAGTAGTACATGAGTGGACCAAAACTAGGTCCTAGGGCATATACACCAACAGGTGCCTCCCATGGATTCAAGAGGTGGCCCCCATTATTGCTAATGTGGCACTTTATTCAATGTAGCACTTTGTTCCACAACTATCAATCTCTTCTCATTTCTAGGCTCATAGTCTTTTCCCTTTCGGGCTCATAATGTTATTCCCACTAGCATTCATATTAACAAATGGAAACATACCAAAATGGGTTTATTGATATATATATCAAAACCTCAAAGATGTGAACCTTAAAGTTCATACATAAGATACATGATGCTGATATACTCATTTCCAAATGGAAGAGACATAAGTATCAATAAGCTCCACATAGAAGACCTTATATGGAAGATACACATAGGAATGGTCATGTAACCCAAAATCAGAACATTGGAGCTTGTTTACCATGAACATTACATTCTCCATAAGATACCATTTGGTGTGATATTTGGGTCAAAACAAAGGTTTTCGAATCTAGTTTTCAGAAAAAGAAATTTGACTTAAAATGGAGCTTAATACGTGAAGTTATGAGCTTTGAAGTACGAAAAGGTCAGAATCAAGACAATGAGATTTCCAGATTTATAGGGTTAAGTTCAAAAATCGACTATAAATTCATTTCAGATCAAAATCATGCAAATAAAGGCTCCACGTGTAGATTAATCAGTCTACTTGATATACAATGAATAATTTGGTACCATTGTATCACAAAATCTGGACACATATCTCACTCACTATATAAAGGTCCAAAAGTAAAAACAGATTTACTGGGTCAGATTGAACTGAAGTAACAAAGCTAATAACCCCTTCTAAAGTGCTCAATATACCACTCAAAAAAAAGATGTTTGAGTCTTCTTTACCATGAATCTGATTTCATACGATTTGGTTGAGGGAGTCTAAAGTTATGATGATTTGAATGTAGAAAGGTCAGATTTACTTTACATACGGATTCATAGTTATTAGCATAAAATTGATCATTCTTCCAAGGGTCGAATTTACCAAAAATCATAGAAATCAGAGGCAACTTGAATTCACAAAGGAAGAAAAGATGAGTTCTCATAAATTTGAAGCAATAGACGAAATATTACTAAAGAAAGAAGAAGAAACTTGCCTAAGAAGCTAAAGTCTCTCTATGCTAGCTTTCACCCTTAGTCTTTCTCTTCCCTTCCCTAAGACTTTCTCTTCTCTGGTTACAAACGGGCAAAAACAAGTGAAACTTCACATGTACGCATGAAGGAGGGTGATTTGTCTCAAGTAATAATGAAGGTGTGAGGTGTAAGAAGGTGGTAATGCATGTATGGTGTGGAAGCAAGTTGACTTTTCAACATTTTGTCACATGTTCTTATATGCCCTTACATTTGCTTCCTCACATATGTAAAGTCATCCATAATGCTAAGTACTATATACAACTTTTATGCCCATGCATAACTATTTTTCAATTCATAATTTATACTTTTGCTTTCTTTTGAGGTTATTACAATTCCTCCTCCCTTAAATAAAACTTTAGTCCTCTAAAGTTGTCATACCTTGAGTAACAAAAAGATGTGGGTGAGCCTTTCTCATTTCTTACTCTAACTCCCATGTTGGTTCCTCAAATGCATGTTGTTGCCAAAGAACTTTCACTTATGGTATGGCTCGATTCCTTAAGATCTTCTCTTTTCTATCCACAATCTTTATGAGTCTTTCAATGTAGGATAAGTCTTGATCAATCTGAATGGGCTCATAATCAAGTATACGAGATAGATCATGATGGTACTTTCTCAACATGGAAACATGAAATACATTATAAACTTTGGTTAGGGATGGTGGTAAAGCAATCCTATAAGCAACAGAACCAATCTTATCAAGAATCTCAAAAGGACTAGTGAATATTGGACTTAATTTGCCTTTCTTTCCAAATCGTATTACACCTCTCGAAGGAGAAATCTTTAAGAAAACATAGTCTCCAACTTGAAATTCTATGTCTTTCCTTCGCTGATCAGCATAACTCTTTTGGCGACTCCGTGCAAGTTTCAATTTCTCTTTTATCACATGTATCTTATTTGTTGTCTCCTGCACTTTATCTGGGTTTAAGATCTTTCTATCACCAACCTCTTCCCAACATATAGGTGTTCTACACTTCCTTCCATATAAAGCTTCATATGGTGTCATTTGAATACTTGAGTGATAATTGTTATTATAGGTGAATTCAATGAGAGCAAGATCATTATCTCATTCACCTTTCCACTCCATAACATAAGCCCTAAGCAAGTCTTCAAGTGTTTGTATGGTTCTTTTAGATTGCCCATTAGTTTGAGGATGATAAGCTATACTAAACTTGAGCTTGGTCCCCAAGGCTTCATGTAATCTTTGCCATAATCGAGAAAGAAATCTTGGGTCTCTATCAGATACTATCTCAATTGGAACACCATGAAGTCTTACTATTTCATCAATATAGAAACTTGTAAGTTTCTCAAGGGAGTATGTCATTCTAATTGGTAAGAAATGTGCAACTTTTGTCAACCTATCCACAATCACCCAAATGGCATCATGTTTCCGAGATGTTAATGGAAAACCATAAACAAAATCCATAGCAATGCTTCCCACTTCCATTCAGGCACCTCCAAAGCTTGTAGTAATCCTCCAGGCTTTTGGTGTACAGCTTTGATCAATTGACATGTTAAACACATGGAAACATATTATGCAATATCTTTCTTTATACCATCCCACCAAAAACATTTCTTTAAATCATTATACATCTTGGTGCTACCTGGGTGTATGGAGTATTTTGACTTGTGTCCCTCTTCCAAAATCTTTTCCTTACTTTCTGAACCACTTGGAATACAAATTCTCTTCCTAAACATTATTAGGCCATCATTCCTAATATGAAAATCTTATCCCCAACATTTACCAACTTTATCTCTAAAGCTCTTTGGTTGTACATCTTGAAGTTGTTCTTCTTTTATCTGCTGAAGCAAATCTGATTGAACTTCGAGAGATGCAATTAGTACTTTTGGCTTTTGAGTGACTTTCTTGAGATCTAACCCACAAAATTCTTCAAATAATTGCCACTGCTTTACCATTAAGCTTGCCATCAAGTTTGAAGATTTTCTACTAAGTGCATCAGCTACCACATTTGCTTTACCAGACTGGTAATGAATAGTATAATCATAATCTTTCAATAATTCTATCCATCTCCTTTGTCTCATATTCAATTCTTTTTGAGTGAAGATGTATTTTAAGCTTTTATGATCAGTGTAGATTTCAAATGTCTGACCATACAAATAATGTCTCCATATTTTTAAGGCAAAACTGATAGCAGCTAACTCCATATCATGTGTTGGATAAGTTTGCTCATACACTTTCAATTGCCTAGAAGCATAAGCAATGACATGGCCATTCTGCATCAAGACACAACCAAGCCCTTTTCTTGAAGCATCAGTGTAAACTACAAATCCATCATTACCTTGAGGAATTGTGAGGATTAGTGCACTAGTTAGTCTTCTTTTCTTTTTAACTCTTGGAAACTTTCTTCACATTCATCGTTCCAAACAAATTTTACATTCTTTCTAATCAATTTAGTGAGAGGGCTTGCAATTTGTGATATCCCTTCTTCTGAAATGACATGACCCAGAAAATTAATTGATTTCAACCAAAACTCACATTTACTCAGTTTGGCAAACAACTTCTCCTCCCTCAATATTTCTAACACAAATCTTAAATGCTCCTCATGCTCTTAATCACTTTTTGAGTATACCAAGATATCATCAACGAATACAATCACACATATATCTAAGAGTGAGTGAAATATCTGATTCATTAGATCCATGAATACGGCAGGAGCATTAGTTAACCCAAAGGGCATAACTAGGAATTCATAATGGCCATATCTGGTTCTGAATGTTGTTTTTGAAATGTCCACATTCCTGATCTTTATTTGATAATAACCAGATCTCAAACCAATTTTTGAAAATACTTGTGCCCCTTGCAACTGGTCAAACAAATCATCAATTCTAGGTAAGGGATACTTGTTCTTGCTTGTTGCCTGATTCAATTGTCTATAATCAATACAAAGCCTTAAAGTGCCATCTTTCTTTTTAACAAACAAAATTGGTGCACCCCAAGGTGAGACACTGGGTCTGATGAACCCTTTATCCAACAACTCTTGTAATTGCTTTTTCAATTCTACTAATTCTGTTGGTGCCATCCTGTATGGAGTCTTAGATATGGGCATGGTACCAGGAATGAGATCAATACCAAACTCAACTTCTCTATCAGGAGGTAAACCAGGTAATTCATTGGTAAATACATTTGGAAATTCTCTAACTATGGGTATCAACTCTAAATCAAGTGTAGGTTCTTGGCATTCCTTCACATGAGCTAAATAACATTCACACCCATTTTTGTTAAGTTTAGAGGCATGCATAAATGAAATGAGATATAGACTAGAATCAAGTTCAACACTCTTGATTTGCAATTGGATCTCATGAGGAAGATTCAAAGTGACTATTTTCCCATAACAGTATACAGTAGCATGATATGAAGAAAGTCAATCCATACCAAGGATAATATCATAATCTTGAACATTTAAAAGGATCAGATTTGCTGGAAGTTCATATTCTCCCATTGGGATTAAACAGGAAGGATAAACAAGATCTGCAGTCAAAGACTCACCAACTGGTGTTGAGACACTCAATAAGAAATCAAGTTGTTTAGGTTCTTTTCCCAAGTGAGATGCAAAATGAGGGGAAACAAATGATAGGTTTGAGCTAGGATCAAATAAAACCTTTGCAACTTTATTCGGAAAAGGAATAATACCTTCAACTACTGACTTTGAAGCCTTAGCATCAAGTTTAGCAATGGCATACACTTCAGCATGGGCTACTGGCTTTGTGGATGGTAAATTTTTCATTCTATTCAGTGAATAGCCTCTTGCTAGATGTCCATGCCTACCACAAGCAAAACATGCACCAGTAATTCTATAGCATTGTTTAGTCTCATGTTTCCCTCCACAATTAGCACAAGAAAGAAGCCTTTGTGGGGGTCCAGTCATGTTCCTTATAACTAGTCTAAATTTCTTATAACTAGCACCAACTTCATTTACTCTCTTTCTCTTGTTATCCATTTCTCTTGCTTTGCCCTTCTTGTTTCTCATATCTTGCATCTCTTCAACATCTTTTTCAACAATTGATGCTCGATCCACTAAGTCACCATAATTTCTAAGTTTTAAAGCAGAAATTCTTGTTCTTATACTTGGTCTCAACCCTCTTTCAAATCTTTTTGATTTTTTTATCTCAGTGTCAACCATGTGTGGGGCAAATCTGGATAACTCTATGAACTTAGCATCATATTGTGCCACAAAATAGTTTCCTTCAATTAACTGTAAGAATTCCATTTCCTTTTGATCTCTAACGTTTTCTAGAAAGTACTTTTTCATAGAATTTTTCTATAAAATAATTCCAAGTGATGGTTTCCTCCCTTGATTTAGCTACTCTTTTGACCATTCTCCACCAATGCTCTACTTCTCCTTCAAACATAAATGTTGATTTCTATAAAATAATTTCTCCATTTGCATAATCCACTTTTCTGCCATATTTGGATTTGGATCACCACAAAATGAAGCAGGATTCAACTTCTTAAACGTTTCTAGCCCCATATGATCACTATTTTGTTGGCTTGAGGCAACAGAATTAGTATGATTTTCACTTCTTGCCATTTGTTTTTGCATCAAACTTGACATTGTCTCCAAAGCTTTTATCACACTTGCCAATTAATTTGGAGACTCACTAGGAGATTGGGATCACCTTGTCATCTTGCTTACCTACCTAGACAATCATCAAATGAAACATTGTTAATCACTAGGTGTCACCATGATCAAATGATAGATCCCTAAAAATCCAAAAAAACTTGCTATGATACCATAATTGTCACACCCCTAGAGGATGGTAATTTCATAATATAAAAATTTTTTTGACAACATGTATCTAGGATCAAAACATGATAACCTGATCAACATAACTTATAAAATTTACTTTCCATCATCTAGGAGGTAACAACAATTCAAATAGCCATTTAAAATTTCTCATTCTATTAATCAAAATCATTTTACATCATAAAAACCATACATCCTATTCCAAAACCATAGTATTTATTCATTATAACTCACACTTATATTACAAACATCAAAATGAATATCATACATGAGTCATTGAACTTTACAATATTTCACAACCATATTATCTCACACACAAGTCATGGATCTTCTCACACTTATCATACAAACATACTAACAACTTCATACATTAGTCATTAATGTTTACATGCTCAAAATATAAAACCACAACTCATTATCTTCTTTAAACCGTCCACATAAACATGTAGTCGAAAGCTAACCTGTAAAGAGGTTAGAATGCAAGGATTGAGCAAGAATGTTTAGCAAGTAAATAAGATGCCAAAAAGGAGAAGTATTCATAATAGATCTCCTCATGGTTCCATAAGTAATATCAAATGGAAACATAATAGTGACATGGTAAGCAATATTGGCATGGTAAGCAT
>CM050439.1:35200684-35210939 GCA_027562315.1 Costus pulverulentus
TTGCGCAAGGAGGAAGTCTTCATCACCTTTGTGTGTGTCTTCTTTGGAGGAGAGCCTTTTTCGCCCTCTTGCTTCCAAGGCGCCGTCCAAGTCATGGCCATGGTGAGAATTTCACTTGATCTATGAAAAGCAACCAAGTTGATTATATAGTCATACTACATGCGATCCTATAGAGACCCTAATTCCGCCCATGCAAGTATTTTAATTTGCGCATGCAAAGGGTTTCACCCCCTTACTTTAGGGACCTTCAAGCCCTATTGCAATTGAAGATAAAAATTTGAAGAAAGGACTAATGATTTTACTTTCTGATAAATTTAGGAAGATCATTGAATATCCTTGGAGTGGAATTAAAAATTTTGATTTTAATTTCTGCATATTTAAGAAAGCCACATTAATTGTGATTTACTTGAAATTTTGGATGTTTGGATTAGTGGCTAAACTTTTTGGACAGTGGAAAAGGAAAAAATTGCATGCTACTTACTTTGGTACTCATTCATATGTTTCGCCATGATTTTTGAGTTTTGGTCAAGCTAATGACCTAAAAATTAGCGCTTCTTGGGAGGCAACCCAAGCATTATCACTTAGCTTAGTTTCTTTTATTTTAGTTTATCTTTAAAATTAATTTTTTCTTTTTCTTTTTACAGGGAAAATAAAATTTTATGCAAAATACGGCATCTCCGTAATCTTCTTTACGGTGCCGTAATCTTGATCCAATTTCATCAGTGAGTTTTTAGCATATTACGGCTGTATCGTATTAGTTTTTACGGTACCGTATTATGGGATGTTTTCTGACCCGAGAGTTTTTGGAGTTTTACGGCAGTACTGTATGATTTTTCACGGCACCGTATTTTTGGGTATTTTTGATCCAAGACTTTTGCAAATATTACAGCACTGCCGTAATTTTTTCTACGCCTGTAATTTCAACTCTACAGTCTGCTTATCTGATTAGGTGTTTTCTCGCTGCGATTTTAAGAAACTGGTTTAGGAAAAATTTTGATCTTTCGCACCATCACAAAGTACTCATCTTTGTCTATCTTCTGGATATTTCTACTGAATTCTAAAGTTCATGGATCATTCTAAAACACATAGCATCTTTTCGATTCTGATTAATTTCTACAGTAGTTTTCTTTTGACCATTCTAATTTGCGTTTTTGCTGCAAGTTTTTAAGATGCTTTGATGAGTTGAAACCTCAATCTTTCACATGGAATTGGAAGAACATGTTTAGTTATATCTTGTGGATTAGTTGTCTTCATGAAAATATTTTTTGACAATTCTAGGACACATAACAACTTTTTGAAATTGATTAACTTCTGTGCAGTTTTTAGTTTTGTAATCTGATTAGCCTTTTTCTGTTGATACCCTAAATTTCTGAAAGATTTTGATCCTTTATTTTTTCATATGACCAGAAAGAACAAGTTTCATTCTATTACATGGTTTTGTCCATTTTCTTTTCGGATCATTGATGACACAAAAATATGTAGTATATTTTGCTTCATTTTAGATACATTTTCATGCTAAATTGAGGATCTTTTACTTGTTTTTAAATTCATTCTATCAAATATTGCAAAGTCTACTTCTATTTTGGTTTTTCATGTTTTTCAGGCAAAAAGGCACTATTTATGGCGTTTTCATACAAAATCAAATACATGGAAGAGTTCTCATCATCAAGGAGAAGTCAGCCAAGAAATTTCACGCAAACCGAGGCAAAAAACCAAAATACGGTAGTGTCATATGTATAATACGGAACCGTATTTTTTGCGGCTACCATATTATCGAGAGCACGGCCGTATTTTAGTGATTTTCCAAACAGAGACCTTTGCCGAAATTACGGCACTGCCGTAACCCATTTTACGGGCCGTATTTTGGAACATCTTAAGGACAGAAAATTTCCCTAAAATTACGGTACTGCCGTAAATAATTGCACGGGCCATATTTTCCCAATGTATCCGACCAGGGAGTTCAGCTGATTTTACGTCATGGTTGTAAACCATATTACGGTGTCGTATTTTCCAGCACTTTCAGAACAGAACAGTCGAGGGATTTTACGGTAGTGTCGTAAGATATTACACTGTCGTATTCCGGTTTTTGAACGCGACTCCCAGGTCAATTTCGATGCCCAAATTTTGCGGAGATTATTGCGGTCAATCCAAAGCTTAAAATAGAGGACTGAAAAAAGGAAAAAGGCAGCTTGGAAGGAGAGGACTGTGAAGACACGGAAAGCCCCAAATTTCATTAACTGTCGAGGGAGAAATCACCGAACACGACCCTGGCTAGGGTTTCACCGCTGCGATCAATCCAGAGCACTTCCGGCCGTGATTTTCATACTGAAGCTTCGCCTGGTGAAGGAGACAACGTGCCTAAGGTTTCAGAACGAAATGAGATCGATTCGAGGAGAAATCAAAGGAAGAAGCTCGTGCCACACTCTTCACAACTTCTCTTGCAAATTACGGCTATGAAATACTTCACAGTCGTGCTGTATTTTCTAAAAACTCCTTCTTTTATTGATTTTCGATTTTTTGAAATTATGGAATTTTGTAATCTCTTCATCATGATAGCTTAAACTTATTTTGGGACATGGGGGAGTAATCCCCTTTGATTTTCTTAATGACTATAACTCTTTTTATTTCATCATGATAGTTCTACTTTGATACTTTTACCTATGAGATTACTGCTCTAAGATTTTTCTTAGTTTATTTCTTGTCATCATAAATAGAATTCTTGCATTAAGGACCGAAGGTGATATGTTTGAGAATTGGAACCCTAAAATTGACTAATAGGAACTCACCGTAAGAAATTAGGTTAAGTCCTTGTTTTGTTATTTTAGATAAGTAATTGCCTTGATGATAATTAATGATCTTATGATCGAATTATTGTGTCAAAGGTGGAGATCTTGCATGAAAGTGAGATAATCCTTTTTAGGTAAATTATGCCTATATCATTTTAGGATTTTATTGATGAATTCTTTATTTCTTATCAAGTCTTGAAAATCAAAATGGATGAAACCCTAGTACCAATTTCTCTCTGATAGTGATTTTTCGTGTGTCTTCGATTCTTGCTTTGCTATTATTCGATTGCCTAGATAGTAAGAAAATCAATTATTCAGTACTTGACAGTACTAGTCTCTCTGTGGGATCGATATTTATTTTATTACTTCGAGTATCCGTGCACTTGCAGACACTATGAGTTAGGGACGATAAGTTTTTGGAGCCGTATCAGGGGGTGACAGTTCCCTATAAGCTAAACAAGTTTTGGCTGCGACACCTTAGATTAGTCTACCTGCTCGTATTTAAAAGTGTGTCCTTTCGGATCACATCAAGTTTTTGGTGTCGTTGCCGGGGAGACTTTAGTTTGGTCAATATTGAAGACATTGAGAGTATTGCTAGACTAGGTTTCATATATGTTTTATCTTTTTATTCTCTTTTGTTTACTTACATCATTTGATCAGTTTGCTCTAGTGTGCGCATGAAATTCATTTCTAATGGCTGAGCAAAGATCACTGAGGGACTATGCAGCCCCTAATCCTCAAGGGATACACTTTAGCATTGCTAAACCTGCAATTGAGGCCACCAACTTTGAAATTAATCCTGCCTTCTTAACTATGATCCAGCAGAATTAGTTTGGAGGATCATCAATTGAAGATCCTTATTCACACTTATATATTTTTCTTGAATATTGCGATACCATAAAAATCCATGGAGTTTCTAATGATGCACTAAAACTGATATTATTCCCCTTTTCTCTCAGGGATCAAGCATGAACGTAGTTGCATTCTCGTCAACCCAATACTTTCACAACATGGGAACAATTGTCAAAAGCTTTTCTGACGAAATATTTTCCACCAAGCAAGACTATCCAATTGAGGAATCAAATCACAAACTTTCAATATAAAGGTGGAGAATCATTCAGCGAGGCATGGGAGAGATTCAATGATTTACAATGGAAGTGTCCTAACCATGGCTTTGAAAATTGGTTTTTAATTCAGATATTTTATTATGGCTCAGTTTATAATAACCCGTCTAATTATTGATGTCGCTACAGGGGGAGCCTTGATGAGTAGAACAATTGATGATGCTTTCAAATTGCTTGAGGAGATGTCCTTGAATCATAGCCAGTGGACTCCGGATGAAGGAATGCTATATTATCATCAACATGGTAAGAGTGAGAATGAGGATCAGCAAACCCTGACTGAAGAGGTTAGTGAGCCCATGTTAGAAAAATTTTCAGCTAGCCAAATCCAATCTTTGCAAATTCAAAACACAAAAAAATTTGAGGATCTTGAAGAAACTATTAGTCATATTGCCTCTCAAGTAGAATCCTTAGTTACTTGCAATAAAATTCTAGAAGAACAAATATCTAGGTTAAACTCTGGGGAACATTGCAATGCCATTATCACTAGAAGTGGGAAACAATTAGGAGAACTTAAAGAGAAAGAGTCTATTAATGATCATGAGGAGGAATTAGAATTAGAGAAATTTTCTGAACATGAACAAACCCTACCTAGTTCAACACCTAAAAAGGAAAGCATACCAAAAGGGGATGTGCCATGTAAAGGAGATGATTCTAAGACTAATCTACCTCCACCCTATAGACCACCAATACCTTTTCCCCAAAGATTAGTACAAGAAAAGTTAGACAAGCAATTTGGGAATTTTCTTGATGTTTTGAAAAAGCTTTACATTAACATACCATTTACTGAAGCTTTATCCCAAATGCCCATATATGCTAAATTATTAAAAGAAATCTTGTCTAACAAAAGAAAGATAGAGAACTATGGTACAGTGGCTTTAACTAAGGAATGTAGTGTTGTTATTCAAAATAGGTTGCCACCAAAATTGAATGATCCAGGTAGTTTTTCTATCCCATGTTTTATTGGAAGTATGGCTTTCAGCCGAGACTTATGTGATCTAGGGGCTAGTGTAAGTCTCATGCCTTTGTCTGTGTGCAGGAAATTGGATATGGGAGCTCCTAATCCAACTACAATTTCTTTGCAACTCGTCGATCGATCAGTAAAATATCCAGTAGGTATTCTAGAGGATGTTCCTATACAAGTTGGTAAGTACTTCATACCTGCTGATTTTGTAGTACTTGAAATGGAAGAGGATGCCAAGATTCCTATTATTTTGGGTAAGCCGTTCTTAGCCACTACTAGAGCCCTTATTGATGTAAGGAACAGTAAACTTACTTTAAGAATTGGCAATGATAAGATTGAGTTTGATTTGAATAATTCATTAAAAAAACTTGCATATGCTCGTTCCTGTTGCACCATTCATGCCATTGATGACATAGTTTATGATGTTAGTTGTTTGTTTGATGATTCTTCTGCTGATGTTCCTTTTTCTGATTCCTTAAAAAATTCTTGTGAAAAAATTGATAGTTCTGGTTTTGAGAATGATTTTGATAATTTTGAAGATGAAAAACATGAGACTCTAGATTGTGCTACTTTTGATAATGAAAGTGAAAAGATCCCTAAAGTTGAGTTGAAAGTTTTACCTGAAAACCTTAAATATGAATTTCTTGGTCCTAACTCTACCTACCCTATGATTGTGGATTCTAAATTAGATGCCAGGGAAATTGATCTACTTTTGAAGGAGCTAAGAATTCATAGAAAGGTAATTGGGTATTCTATTGATGACTTAAAAGGAATAAATCCTTCTTTTTGTATGCACAAGATTCACATGGAGGATGAGCACAAGCCGCATGTAGATTTTCAGAGAAGGCTCAACCCATCTATGAAGGAAGTGGTGAAGAAGGAAGTACTAAAATTACTAGATGCAGGTATTATCTACCCTATCTCAGATAGTAAGTGGGTGAGTCCTGTACACTGTGTTCCAAAAAAAGGGGGTGTCACTGTAATGAAAAATAAGGATAATGAATTGATACCTTTAGAAATGTCACTAGTTGACGTATGTGTATTGATTATAAAAAATTAAATGTTGCCACCAGAAAGGATCATTTTCCCTTGCCTTTCATTTATCAAATGGTGGAAAGACTTGCCAAACACTCTCACTTTTCTTTTCTTGATGGGTATTCTGGATTTTTTCAGATTCCTATTCATCCTGATGATCAGGATAAAACCACTTTTACATGTCCTTAGGGTACTTTTTCTTATAGAAGAATGCTCTTTGGTTTATGCAATGCATCTGCAACTTTTCAAAGGTGTATGATGGCAATTTTTTCTGAATTTGTTGAAGACTTCATGGATGTTTTTATGGATGATTTCTCTATTTATGGTTTATCTTTTGATGACTGCTTAGCTAATCTCTCTAGAGTTTTACAGAGATGCGAAGAGACTAACCTTGTCTTGAATTGGGAAAAGTGTCACTTTATAGTTAGACAGGGGATAGTTTTGGGCCATCCTGTTTCAGAGAGAGGGATTGAAGTGGATAAGGCCAAGGTAGATGTGATTGAGAAGTTAGCACCATCCACCACTGTCAAGGAGATCAGGAGCTTTTTGGGACATGCAGGGTTTTACAGGAGATTCATTAGAGACTTCTCTAAACTTGCTAAACCTTTAACTAATTTACTTTGTAAAGACACCAAATTCTGCTTTGATGAGAAATGTCTGTTTGCTTTCCAGGGATTAAAGAAAGCCTTGGTTTCAGCACCCATCATTCAACCCCCAGATTGGGACTTACCCTTTGAACTCATGTGTGATGCCAGTGATTATGCAGTGGGAGGAGTCTTGGGACAGAGAAAAGGTAAGAAACCTCATGTTATTCACTATGCCAGCAGGACTTTGGATGAGACACAGAAAAATTACACCACCACTAAGAAGGAACTATTGGCCATAGTATTTGCTTTTGATAAATTTAGGTCATACTTGATTAACTCCAAAGTGGTATTGTACACTGACCATGCAGCTGTGAAATACTTAATGCAGAAAAAAGACAGCAAACCACGATTACTCAGATGGATTTTACTCCTGCAAGAATTTGATTTGGAGATTAAAGACAAAAAGGGATCAGAAAACCATGTTGTAGATCATCTCTCATGAATAATTTTAGACACTAAAAAGAATGAGGAGATCAATGATTCCTTCCATGAAGAACAGCTCATGACCATTGAACAACTCAGAGCCCCCTGGTATGCTGACATCGTGAATTATCTTGTAGCCAATATTTTTCCTCCTAATTTAAGCTACCAAAAAAGGAAAATATTTTTATCTGAGGTGAAACACTATTTTTGGGATGAGTCTTATGTGTTTAGAAGATGTGCAGATGGCATTTTTAGAAGATGTGTACCTGAAGAAGAAGTTGCAGATATATTGCTCCAATGCCATGGATCCTCATATGGTGGTCATGCTGGTACTGAGAAAACTGCTTTTAAGGTGTTACTATCAGGTTTTTATTGGCCCAAAATCTTCAAAGATGCTAGAAACTTTGTGTCATCTTGTGATAGATGTCAAAAGACTAGGAACATTAACAGAAGACATGAGATGCCACTGTCCAATATTCTTGAAGTTGAGATATTTGATGTTTGGGGGATTTGACTTCATGGGACCTTTCCCATCTTCTGGAGGTAACAAGTACATTCTTGTAGCTGTTGATTATGTCTCAAAATGGGTTGAAGTTCTCGCTTCACCAACCAATGATTTCGAGAGTTGTTATTAAACTGTTCAAGAAGATTATATTTCCATGATATGGTACACCCCGAGTAGTGATCAGTGATGGAGGCTCATATTTCATAGAACATAAGTTTTCAGCCTTACTCAGGAAGTATGGAGTTAATCATAGAGTTGCAACACCCTATCACCCCCAAACAAGTGGATAGGTTGAAATATCAAACAGAGAGATCAAAGGAATTCTGGAGAAACAGTGTCACGCACTAGGAAAGACTGGGCATTCAAACTTGATGATGCATTGTGGGCTTAGAGGACTACTTTCAAGACACCCATAGGTATGTCCCCTTTTCAATTGATTTATGAAAAATCATGTCACCTTCCCGTAGAGCTCGAGAATAAGGCGTTCTGGGAAATCAAGAAGCTGAATTTTGACTTGAAAAACGCGGGTGAAAAACGGAGGTTACAATTAAACGAGCTAGATGAGATCAGACTCTCTGTATATGAGAATGCAAGAATTTACAAAGAAAGAACTAAAAGATGGAATGATCGACAGATTTTCAGAAAAGACTTCCAACCAGGTGACTTTGTTCATTTGTTCAATTCTAGATTGAGACTTTTTCCTGGAAAGCTTAAATCTCGATGGTCTGGTCTTTTTAAGGTAAAGAAAGCCTATCCCTACGGAGCTGTAGACAAATGGAGTGAGGAAACGGGAGAATTCAGAGTTAATGGTCAAAGATTGAAGCATTATTATAAAGAAGAGCAGATTGGGGAAAAGGAAAGTTTTTACCTTGATGAGCCACGATCAAATCCGAATATCAAACGGTCAAGCTAATGACCTTTAAACTAGCGCTCCTTGGGAGGCAACCCAAGCACTCTTGCTTAGTTTAGTCACTTTTGTTTTAGCCTATTTTTTAGAATTAAAATTTCCTCTTTTTTTGTAGGAGAATAGAATAATGAGGGAGATATAAAGAAAGTTGAATCCAATGATGGCGAAAAATTAAATTTTGTGAGCATCACTTCCCCTACTACTTTGCATTCTATTTTCCTCGATCTTTTGAGAAGGAATTGAATGCATATGATCCACTTTCTGCTATCTTGTGGTGTAATTCTATTTTTGAAGAAGACTTTCATTGATAAATGTCCGCCTCAATGCATATCTATGACTATAGAGAAACCTATCATGTTAGATTTATTTCTTCAAAGCACATCTATTTTTGAAATTTGACATTAGTTGTTGCATGAAATTTTGGGTAGATGTGAAATTTGAGGAATGAGATCTGAAAGCGAACTATTCTTTTGAATAAAATGAGTATATGAGTATGATTTGTGAATTGATATCAATTGATCAACCTAGTTGAAGTTTAGTATATTTTTGCTATTTGTTGGGAAGAGGGAATCCAAGATCCATAAAAATCGTGAGAGACTCCCCTACTTGACACTATGTAAAATTGATAGTGGTACCTAAGACATGGGTAAAAGTCTATACATGAAAAATAATAATAATAATAAAAAAGGGATAAGACTCCTCTACTTGGCACTGTGTAAAATTGACAGTGGTACTGAAGAAAGAGTTGAAGTCAAAAATAAAAAGTATGTGTCTATGTGGATACATACCATCAATGCAAAAAAAAAGGGGGAGCAAGAAATTTTTTGTGGAAAAAGATCTTGGAAACCCAATTCCTATAAACAAAAGCATGATAGATTTAAATTGATACTGTTATAGCCCGACCCCCCTTGGCTGCCTCAGTCGACGGTCTGCCACCTTGGGCTGCCTAAGTCGACGAATCTGGCCCCTTGGGCCGACCATAACACGTCATGCCTAGGGCCTCGAATCTCGGCACGGTTCCCCCCGTGCATATTCTGTCTGCAGCGGGATTTGACCCCTAGACATGACCCTCACGAGTTATGACCCTTTAACCATTAAGCTAAAGGTTATTCTTTTAATCTAATTTTGATTTCAAATTTTGATTTTTGCTTGAGGACAAGCAAAGTTTGAGCCTTATGAGTTTGATGACACCAAAATATGTAGTATATTTTGCTTCATTTTAGATACCTTTTCATGCTAAATTGAGGATATTTTACATGTTTTTATGGTGAATCCATCAAATATTGCAAAGTCTACTTCTATTTTGGCTTTTCATGTTTTTCAGGCAAAAAGGCACTATTTAAGGCGTTTTCAAGCAAAATCAAATACATGGAGGAAGTCACCCAAGAAATTTCACGTAAATCGAGGAAGAAAACCAAAATACGGTAGTGCCGTATTTATAATACGATATCATATTTTTCGCGGCTACCGTATTATCGAAAGCACGGCCGTATTTTAGTGATTTTTCAAACAGAGACCTTTGCCAAAATTACGGCACTGCCGTAACCCATTTTATGGGGCGTATTTTGGAACGTCTTCAGAACAGAAAATTTTCCTGAAATTACGGCACTGCCGTAAATAATTACACGGGCTGTATTTTCCCGATGTATATGACTAGAGAGTTCAGCCGATTTTACGGTATGGCCGTAAACCATATTACGGTGCCGTATTTTCCAGCACTTTCAGAACAGAACAGTCGAGGGATTTTATGGCAGTGTCGTTGAAAGGGGTCCCCTTCAAGGGGGAGCGAAACCCTAAGTGGCGCATATTGTTCATTTCGGCAGCGGAAGCAAGGGTTTCATGAATCGATCTATATGTCATATGATCA
>CM050439.1:35217820-35236008 GCA_027562315.1 Costus pulverulentus
AAACAAAAGGTTAAGCGGTCGAAGGAATACAGATGTTTCCACTGTGGCCAGCTGGGTCACTGGAAAAGGACTGTAAAGCGCTCCAAGGAGACAAGAAGGGAAGCAATCCTTTCGCTTCTTGCTCAGGTATTTTCGTGACTGAAGTCATGGTATCTTCTTCTTCTATTTCATGGGTGTTGGACACTGCATGTGGAGTTCACATTTGTTCTAATGTACAGGAACTCAAGAGAAGAAGACAGGTGGGACAGCATGAGGTGGACCTACGAGTTGGAAACGGGGCACGGGTTGCTGCTGTTGCTGTAGGAGTTTATTACATCTCATTACCATCTGGACTTGTATTGGAACTGGACAATTGTTATTTTGTACCAAGCATAACGAAAAATATTATCTCTATTCCTGCACTTGTCAGGAAAGGGTTTTCCTTTGAATGCAAGATTTCAAAGTGTTATCTTTCTTTTGATAATATTGTTTATGCTACTGGATCGTGGACTGAATTGTTTGGGTTCAGTTTAAAGGGATTTAATCTCTGATTGTAAGTGAGATCTGGTCTGATCATGTTTGATTAATTAGGGCTTGAGATCGGTAAGCGTCGATCGAGAGAATTGATGGTAGATCGGTGAGATCATGAACATCAAGAGATGAACGGTTAGATCTTGAACCATTTGATTCAATAAGATCTAGACCATGGCTTGGGCTGATTTGATTTGGTTTTTGAACCAAATGCAATTGGATCGAATTGGCTTGAACCGGTTCACATGAGTGAACGCATGGTTCAAAGCTTGAAGGCGTTTTTGGTCGGTTATGAGATCATGGGCGCATGGCTTCTATTTTTGGAATGTCATGAAGGCCACTTCCTCTCAACGCCAACGCCTAAAGCGTTTTGCCTCTTCTCTCGACGCTACTCTCTCATGTGCTGAATTCTTCACGCCTTGAAGAGGATTCGGCCAAGCTAGAGTTCTCATCCTATTCCCTTCCATTCGATCAGGAGACTTGAAGGTCTTTGCTAGCACAAGGATCAACAAGGAGTAGGCGATCTTCTTCTTGTGTGCGCATCTTCTGGAGGAGATCCCTTTCGCTCTCTTCTTCCAAGGCACCATCCAAGCAATGGCGATGGTATGACTCTTATCAATGTATACAAGTTTTAATAGTTGATCATATGACATGCATGCAACCGATCACCTAGAAACCCTTATTTCCGCTGCCCAAAATTTTACATGCGCCACTTTAGGGTTTCGCCCCTCCCCTTTAGGGTCTCAATGATGGGAAGATAAAGGGACTGAAAGCCCCAATTTTTACGGGGAATCGAGGGAGCAATTGACATAGAGGTCCTTAGGGCACGGCCTCATGCCGAGAGGCGTAGAGACCACCTCAGGCCATGATTTTTACATAGAAGCTTTGCTTGGAGGAGGAGACGACACACCTGAAGTTTCAGAGTGAAAGGAGATCAATCGGAGGAGAAATCAAAGAAAGACGAGGCACTGACACTCTTTACAGCGCCCCCTTTTGCAAATTACGGCTGTAATTTATATTACAGTCGTGGTGTGTTTTCTTAAACTCTCTTTTTTCTTTGATTCTTGATCTTTTGAAACCATGGATTATTGTAATTCTTCCATGCTAGCTTAATCTTAGTTTGGGACATTCGAGAGTAATTCACTTTGATTTCTTATGACTTGATAACTTTTTTTTTCGTCAGAATAGTTTTATTTTGATGATTTTACTTATGTGATAGATTGCTCTATGATTCTCCATAGTTTTCTTATTATCATGCATGATTCTTATTATCATGTAAGAAAATAAGTTAGTTCTTGTTTCCTAATTTTAGAATAATAATTTCCATGTTTGATAAAAAGAATCTATGATTGAGTTATTTTGTCAAACAGGAAGATCTTGTGTGAAAGCAAGGATCAGAACATTGAAAAACCATAAGTAAAACCTGTGTTGAGACTCGGATGCACGAAAGTGATCATTGAGATTCCACTTGAGATAATCAACTTAGAATTCGGATGCACGAAAGTGATCCTTGAGTTCTTTATTTGTTGATTTACTTATTTTCAGCATTGGGATAAATCTTGCGCGAAAGCAAGGATTGGTCCCTGCATGATTGTGTGTACGAAAGTGAGATAATCCTTTTATAAAGTAAATTATGTCTTTATCATGGTAAAATTAGACTGACGACCTTTTATTCATATTTAGTCATTGAAATTAATGTGGATGAAACCCTAGTCCCAGTTTCTCTCTGATTTCATGTTCTTTGTATCATTTACTTTCACTACAATCGATTGCTTAGCTAGTAAGAATACAACTATTTAGTACTTAACAATAAGGTCTCTGTGGTTCGATATCTTTCTTTATTACTTTGAGTATCCGTGCACTTGCGGATTACAACAATGTCGAACAAACCGGTCAGCAAGCTGAAGTGACATAGTGGTCAGCTTCCTGTCCCCTATATCAAGCTTTTTGCAAATTGACAAAGGCATCAAGCTCACACTTGCGCCCAAGTCACACAATGCTCCCTCAAAGGACATGTCACCAATCTGGCAAGGAATTGGGAAGCTCCTAGGATCTTTTAATTTCTAAGGTATCTTGTTCTGAATTATTGCGCTACATTTATATGTAAGTGCCAAAATGTAATGCTCCTTAATTTTGCGCTTATTGGAAAGGATGTTCTTTAAGAACTTCGCATATGTAGGCATCTGTGACAAAGAATCAGTAAAATGAATATTTATGTATAACTTTTTTAATACCTCAAGGAATTTTCCGAACTACTTGTCTAGCTTCGACCTACATAAACTGAATAGGTGGAACATATGCAGGAGGACCTACATAAACCTGCTCCTTCACCTACTCCTTCTCCACACGCTTTTCCTTGTTAGGTAAAGACTCCTTAGATTGCTCTTCACCAACTACAAGTGTAGGTTCCTCATCCGGCATCTTGAGCACATTCAACTGCTTACCACTCCTTGTGGTTATTGCGTTATAGTGCTCCCTAAGATTCATCTCTAGTTGCCCTAGAAGCTTCCCCATAGGCCTATTGGAAGTGCTTGCCTGCTGAACTATCTAGCTCTCTAACATCTTATTATGGGTGGCCAAAGCATCCACATGAGATGTTAGATGCTTAATACCATCAGAGACATCTTCGTTGTGCTTTTTCTTAGCAATAATGAAGTTTTCCAGGAGGGACTCTAGGTTACACATCTAAGGCTGATTATATTGGCTCGGCTGGAAACCTGGTGGTGGCCTATTGTTCTGTTGATTGTATTGCTGAGGAACTTACCCTTGATTATTCTTGTAGGACAAATTTGGGTGGTTCTATAGGTCGACGAATATGGGTCATTCACCTGTTGTTGGTTGTAGTTGCCTAAAGCATTCATTTGCTCATGACAAGATTCATCTTGTGACGAGGCTAAAACCTGAGAATCAGCAAAAACATGACCTGCAATGCTACAAACCTCACAGCAACAGAGTTACATGCAATAGAAGGAAAAGTAAAAGAATCCAATTTCTGGGATAGAGAATCAACCTTTGCAGCGAGAGATGTCAACGAATCATTACTATATTTACCTGTTGATAGGGATCCCGCAAGTGCACGGGTCTATCGAAGTAGTAGAATATCGATCCCATAGGGACTAATCGGCAAGTACTGACTAATTTCAAATTCACTTGCTAGACAACATCGAAACTGGTGAGATTTAAATAACTAAGCTAATTATGTAGACATGAATGTAGATGGTAGGAGTTGTACTAGAGAAATTTAGATAAAAGATAAGTTAGGATATCGGTTCACCACTTTGATGTCTTACGATGGAATAACCTAACTCCAAAACTATCCTCCTATTTAGTTCAAAGGAATTCATACCAAAGGTACATGTTGCCTCTTTTAGTAGCAGAACCTGGTATTTGCTTGGAGTAATGATGACTCAAAAATTCATAGTATATTTTATATTGACTAATTAGCCTTTTTGAGATATATTCATGCTCTATTGCTTGTTTTTATGCCTTATTTGTCAAGTATTTTAGAATCTACACCATTTCTAGTTTTTGATCAACTTCAGGCAAAAAAGTTTCATTTTGATGGATTTTCAAGCAATTTGAGTGCATAGACAAATTCCTATCATCAAGAGGGGATTGAGACAAAAAGATGGGCTGTCAAGAACGTAGAGGAGGTAGGATGCGCAGTTGGTCAGATCTAGTATGGATCGTACATGGACGATAGTTGGAGTCGGCGGCTCTCCTAGGATTCCCTCATCTGGGATCCTTGGGGAAGAGGATCAAGTTGGCCCTTGTGAACATATGAAATTTTAATCCTATCAGAGTTTTTAGCAAAATTACGACTGGGCCGTAATCTTCATTACGACCATGGTTTTACTAGAACTTATAGAATAAACCACGGCCCTGCCTTCATTATTTTCCTCCACCGTAATTTCTAGAGATTTTTGCATAGAGGAAATTACAGCACCACTATTATTTTTATCACGGCCGTAATTACATCAAGATAGATTTGAAGCATGAAGGATAAATCACGGCACCGCCGTGGTTATTATTACAGCCCATAATTGTTTCAAGATTCTGCACAAAAGACATTACGGCATTACTGTAATATTTTTCACGGGCCGTAATTCTAATCTAGGTAACCGCATTTACTCGAGTCTTCCATTGTTACTGTTCACTGAGATTTTCGTAGATGATTTCAGGACATTTAGACCATGATTTCAAAATCTGAAAGAAGGAGAGTGATCTATAAGAAGAGGAGAATATTTCATGACAAGGGGCCCAATTTTGATACACGATAGAGAGAGAAATAGAGGAGATCGTCACCACCATAGGGTTTTCAACTGAGAGACATATAGACCATCATCAGTGGCAAAATTTTCAAGGAAGCTACACTTGAGGAAGGAGAAGACGCACAGAAAGTTTTAGAATGAAAGGTGTTTGATTGGAGGAGGAATCACTAGAAACGTCATCGTGGCTACTGTTCACAATGTAAATTACGGGCTGTGAAATTTTTCACAGCCTTGTGCACAGTAACACAATTTCTTTCTCCTTTGAATTCTGATTTTTCTGAAATGACATCTTATTCTAACTCTTTTACCATGATAGCGTAAAGACTCTTTTGGGACAGGGGGTGTAATCCCCCTTAATTTCTTAATGACTAGATAATTTCTGTTTCGTTAGCTTTTTCTTTTATATGATAATTTTGCTTAAGTGACAATTGTCTTTAAACTTTTATAGTTTCAAATATCAGCATATTTTAGGGATTTGTAATATGTATTGAGAGGGGATTTACAAAACTTGGATCCCTAAAATTATGTTTTAGGAACTAATGCTATGAGAATAGGTTTGTTCATAATTCCTGATTTTTCAAGTATAAATTCTTGTTGATAATCAGATCTAGAAAATTTTATTGAGTTAGACATGAAAATATGCATATGTTGGTATTTATGCCCTGAGACCTCCTTTTGGTCTGCCTTTGTACTACTTGATACTAATATTTCTTATATATCATTCTGGCATTGTCATTATCATGCTTAGTTTACATGTGTGATTATGTTCCTACATGATAATGTCCTTGGAGACAGATTGGATCTATGCTCAAACTCTTGTCCCCAGTCGATGTACCTTAGTGGATATGGGACAACTATGGTACTTGTGATACCAGTAAATGGGCTGGTTAGGCACGAGGTGCTAACGCAGACATATGGGTATATCAGTAGTGGATATACTGGACCGACACGCTGTGAGGCAATGACTTGGGGTCATGAGTTATCCTCACAAGTGACAGGTGATGTATTGATCCCTTGACTTGAGGTCATTAACTCTTCTATATGGTTAGGAACATGCTTTGATACAACCTAACACCTCATCGTAGTTGGGGGGTCATAACGGTTGTCATTGAGCATGCAACGACCCATATGAGAGGGTTAA
The DNA here is from genome assembly GCA_027562315.1 of Costus pulverulentus. NCBI lineage: Eukaryota > Viridiplantae > Streptophyta > Magnoliopsida > Zingiberales > Costaceae > Costus > Costus pulverulentus. The sequence continues at coordinate 35,223,743 of CM050439.1, forward strand.
TGTACAGACATAGGATTTGCCCCTTCCTGAGGGAAGCATGATATCCACAGGGCCCCTTAATGGTTATATGACTGAAAGTGTATGGCCATTACCAAGTGAGAATCTGATTTAGTTATGACCATGTGATTGGGTGAAAACAAGTGGTGACATACTTATCCAATCGGATATCAGTTTAGCAAAGAGACTATAATACATCTGTACCTAGTTGCGATGATGAGGATGTTGATGTGGATATCCATTCCGATGACTTGGGTAGCAGCGATGCACTGCTAGGTGCCACTCACTGCTTGTGGTGACCTTAGGTCAGCACTGCCAATGTCAGAGGAACCTACAAGGTCGCACACCTTGATACTCGAGTTCTCGTATTGATCGGGGAGCCTTATTATTGTGTTATTAGATAACTCAAATCTATTTGGGAGATTTGGGAGATTTTATCAGTGCCAATGGGCCTGATGAGATGGAAGAGAATTATTAGTGCCAAACTTCATTTTTGATAGGTTGACCCGAAATTGGACATGATTGGTCACATTTGACTTTGGGTTGCAGTGGATTGGATTGAATGGCTTAATCAACTTGTGCAATGAAGTTTGGGCTAACTCATTACCCAATGAGGCCCAATAACAAGTTGTCATGAAAGATATGGGCTAAAGGTTATAATGGGGATAAATCTCCCCCCCCCCCCCCCCCCCCCCCCCCCCCCATTAGCTCCTATGGGCATAATGGAGAGGAGTTGGCGCAATTTGCTTCATAAGGAAGCAATTGGCGCCCAGCCCTTCTACTTTGGATGGAATGCTTGCATCTATGGCAAGTCTTGGGGCTGATATGGCTAGAAGAACTTCATAGGAAGGTCTGTGGCACATATGGCTAAAAGGAAAGAGTTTATGGAAAACTCTTGGATAATTTCCTTAACCCTAACCCCAATTGCTTCCCCTCTCATACCCTAGCCGCATGCCCCTTCATGAGTTGCGCCCATCCCCTTGTTTTGCCGCCCGTTGCTCCATATATACACATATACATGCGAGAGCACATATATGCAAGCAAAAAGGGCAATAGCAAAAATCAATAGGCGCAACTATCTTCCATCAAGCCGCAAGCAAGTCTTCTTCCCTTCCTTCTCTTGGAGCAAGAAGTAGGTTGGCTTGGCGGCATCTCTTCCTTCTCCTCTCCTCTTGGCGCAACTTCCCTAGAAGGTGGCGCAAGTGAAGTGAAGGATCATCAAAGGCTTCAATCTTCTTCCCAAGGCTAGCACCGGGCGTGGAAGAAGAGGACTCGAGGCATCCGTGTGTGTGTGAATGCAGAGGGTGCACACTTGGGCGCCTACCTCAACATTGGTCTCTTCTTGCTCTAAGTACTTTCTATCTCATCGTGTCAACCCCCTTGCAAGATTATCTTCATTGGATTTTTGGGACCGACCTATTTTGGGGATATTCTTCCGCTGTGCAATTGTATTATTTGATAAAAATTTATAAAATATCCCCGGGATTTACCAACAGCATCGAAAGGTGAATTGGATTGTTGGAAACCAAAACTTGTGAAATTAAGATATGACAATGTTTAATTTCACTCGAGGTATTGACACTGAGAGTTAAGTCACGTGAGTGATTTTAACTTTATTTGTCAGATTTACTTATTTTAAACATTGAATAGCAAGTCACGAGAGTGAAGGTTATTCACTGTAAATTGCGATCACGAGAGTGAGGCAATTTCTCTATAAGTGAATTTCATCTTTATCATAACAAGAATAAACTGGCAAACACTTATTTCTATTTGGTCATTGAAATTAAGGAGGATGAAACCCTAGTCCCAATTTTCTCTCTTTGATAATCCATAACAATTTCCGATTGCTCGCTTATGACTTATTCGATTTGCTTAGCTACAAGAACACAATTACTTGGTACTTAACACGTAGGTCCCTATGGTTCGATATCTTTTATTATTTCGAGTATCCATGCACTTGTGGACACAACAAGTTTTTGGCGCCGTTGCCAGGGATCTTAGTTTTGTTAATATCGAGTTAATTAATAGTATTGCTAGACTAAGCTTTGTTTTAGTTTAGTTTTTTGTTTTTGCTATTTTTGGATTTTCTATAAGCTGTGATTTTTCATTATTCTATTTTCTTAAAATATGAGTTTATTTAATTCTTCTACTTGTTTATGCGTAGGACCCTTAGGTCAAGACCATTAGTTCCTTTTGATCCTGAAATTAATAAAACTCTTAGATTGTGCAGGAAACTCAAATTTGAAGAGAAGAAAGGAGAAGAATTGATCATGGCTGAAAGAAGATCACCTTTGTTCTGTTGAATGGAATCCACGGTGGAAAAGATGGAAAGTTCAATGAATCAAGATGGCTTTCCATCTAGATTCATTAAACTTTCTATCCTTTCCACCATGGATTTCATTCAACAGAACATAGCATTAGGAATTATGCGGCACCGAATCCACAAGGGATATACTCTAGCATAGCTAGGCCGGTGATTGAGGCTAATAACTTTGAAATTAAATCAACTTTTCTATCAATGATACAACATAATCAATTTGGAGGATCACCACTTGAAGATCCTAATCAGCATCTTTCTCTTTTTCTTGAATTTTGTGACACCATTAAGATTAATGGTGTATCTGATGATGCTTTGAAACTAAGATTATTTCCTTTCTCTCTCAGGGGCACTCTCAGGGGCAGAGCACGTGCCTGGCTACAGTCCGAGCCCACTAGAACATTCACCACATGGGGACAAGTTTCAAATACTTTCTTGATGAAGTATTTCCCACCAAGTAAAATGATCCAATTAAGGAATCAGATTACCAGTTTTGCACAGAGGGATGGTGAGTCGCTAAGTGAGGCATGGGAGCGTTTTAATGAATTACAACGGATGTCCCCTCACCATGGCTTGGAAAAATGGCTCTGAACCATAACCAGTGGACTACTATAAGAATGAAAATGATGGATGGCGTACCTTGGCTAAAAAGGTAGACTCTTTGGTTAATAGGTTTGATTCTTTTTATATGCAAACTGCTATAGCTTCATCGTCTGTTACCTATGAAATATGTGGAAATCAAGGGCATTATTCTGAAGATTGTAAGGTTATTGCTGATCAAGGTGTAGAACAAGTAAATGCTGTAGGGGATTACAGTCAAGGTAGAAATATAGACCCCTATTATAGTACATACAACCCTGGATGGATGAATCACCCAAATTTATCTTAGAGAAATAACAATAATGTAGGGGGACAAGTTGAGAATAGAGGCTACCAGCAGAGGCAACAAAATCAAAATCAGCCTCAGAACTCTAGTTTGGAATTTATACTTGAAAAACTTAGTAGGGATTTTGGAGATCTTAGAGGATAAATTAAACAACAAAGGGATGAGATTAATCAGCTTACTTCTTAGGTAGGATCTTTAACAGCCAGAATAAAATTCTGGAAAACCAAATAACACAACAAGCTAGTACATATTATAGACCCCTAGGTAAATTGCCTGCTAAACCAGAACTGAACCCAAGGGAACATTGTAATGCTATAACTACTAGGAGTGGGAAACAGTTAGATGAACCAAGGGGTAGACCTGATGATGATGAGGAAGAGCCTAACATTGAATCTAGCAATGAGCCAGTCCTAGAGACACCACTTGTACATGTGCAGCCTCACCCTAGTTCGCCACCTCATAAGGGTGATGAACCTAAGGATGATGAGCCATGTCAGCGTGATGTTCCTAGACCTAGCTCACCAGCTCTATATAGGCCACCTATACCCTTCCCCTAAAGACTTGTTCAAGTTAAGTTAGATAAGCAATTTGGAAAGTTTTAGATGTTTTGAAAAAGCTTTACAATAATATTCCATTTACTGATGTTTTATCTCAAATGCCTACTTATGCTAAATTCTTGAAAGAAATTTTGTCTAAGAAAAGAAAATTAGAGGACTGCAATACTGTGGCATTAACTAAGGAGTGTAGTGCTATCATTCAAAACAAATTGCCATCGAAATTAAAGGACCCAGGTAGTTTCTCTATACCTTGTTTGATTGGTAGTATGGCTTTTGACCGAGCCTTATGTGATCTTAGGGCAAGTGTGAGTCTAATGCCTTTATTTGTTTGCAGGAAACTGAACATGGAAGAGCCGAAACCAACTTCTATTTCTTTTGAGCTCGCTGATCGTTCAGTTAAGTATCCTATAGGGATTCTTGAGGATGTTCCAATTCAGGTTGGTAAGTATTTCATTCCAGCGAACTTTGTTGCTTTAGAGATGGAGGAAGATGCCAAAATTCCTATCATACTTGGTAGACCATTCTTAACTATAGCAGGGACAATCATTCATGTAAAGAATGGTAAACTCACTCTTAATATTGGTGAAAACAAAATTGAGTTTGATTTAAATGAATCTATGAAGAAACCATCATATGCTGGATCTTGTTATAGTATTCATGCTGTAGATGTCGTTGTTTATGATCTTAATACTTTGTTTGATGAACCTTCTGATTCTAGTTTTGATTTTAATTATAGTTCTAATTCTAGTTCTGGAATTCATGATTTATTAGACTGCACTGCATGTGATGATCAAGAAAATTAGGAAGAGAAAATTCCAAAAGTTGAACTGAAAATCTTTGCCCAATAATCTTTATTATGAATTTCTTGGACTCAATTCTACTTACCCTGTTATTGTCGATGCACATCTTGATGAGAGATAGAGAGATAGATTTGCTTCTAAGGGAATTAAGAATTCATAGGAAGGTAATTGGGTACTCTATTGATGATTTAAAGGGAATTAACCCATCTTTTTGTATGCACAGGATACTTATGGAGGAAGATCACAAACCACATGGGGATTTTCAAAGAAGGCTTAACCCCTCTATGAAAGAAGTTGTGAAGAAGGAGGTACTGAAATTACTTAATGCAGGTATTATCTATCCTATCTCCAATAGTAAATGGGTAATTCCTATTCATTGTGTTCCTATGAAAGGGGGTGTGACTGTGATGAAAGGTAGAGATGATGAATTAATTCCTATTAGGACAGTAACTAGTTGGGACATATGCATAGATTATAGGAAATTAAATGCAGCAACTAGGAAAGAACACATCCCATTGCCTTTTATTGATCAGATGGTTGAGACGCTTGCTAATCATTCTTATTTCTGTTTTTTAGATGGGTATTCTGGATTTTTCCAAATTCTCATCCATCCTGATGACCAAGATAAGACCACTTTCACTTATCTATATGGTACCTTTGCCTATAGGAGGATGCCTTTCGGTTTGTCTAATACACCTGCTACTTTTCAGAGGTGTATGATGGCTATATTTTTAGAATTTATTAAGGATTTCATGGATGTTTTTATGGATGATTTTTCTGTATATGGTTTTTCTTTTGATGATTATTTGGCTAATTTATCTTGAGTTTTGCAGAGGTGTGAAGAAACTAATCTTGCGCTTAACTGGGAAAAATGTCATTTCATGGTTAGGCAGGGAATAGTTTTGGGACACTTAATTTCAGACAGAGGGATCGAAGTTGATAACGCCAAAGTTGAAGTTATTCAGAAATTGAAGCTGCCCACTGCAATCAAAGAGATTAGGAGCTTTTTGGGACTTGCAGGATTCTACCCGTGATTCATTAAGGTTTTTTCTAAACTCGCTAGACCGCTTACAAATTTGCTTTGTAAAGATGTTAGATTTTCTTTTGATGAGGGATGTTTGTCTAGTTTTTAGGAATTGAAGAAGGCTCTAATATTAGCACTCATCATGCAGCCACCAGATTGACGTTTGCCATTTGAACTCATGTGTGATGCAGTGACTTTGCAGTAGGAGCAGTGCTAGGTCAAAGAAAAGAGAAGAAGCCCTATGTTATCTACTATGCTAGCAGAACCTTGAATGAAACACAGAGGAATTACACTACTGCTGAAAAAGAACTTTTGGCATCGTTTTCGCTTTTGATAAATTTAGGTCATACTTGATCAATTCTAAGGTAGTGGTGTAGACAGATTATGCTGCGGTAAAATACTTGATACAAAAAAAGGATAGTAAACCGCGCCTTCTTAGATGGATATTGCTTTTGCAAGAGTTTGATTTGGAGATCAAAGACAAGAAGGGATCAGAAAATTTTATTGCAGATCATCTTTCAAGGATAATAGTAGATGCAGACAAAGGTGATATAATCAATGATTCCTTCCTTGATGAACAGCTCTTAGCCATTGAACAGATCAAGACTCCATGGTATGCTGATATAGTGAATTATCTAGTTGCTAATGTCTTTCCTCTTGATTTGAGTTATCAAGGAAAGAATAAGTTCTTGGCTGAGGTAAAGCACTATTTTTGGGATGAGCCTTATGTATTTAGAAAATGTGCAGATGGGATTTTTAGGAGATGTGTACCTGAGGAAGAAATTATGGATATCTTTTTTCAGTGTCATGGATCATCTTATGGAAGGCATGCTAGTACTCAGAAGAGTATTTTTAAAGTTTTACAATCTAGATTTTATTGGCCCTTGATTTTCAAAGATGCTAGAAATTTCATATTGTCATGTGATATATGTCAAAAGACAGGGAATATTAATAGAAGAAATGAGATGCCACTATCTGCTATACTTGAGGCTGAGATATTTGATGTTAGGAGATAGATTTTATGGGACGATTCCCATCATCTAGACGTAACAAATACATTCTCGTTGCAGTAGATTATGATTATAAGTGGGTTGAGGCTCTTGCTTATCCTACTAATGATTCTAGAGTAGTTGTGAAATTGTTTAAAAACATCAATTTTTCACGGTTCTGAATGCCAAGAGTTGTGATTAGTGATGGAGGCTCACACTTTATAGAACATAAATTTTCAGCCTTACTCAAGAAATATGGCGTTAATCATAGAGTTGCAACACCTTATCATCCTCAAACAAATGGACAAGTTGAGATATCGAACAAAGAGATTTAGTGGATTTTGAAAAAAACTTTCACGAACAAGAGAGGACTGGGCTTCTAAACTTGACAATGCACTTTGGGCATACCGAACTGCTTACAAAACATCGATAGCTATATCTCCTTTTCAGTTGATATATGGTAAATCATGTCATCTACCTGTAGAGCTCGAGCACAAGGCGTTCTAGGCAATCAAAGCATTGAATTTCGACTTGAAGAACGCGGGGAAAAATGAAGGTTACAATTGAATGAGCTGGATGAAATTAGACTCTTCGCTTACGAAAATGCAAGGATTTATAAAGAGAGGACAAAAAGATGACATGATTGACATATTCTCAGGAAGGAATTTCAACTAGGTGACTTTGTTCTATTTTTTAATTCCTGATTAAAACCTTTTCCTGGTAAACTTAAGTCTCGATGGTCCGGGCCTTTTCAGATTCGAAAAACTTATCCCTATGGAGCTGTGGACATTTGAAGTGAAAAAAAAGGGGAATTCAAGGTTAATGGTCAAAGGTTGAAACATTATTACCAAGAGGAACAGAACGAAGAAAGAACAAAATTGAAACTCAAGGAACCTCGATCAGCTCTAAGTGCAGAATAGTCAAGCTAATGCCCTAAAATTTAGCGCTTCTTGGGAGGCAACCCAAGCACTCTTACTTAGTTTGATTTCTTTTATTTTAGTTTATTTGCATACTAATTTTTCTTTTCTTCTTGTAGGAGAATATGAATTTTTCCATGAATTACGGTAGGGCCATAATTAATTTTATGGGCCATAATTTTGCATTATTTCTGGCCAGAGAGTTTTACGGTACTACCGTAATTATTCTCACCGGCCGTAATTTTGGGGTGTTTTTTTATAGAAGATTTTACAAAGTTTACGGCACTACTGTAATAATTTTTACCGTCTGTATTTTCGGGTCATTTCTTTAAAGAGACTTTTACAGTGGGGGTGTGAAATTTTTTACACCCGTTATTTTATTCCGTGAATAAAAAAAAGAAAAAGTCAAAACACACATCAATTATGGTAGTACCATAATTTTTACCACGCCCATATTTTTGAGTAATTTTCTTACAGAGACAATTACAGCAGTGCTGTAATAAATTACACGAGCATAATTTTATTTTGAAGGTTTTCTTGGAAAATTCCATGGGGGGGCTGTGATTTTTATTATGGCCATGATTTTAAGCGTTTTTCTTATAGACTAAAGTATGGCAGTGCAGTAATGAAAATTATGAAAATTACGGTCATAATTCTGTCAGACCCCACATGAGTTTGCTGCCGTATTTTAGGGTCTGGTACCATGTTTTAGGGTTTTTCACCCGTGGAATTCGCGATCCAGCACCCTTCTTCGATTTCAGCTAGCTCTAGCCCTCTAATCCCTCTCGCGACCTTTCCCATTCATCTCCGAACCTCATTCCAATGTTTTCTAGCTTGATCTATTCTTCCGGCGTCTATCCAATGAGTTTTTGCCCCTTTCATTTTCCGTCAAAAGAGCTTACAATTTTTTTGATTTTGGCTGATTCTTACTTCTTGAACTCTCCGGTGAGATTCCCCAGTTGTCTCTAACTAGTTTCTAATAATTTTTTACCAACATTTCAATGATTTGAAGCTCGATCGAGTTAAGCCAACGTCCATCTGCCAAGTTTCCGCCTGTTTCATTTTTCACCTATATAGTTTCATTTGAGCTGATTTCTTGCCTCCGAAGACTTCACCAGGAGAAGAATTAAGTTCCTGAAGATTTTGGAGGGTCGATTTTACCTAGAAGTTTAGATTTGGAGCTGCATTCGGACTCCACGCATGGCTCTATTTCTACGCAGGTGACAGTTTTTGTTTTGACTTTTCTTTCAAGGTTATATTACACCGTTTGGATCAAATTGCACCAAGAAAGCAAGTTGTATCAAAGAGGAAAGGCAAAGCTCCAGTTGAACCTTCTACGCCCTCATCCCCAAATCCTTATGGGATTATATTCAAAGATGAGATACAAGAGGCAAGATACAATCAGTTACTTGCCAGGCATGTTGTGAACACAAAATATGCTAATAAGCACACCTTGGAGATTTTAGGGCTCTATGATGATGTGTTCTGGATATTCAATCAGATCAGAGCTAAGAAGATTTTTTAGATTTCACTGTAGACTTACCTTCCCATGGTTTTGGAGTTCCGTAGTAGCTTAGACATGGAGCTTCACGAGTATCAACGACATCAGGCTGAAGGTCAGATCACCTTCCGCCAAGCCAATGTTGAGAGGAGCCTCATGCTCCGAGATGTTAGAGCTATTTTTCATCTACCGGGAGGAGGGAGCACGAGTCCACTAGTGGGGTTCATTGAGCATGAATTTTGGAACCAGATTACCTCTGAATCTAGCTTTTCTCCATCATCAGCTAGGGCAACTTGCAACTCAAATCCTTGCACTCCTATTGCACTCTCTTTAGGAGTAGAACCTGATGGGATTGAGATTGCTAGGGAGAATGCAAGGATAGACATGGAGTCTTGTATAGCAATGAAGATGACTGTGAGAGAAGGGGATGCCTACTGTTTAATTCTTGGACTGGGTGCTCCTACATTACCATTACCTAACCAGGAGAAAACCACAGGCCAGAATCAAGCAAATTGGAAACTTTCTCTGGCTGTGGCTGCCAACGTCACTCCTACACCTTTGGATTTAGTACCACCACCACTCACCTGGGGTGGTAGCGACGACCCCTTCGGTATGAGCATGGATTCTTCACCACACAAAGCCGTCGGATCCTCATCGTGCAGGGCCACCCTTGATTCGAGAGGGTGGTCGAGTGCCCATGATCCTGGTTTTTAGGCCTTATCCACTGAGATATTTCGTCTGGGATGCCCAATGGAGAAGACACTTGATGCCATCGGGCATATACATGAGGATGTTGAGGACTTGGGGACCTATATGGAAGAGATGGGGAATTTCTTTATGATAGGTTCGATGGTGAAGATGGTGGTGAAGACGGTGGTGGAGAATATCAAGGAGATGGCGAGGATGACCCTATGGAAGTTGCCCTAGCTGATGAAGAGAATGAGGAGACCAATTCCAGCGCCGACGAATAGAGCTTTGTGAGTATTCCTTTTCCTTTCTATGCTTTATTTGTCTTTATACTGTATTGATGATATGTATTCTTGTAGGGAAGTGTGACTCAATCAAACTTATTGTGTCTGTTGCTCTTCGATTTTATATTTTTGTGTTCTGGATTTTGATTCGATCTGGTTGTATAACTTTGGTACATTTTGTACTTGTGATGTGATATGATTTGGCACCATGAGTAGGTGCATTCTACTTTTGAATTGTGTAACTCTTAACTAATGATTTGTTTCTTTGGATACATTAACTTTTTATGATAACATGTGATTTTATTTCCTGTTGAAATTTCTATTGATAAATATCCCTTTGGATTTGTTGATGACTTTGTTACAATGATGAGTGGTTTTACCTTTGTGGAATCATAATAAATATACTATTGTGATGATGTGATTATTCTCTTAATGATGAATGTTTATGCATGTCAATGCCTATGATTGGGGGTATGCCTATTATGAGGAATTTATTTCTTCAATATATATCTATTTGTTGAAATTTCTCATTAATTGATGCACGAGGTTTTGGGTAAATATGTTGTTTAAGGAATGCAATCTAAAAGTGAAGCTTCTTTCCTAAATAAAATGGGCATATGCGTGTAATTTTTGAATTGATGTCGATTGAATAACCTAGTTGATGTTTAGTTTGTTTTGTTATTTGTTGGGAAGAAAGAATCCACGATCCAAAAAAGGAAAGAGTGACTCCCCTACTTGGCACTGTATTGAAATTGCAGTGGTACCAAAGATATGGGTTGAAGCCTGTAAAAAAGGAGAGAAAGATTTACTCCTCTACTTGGCACTACATTGAAATTGCAGTGGTACCGAAGATAAGAGTTGAAGTCCAAATAAAAAGTGTGTATCTATATGGGTACATGTCATAAAAAAATTATTTGACATTAGCTCCGTTGTCTTAGGGTAAGATTTTTTCCTACTAAAAAGATATGAGAATTATAACATCAGCTATGTGGCTGATGTACGCTAAATTTGTCACCAGAAAAAAGGTGGTAATCAATTTAGAGAATGTCAAAGATGAAAAACAGAGAAAGAAAAGAGAAAATTTGAGTGGAAAAATATTTTGGAGATCCTATTCCTGTAAACAAAAGTGTTGTGGATTTAAATTGAAACTTGGGTGAATTCATGAAACTGAGATTCTGTTTATTATTCAAGTTGCAAAATTTTATTTGACTAAGTTGTGAATCTTAAGGATTAAATTCGGAAGATGATATATTTATTTAAAATTTTATGTAGCATTTGGTGGAATTTTTCATGAGTGATTATATTTTAGAAATTTATTTTTCATAAGATGGTTTATTCTCCATGATTAGCATTGTTTCCTTTATTTGCTTGAGGACAAACAAAGTTTGAGCCTTATATATTTTGATGACTAAAAAATTCATAGTATATTTTATGTTGATTAATTGGCCTTTTGAGTCATTCATGCTCTATTGCTTGTTTTTATGCCTTATTTGTCAAGTATTTTGGAATCTATATCATTTCTGGTTTTTGATCAATTTCAGGCAAAAAAAAGCTTCATTTTGATAGATTTTCAAGCAATCTGAGTGCATAGAGGAATTCCTATTATCAAGAGGGGATTACATATCAAATTTCAAGCCAATCAGAGTTTTTGGCAAAATTACGGCAAGGCCGTAATTTTCATTATGGCCGTGGTTTTACTAGAACTTACAGAATAAACCACGGCCCTACCTTCATTATTTTCCTCTGCCGTAATTTCTGGAGATTCTTGCATAGAGGAAATTACGGCACTACTGTAATTTTTATCACGGCCGTAATTACATCAAGATGGATTTGAAGCAAGAAGGATAAATCACGGCACTGCCGTGGTTATTATTACAGCCCGTAATTGTTTCAAGATTCTGCACAGAAGACATTACGGCACTACCGTAATATTTTTTCATAGGCCATAATTCTAACCCGGGTAACCACATTTTGCCCGAGTCTTCTGCTGTTACTGTTCACCGAGATTTTTAAAGACAATTTCGGGAGATTTAGACCACGATTTCAAAATCCGAAAGAGCAGGAATGATCTATAAGAAGGGCAGAAGATTTTCGGACAAGGGGCCTAATTTTGATACAGGATAGAGAGAGAAATCGAGAAGATCATCGCCGCCATAGGGTTTTCAACTGAGAGACGTACAAACCTGTTGGTGTATATGTCCTGCAGACCAATATATGGACATGGTCAGGCATTGTTTAAATGTACTTTGATAGAATTATTATTCTCTTTAAAGGCATGGTCGTTATTATGCAGACTTCTCTACCTGC
>CM050439.1:35237682-35249136 GCA_027562315.1 Costus pulverulentus
GAAGTTTGGGCTAGCTCATTATCCAATGAGGCCCAATAATAAGTTGTCATGAAGAGAGAATTGGCTTAAGGGGTATAATGTGGAGAAATCTCACCCCATTGGCGCCTAAGGGCATAATGGGTTGAGGGAGGCGCCTTTGCTTCATTATGGAAGTAAAGGGCGCCTAGCCCCTCTTCCTTGGATAGAATTCTTGCCTCTAAGGCAAGTTTTGGGGCTGATATGGCTTGATGGCTCTTTTGGAAAGAGCTTAGGCGCATATGGATAGTGGGGTAAGGTTTATGGTAAGATCTTGGAGACTTACCTTACCTCCAAACCCTAATTCCCCTCAAACCCTTACTTAGCCGAATTCTTCTTGCATGTTGCGCCTAGCCTCTTCTCCTTGGATGGAAAGAATGCCTCTATGACATGTCTTGGGCTAAGGTATTGCTTGGGGCGCAAGACAAGGTCTTGGCGCATAAGGAAGGGTTGAATGGGTTTAAGGAAATGTCTTGGAGACTTTCCTTGCCACAAACCCTTTCATCCTAGCCATACACTTGTCCTAATCCTAGCTCTTCCCCAAATCGCCTCTTGTCCTATTTATAGGACCCCTTGCCGCCCTTCTTGGGGTTGTTGGTTGTTGTTGATCGAGTGGACAACATCTTGGAGGGGTGACATATCTCTTGGAGAGACTTGGAGTGCAAGGGGCGTGAGCAACATAGGCTTGGCGCAATCTTCTTCCTTGGAGCCGAAAGTTCTTCCTCTTCCTCTCTTCCTTGGCGCAAGGATTCTTTGTGCTTGGTGGTATCTTCTTGCCACAAGCCCTCATCGTTCCTTGGCCATAGGCGCACCTTGGAGGTGGCGCAAGCAAAGAAGAAGAGGGAAGTCCTTGGCGGCATCTTCCCTATCCCCTCCTTGGCGCATGTTCTTTTGAAGGTGGCGCAAGTGAGGTGAAGGCTTGATTCTCTTCCCGAGGCTAGCACCAAGTGTGGAAGGGAGCAACGATCAAGGAGTCGACGCGTGGATACTTGTAGAGGGCGAACACTTGGGCGCCTTCAACATCTAGACAAGCAAAAGAGGTACATCTCTAACACATCCTTGTGTTTTCTCCCTCGCATGGATCCTTGGGACCGGAATGTGTTTCGGGTGTAATGCTTCTTCCCTGCGTCCTGGGACTGCAAATTTTTAAATTACACCCGGCATTCCCTAACAAAACCATCATCAGTGATGAAATTTCCAAGGAAGCCACGCTTGAGGAAGGAGAAGACGCACATAAAGTTTTTGAGTGAAAGGAGTTCGATGGGAGGAGGAATCACTAGAAACGTTATCGCGGCTACTGTTCACAGTGTAAATTACAGGCAGTTAAATTTTTCACAGCCTTGTGCACAATAACACAGTTTCATTCTCCTTTGAATTCTGATTTTTCTAAAATGACATCTTATTGTAACTCTTTCACCATGATAGCGTAAAAACTCTTTTGGGACAGGGGGTGTAATCCCCTTAATGACTTCTCCTTCCTCTGAAATGACATCTTATTGTAACGCTTGAGGATTCTTAATGACTACATAATTTCTATTTTCTCATATTGTTCTTTGATATGATAATTTTGCTTAAGTGACAATTGTCTTTAATCCATTCTAGTTTCAAATATCAGCACGTTTTAGAGTTTTGTAATATGTACTAAGAGGTGATTTACAAAACTTGGATCCCTAAAATTATGTTTTAGGAACTTATGTTATGAGAATAGGTTTGTTCTTAATTCCTAATTTTTGAAGTATAAATTATTGTTGATAATCTGATCTCAGAAATTTTATTGAGTTAGACATGAAAATATGCATCGAAAGGTGAATTGGATTGTTGGTAACCCTTAAGTAAAACTTGTGAAATTAAGATATGAGAATGTTTAATTTCACTAAACGTATTGACACTGAGAGTTAACTCGCGAGAGTGATTTTAACTTTCTTTGTCATATTTACTAATTTAAACATTTAATAGCAAGTCATGAGAGTGAAGATTATTCAGTGTAAATTGTTGTCATGAGAGTGAGGCAATTTCTTTATAAGTGAATTTCATCTTTATCACAACAAGAATAAATCGACGAACATTTATTTCTGTCCAGTCATTGAAATTAAGGCGGATGAAGCCCTAGTCCCAATTTTCTCTCTTTCATAATCCGTAACAATTTCCGATTGCTCGCTTACGACTTATTCAATTTTCTTAGCTACAAGAACACAATTACTTGGTACTTAACACGTAGGTCCCTGTGGTTCGATATCTTTTATTACTTCAAGTATCCGTGCACTTGTGGACACAACAAGCAACCTCCTACTTTCGTGGCTTGCTACCTCAAGACGAACCCATTGCATACTTGACGAACGTAGCTCCCTCTGATAAACCTCCCCTACTCTCGTGGATCGATTTATCGATCTAATCCAATTAGATACAACATGTAGGTAACCTCTCAACCAACCCAGCGCCTCTAAGGCCCTAGCACTCATACTAGGGGAGTATAGGCTCAAGCGTGCCCTTTCAGTTGACATAGGCAATGCACATGATAAGGATTAGACAAACCCTTAACCCAAATGGTACTGATGAGTTGCCTTTACACCATATTTTTGTCTATATTTTAGATCATATTTTGGGCTTAATTGAATGATTTTATGCAATTTTTAGTGTTTTTACTTCACTTTGCACAGAATCTTCACTTTTCTTGGTTTTAATGAAAATGTAGGTAAAATGGCATAAAAATGAAGGATTTCACGAGTTTTGAAGTCATATCACAATTCCCGAGGAGATTATGAGCTTACACGTCAAATTTGGAGCGAAAATAGTGAAGATCGCTGCTTTCACAACCTTGGCCGTAATTTTGGGCCGGTCGTAATTTTGGCATTCGAACGATGAAATCATGGCTAAGTAACAAAAAGTTCATAGAAACTTTCACGAGTGAGGCCGTGAATCCATCACGGTCTATGAAACTTTCTGTGTACAAAGGGGTTGTACACACAGAAGGATTTATAGCCTTGGATGTAAACTCATTATGGACTGTCAATATCACTCAAAACGATGGATTTTATGAGTTTTGATGCCACGGGATGATTCATGGTGAAAAGAGAGGTTGTACATCAAATTTGAGCCAAATCGGAGGTCAAACAGAGGTCAAATTCAACTTTCACACCCTAGGCCATGAATATATTCATGGGCTGTGAAAAGAGTACTGTATAGAAATACACATTTACACCCTCTGCTGTAAACAGTTTATAGCCCATGAAAACATCCGCCCCTTCACGTTTTTCACTCGATTCAAACCCGAATCGACCCGGAATTGAACCAAACTTTGCAGAAACCTTCCTAGATGGGTTCTAAACTAATTAAACTATAAAAGGAAGAATTTTGGAGGGTTTAAGGGGGCTTCTATGCATGAACATGAACAGAGGTGGCGGCTAGGGAAAAAATCATTTTCTGGGCAAAATTTCAGTGAGATTTCACGCAAAACCGATGATTGATCATCTCCTCTTCAACTCCAGATCTAGGGGAAGTTTTTCTAATTGTCTTCTTAGTGAAATTCTTGTAGTTTCGAGAGGATTATATGCTTATTCATCAATATACATGTTATTTTTGAAGAACATGTTCTCTTAAACCTATTTTGGGATCAGGGATTTAGCCCACTGACTTCTATGAATTAAATTTCATATTTTTATCTTTGTGATGATTGTTATAGCGTTGATTTGATTAGAATTGTGTTTATTTACGTGAATTACCCTGATCAAGTATGTTTACGTCTTAGACGTTGCGAGAAGGACCGAGAGGTGAATCGCAACGTCAGAATTATTCTCTTCGAACCTACGAATCTAATCACGAGAGTAGTTTGGAATCGTTTGAAGGATTTACAAGGTTTTTCATATAACTTAATGGGTCTAGTTATGTTAACTGTCACGAGAGTAGGGAGTTAACATAGTTAGATACTGAATTACGCTTCGAGAGGAGGTAATATGTACCATAGGAAAAATCCCTTTCGACATTATAATTTTCTGTTCAAATAATTTATTTGCTATAATTCATAATTGTCAATGTGGTGAAACCCCGAGTCCCAATCTTATACACATTGATTTAAACCGTAAAAACTACCCTTTCGTTTTCTTACATTAGAAGTTTCCAAACAAAACAAAAACCACGATTTGATTCGTCTAGATATAGATCGACAGTGTAATCGGTACTTGACCACCTGATCCTCGTTGGGAACGATAATATTTTTGTTACTTCGATAAATCTGTGCACTTGCAGACGTATCAAGTTTTTGGCGCTGTTGCCGGGGATCAGGCCAGTCAATATTGATTTAATCGTGAGATTTATAGACTAGATATTTTTTATTATTATTTAATTATTTTTGTTTTTGTTTTTATTTTTTTATTTATTTGTTTTTGTTTTTGTTTTTCTTATTTTATTTGTTTTTCACATTTTTTTATAGGTAGTTTATTTTATTTTTCTCTTTTTGGATTAACACATTATATGAACAGGAGAACTGAAGCTAGAAATCACTAGACAATATAATTTGAAGCTTTATTTTGCATCTCCTGTTTTACATTTTTGTATTTTTAAATTTTATTGCATAAATTAAAAAATAATGTTTACCCAATGTCAATGGTCAAATAAAAGGTATGTGCCACCGATGGAGACAAGAGAATATGGTACAAATGTATTTCAATCACTTGCAGCAAAGGTAGATTCTTTCACTCAACACATTGATTATTTAAGCATGCAATATTCTAAGTTGAATTATGTTATTTGTGATATTTGTGGATGTCATGGGCATCATTTCACTGAAAGTCAAGTAGGAATTCCTCCATGCTCTAATTTATGCCCTAGTACCTATAACCCAAATTGGGAGAACCATGAAATTTTGTTTTATCAGAATGACCCAACATTTACTCCACAATCAGACTTTAGTGAACATCAAAAATCTAGCTTAGAAGCCATGCTTGAAAATACTCTACCTGCTATGGAAAAACAAAATGAGAAAATTCATAGTATACTTTATGGCACTCATAAAAATGACATAGAGGATGGAATCCAGGATAAATCTGAGAATTTTGTAGAGTTAGAACAACCATTAGTCATGACTCCAGTCACAGATTATGATTTACCTTCTTCAAATTTTGATGATTGTGATTTACCTTCTTCGACACTTTACCAACCATCTAGTTCCCTCTCACATAAGGAAGTGTCTTGCAACACGAATATTTGGGACATGTTTGAAGAAAAATTTGAGTTTTTGGAGTCTTGTGAAAAGAAGGATGAAGAATTTGAGGAGCCACAAATAAGAAATAACCAAATTGATGGGGATGAATTTGATAGTGTTAGGATGGAATACCTCCCTTCATTTTCGTATTACACCGCCACCATTGAAGGGAAAGAAATTGAGGAAAAATATGAGGAAGAGGATCCTATGCATATTCTACCACCACTACCATGTGAACCATCAATCCCTTTTCTCCAGGAAAAATCATTAGGGATTTGCATTATAGATGGTGGAGAGGATAATGATGATAAGGTAGATGAACTATTATTTGACTCAAATGCTACCACAGGTACCAAAAAGATGATAACACATGAGATTCATGATCACATTGGCATTGAGGTAACTGAAAAACCAAAAATAAAATTTGAAAGCTTCTTAATCAATCCAGGGTATGAATTCTTTGATTTTAGTTCTAACCAAAAATAACACATGAGATTCATGATCACAATATTGATTATTCTTTGCATGATCTTAACTCATGTTTTTGTATGCATGTACTGGTCACTACAACATGGATCCACCTGTTTCATTGGAAATATACTTTGGTGGACACACTCTTGAGACGGAGGAAAAGAAGAAGATTATATGCTCTCTACTATGGCACAGATTCACCAACTCCACCATGACATGAAGCATTGGTTAAGCTAATGACCATAAATAAGCACTTTTGGGAAGCAGCCCAAAGATTTTGAATTTTATTAGTTTTTGCATTCTTAGTTTTTGGTTTTTGATTTTATTTAAATTTTATTTAAATTTTATTTAAATTTTAATAAATTTTTGCAGCATGTATTAATGAATTTTTATTGATGAAAAATCTTTTAATAATTGTTTTATATGCAGGAATTTTTTGGAGAATTTTTACTTGAAAGAAAGGTGATCAATAAGATGTTCATGGACGCAGTCGTGAATCATATACCGACCGTGATGACGACATTTTCTTTGTGAGTATGGTTAAAATGATTTTGATTGTGAAACATGATGGTATTTAATGTTTGAAACTTGTTTACATTGTAAAATATGATTATCTTTGATGCGACATAGTTTCTAGATTTTTCTAAGTCGTGTTTTTATTATTTTGATATAACTGCACAGGACTTCGCTCATATATTAAGGGGAACTCTTGCAAAATTTTTCTGAAATCTGTCATTCATTGATTTTAATATCTATATATATGCAACAATTTAAGTCTAGGGTGTCCTCCTATATTTTGCTTTCTCTTCAAAGCTTTATAGGTATGTATTTTGAATGTTTATGATTGTTAAGGATAATTAAATTTGTTTTATCCTTAATTTTAAACTTAGGAAACATTTTTCAGTGATTGATTTGATGACTTAGGAAATTATTTAAATTTCATGAAAACTTAAATTGTTGAGTAAATTCAATTCTAGTATAGATAAAATGCATATGTGAATAGGACACATGCATAGTATCTTGTTACGTGAAGTTTAATTTATCTATTTTTGTTTGATGGGAATTTTTATGAATAGAATTTGGTGATATTTAATTAACTGAGATTTGCTCCAACTCATCTAGTTGAGAAATCTAAAGTCATGAGTTATATTATACCACGATGTGGTATACTTTAAGTCTGTTGCGATCAAGTATCGATAATGACTTATATACCATGCCACTGACCGACTTTCTCCAGAAATGAAAAAAAAGAAAAAAAGTGAAGACTCCTCTACTTGGCACTGCGAAAAATTGGCAGTGGTACCTAAAACATGAGTTGAAGTCTAAAAAAAAAAAGGAGAAAAAGAGAAAGTTGTAGGTTAAGTGGACAACTCCGCTGACTTTTATGATTGAGACTATGAATTAAATTATACTACTCTATGGTATACTTTAAACAATGTTATGATGCTAACGGTAAATGACATATGACAGTTTAAAGACCAAATTGCTTTAAAAATCTCTTATTTTTAACATCACCAAGAATCTTGAAATAAATTTTTGTCTATTAAGATTGATTTATTAAATTGAAGGTATTTGATATTTAGTGTGAGAAGAATGAATACTATGACATAAATTGTTAATTTTATCTTTCTTGGATTGTAACCTCTTGAGAGTTTATTTCTATTATGATTTTTCTTGAATTACTTGAGTTTGAAAGATTAATTACTTAATTTGTAAACTAAGGATGTTATTAAGGGCAAAACCGATTGAGATTTTTCCTTATCTTTACATTCTCCATGCATATTGATGTATTACTTTAGGACAAGCAAAATTTTAAGTCTAGAGTTTTTTGATGAGTTACATTTACACCATATTTTTTCCTATATTTTAGATCATATTTTGGGTTTAATTCAATGATTTTATGCAATTTTCAGTGTTTTTACTTCACTTTGCACAGAATCTTCACTCTTCATGGTTTTATTGAAAATGTAGGTAAAATGGCATAAAAATGAAGGAATTCATGAATTTTGAAGTCATATCACGATTCCCGAGGAGATTATGAGCTTACACGTCAAATTTGGATCGAAAATAGTGAAGATCGCTACTTTCACGGCCATGGCCGTAATTTTGGGCCGGCAGTAATTTTGGAGTTCGAAAGAAGAAATGGCGGCTAAGTAAAAAAAAAGTTCATAGAAACTTTCACGGGTGAGGCCGTGAATCCATCACGGTCTGTGAAACTTTCTGTGTACAAAGGGGCTGTACACATAGAAGGATTTACAGCCTTGGCAGTAAACTAATTATGGGCCGTGAATATCACCCAAAACGATGTATTTTATTAGTTTTGACACCACGAGATGATTCGTAATGAAAAGACGAGGTTGTATATCAAATTTGAGCCGAATCGGAGGTCAAACGCAACTTTCACACCCTAGGCCGTGAATATATTCATGGGCTATGAAAAGAGTACTGTACAGAAATACACATTTACACCCTAGGCTGTAAACAGTTTTCAGCCCGTGAAAACGTCTGCCCCTTCACGTTTTTCGCTCGATTCGAACCTGAATCGAGCCAGAATTGAACCAAACTATGCAGAAACCTTCCTAAATGGGTTCTAAACCAATTAAACTATAAAAGGAAGGATTTTGGAGGGTTTAAGGGTGCTTCTATGCATGAACATGAACAGAGGCGGCGGCTAGGGTGAAAATCACTTCTGGGCAGTATTTTGGTGAGTTTTCACGCAAAAGCGACGATTGATCATCTCCTCTTCATCTCCAGATCTAGGGGAAGCTTTTCTAATTGTCTTCTTAGTGAAATTCTTGTAGTTTTGAGAGGATTATATGCTTATTCATCAATATACATGTTGTTTTTGAAGAACATGTTCTCTTCAACCTATTTTGGGATCAGATATTTAGCCCACTGACTTCTATGAATTATATTTCGTATTTTTATCTTTGTCATGATTGTTATAGTGTTGAATTGATTAGAATTATGTTTATTTACGTGAATTACCCTGATCAAGTATGTTTACGTCTTAGACGTTGCGAGAAGGAACAAGAGGTGAATCGCAACGTCGAAATTATTCTTTTCAAACCTACGAATCCAATCACGAGAGTAGTTTGGATTCGTTTGAAGGATTTATATGGTTTTTCATAGAACTTAATGGGTCAAGTTATGTTAACTGTCACGAGAGTAGGGAGTTAACATAGTTAGATACCGGATTACGCTTTGAGACGAGGTTATATGTACCATAGGAAAAATCCCTTTCAACATTATAATTTTCTGTTCAAATAATTTATTTGCTTTAATTCATAATTGTTAGTGTGGTGAAACCCCGAGTCCCAATCTTTTGCATATTGATTTAAACCCTAAAAACTACCCTTTTATTTTCTTGCATTAGAAGTTTCCAAACAAAACAAAAACCACGATTCGATTCGTCTAGATATAGATCGACCATGTAATCGGTATTTGACCACTTGATCCTCGTTGGGAACGATAATCTTTTTATTACTTCGATAAATCCATGCACTTACAGACGTATCAAGTTTTTGGCAAAAACTTGATAGCGATCCGCAAGTGCCCGGATTTATCAAAGTAATAAAAAAGATTATCGTTCCCAACAAGAACTACGTAGTTAAGTACTGACTTATTGAAAACAGTGGTTGTTCTAAACTTCTAAGCAGGAACAAACATGAAAACAACATTAAGAGGTTCAAATTTTAAAGGATCGGGATTTCATGGGTTCACCACACTGACAATCATGAATCATTTAAAAGTAGCTAATTCTACAGAAATTATCAATCATGAAAGGAACTTTTCCTAAGGAACATATCACCTCCTCTCAGAGCGTGATATGGTATTTAATTAGGTTAACTCCCTAATCTCATGACAGTTAACCTAACTAAACCCATTAAGTTCAGTGAAAAGCTGGTAAATCCTATAAACAAATCCAATCTACTCTCGTGATTGGGTTCAAAGGTTCAATTGAAATAGATCGGACATTGCGATTCACCTCTCGGTACTTCTCGCAATGTCTAAGACGCAAAATTACTTGGCCAAGGTAAATTATGAGATACATGCAATTTCAATCAAATCATTATGTTTAATTCATAACAAAACGAGCAATATCATAGATTAATTCATGAAAGTCAGCGGGTTATGCCCAATAATCCCGAACCAAGTACCTACTCGCTCATGTTGTTAGGGAAATACATGTGTTTATGATGAACGAGTAAGGTTTCCTAAAATCGCAAAGAAATCACAGAAAGAACAGTAAAATTGCCTTCTCCTCGATCTGGAGATGAGGAAGAGCCATTCAATTGTCACTTTCGCATGGAATCTCGCCGAAATATGCCCTGGAATTGAACTTTCGCCCCTGTTGCCACCGCCCTCTATGTTTGTCTGTCAAAGCCCCTTAGCCCTCCGAAAATCTTATCTTTTATAGCTAGACTGGTTTAGAACTTATCTAGGAATGGTTCTGCAGAGTTTGCTCAAATCCAGTTCGAATCGATGGAGAAACGAGTGAAAAACTCATCGGGCGGCAATTTTTACGGCCCGTGATGTGTTTACGGCAAAGGCCTTAAATGTTTCTGTGTATAACGCTTTTGGCCACAGAAAGTTTCACGGATATTGATGTATTCATGGCCTCACCCGTGAAAGTTTTTGTTTGTTCTGATTTTCACCTTCCGTTCATCGTTGCTTTTACGGCTAAATCCATAATTACGGCCTTCGTTCTTCACCATTTTCACCCCAAATTTGATGTGTAGGCTCGTGATCTCCTCAGGAATCATGCTTTGGCTTCAAAACTCTTGAAATCCTTCATTTTTACGTCATTTTACCTACATTTTCATAAGAACTAAAAAAAAGAAGATTCCGTGCAAAGTAAAGTAAAAGCACTAAAAATAGCACAAAATCATGCAATAAATCCCAAAATATGATCTAAAACATAGGCAAAAACATGGTGTAAATGCAACACATCAAAATACCCTAGACTTAAATTTTTATTTTTCCTCAAGCAATACACTGATATGAATGAAGAATGTAAAGATAAAGAACACTCATATGCTCTACCATCAATAAAGTCCTTAGTCTACATTTCTGGCAAGCAACTTTTCAGAACTTAGATCATTTCAGAGATATCATAGTAAAAGTAAATTGTCAAGAGTTTATAGTCCAAGAAGGATAAAATTCATAAGTCATGTTATAATGTTCATTAAACATATATCAGGAAATCAAATACTTTTTGGTTTAATAAATCTGCCTTGATCAATAGATAAAGATTTATTTCAAGTCATTTGGTGAGATTATAGATAAGAGATCTTTAATGCAATTTGGTCTTTAAACTGTTTTATATCATAACATTTTTCAAAGTATACTGCGTAACAGTATAATTTAACTCATGGTCTCAATCTTAAGTCAAAGGAATTTTTCACTTGGCCCACAGCTTTCTTTTTTCTCCATTTACTTTATTCAAACTTCAACTCATATCATAGGTACCACTGCCAATTTTTCGTAGTGCCAAGTAGAGGAGTCATACACATTTTTTTTCCATAGAAAAAGCTAGCCAATGTCAATTCATAACTAGAGATTATACTACCAGAAGAGTTGAAGCAAATCTCAAGTTAAATATATATAAAGCACCAAATTTTTATCCGTAAAAATCACTATTAATTCGAAGGAAAATAAATTTGTTGGTGTATATGCCCTAGGACCTAGTTTTGGTCCACTTATATACTACTTGACCTTGATATTTATATCATTCTGGCATTGTCGTTATCTATGTTTGTTTACATCTG
>CM050439.1:35291613-35329977 GCA_027562315.1 Costus pulverulentus
CTTGACTGGGGATAGCTTGTGAGAATGGATCCAATCCAAACTCCTGGGACATTATATATGCAATTCAATACATCAACGCAGGTAAAGCAATCTGCATAATAACGACCACGCCTTTATTGATTATATCAATTTCATTAATTCTATCAAAGTACATTCAAGCAATGCCTGACCATGTCCATACATTGGTCTGTAGGGCATATACACCAACATGTACCTAGTCACGATGATGGGGATGTCGATGTCGATATCCTTTCCAATGACCTGGGTAGTAGCGATGCACTGCTAGGTGCCACTCACTGCTTGTGGTGACCTTTGGTCAGCACTGCCAGTATTAGAAGAACCTATAGGGTCGCACACCTTGATACTCGAGTTCTCGTATTGATCGGGAAACCTTATGATCGAGTTATTGGATAGCTTGGTTCTATTTGGGAGATTTCATCAGCGCCAATGGGCCTGTTGAGACGGAAGAATGTTATTGGAGCCAAACTCCATTTATGGCAGGTTGACCCGAAATTGACCATGGTTGGTCACATTTGGATTAGGGTTGCATTGGATTGGATCCAAGTGCATAATCAACCCATGTAATGAAGTTTGGGATAGCTCATTACCCAATGAGGCCTAATAACAAGTTGTCATGAAGAGGCAATAGGCTAAAAGAGTATAATGGGGAGAAACCCAACCCCATTGGTGCCTAAGGGGCATAATGGGGTTTGGGTGGCAAAGTTGCTTCATTAGGGATGCAATTTGCGCCTCCCCCTTGTTCCTTTGATGGTATGAATGCCTTTATGGCATGTCTTGGGCTGATATGGTGATTGGGCAATTATGGATAGGTTGAATGAGGTTTATGGTAACTTTTTGGAGACTTTCCTTGCCTCAAATCCCCTTATCCTAGCCACACACTTGTTATCATCCTATCCCTTGCCCAAACCGCCTCTTGCCCAATTTATTGGACCCTAGCCGCCCCTCTCTTAGTGTTCAATTCCTTGGAGGCGTGAGAACACTAAGAAGGGCGAGAGCAAGGGAGACATAGGTGCACTCTTCCTTCTTCCATTAAGCTGCAAGTAGACTTCTTCTTCTCCTCTTAGCGCAATAGGGACTTCACCTTGGCGGCTTCTCCTTCTCCCTATCTTCTTCTTTGGTGCTTCATCCTTGGAGGTGGAGCAAGTCTTGAAGAAGGTGACAAAGGCTTGGATCTTCTTCCCAAGGCTAGCACCGAGTGTGGAAGAAGAGGACTCGAGGCATCTGTGTGTGTAAGACTACAGAGGGCACACGCTTGGGTGCCTACCTTGACATCGGCCTCATCTTGCTTTGAGGTATTTTCTAACTCATCGTGTCGACCCCCTCGCATGAGTTCTTCACTGGGTTTTTGGGACTGGCTCACTTCGGGGATATTTCTTCCGCTGTGCAATGTAATTGTGTAATCTCTATCTCTGAAAATTGTAAAATATCCCCGGGGTTTTCCAACACATACAATAAGGGTTAAGCAAGGACTCAACACTCTTGGAGCATGATTATTCTGAATTTAAGACTATCAAAGGGGCTCCCCCAAATCTTGATTAATGTTGTAAGCTACAATATCCATAATAGAGATACAAGTAAAGATCAACATAACTGCATACATTCTCAAATACACGCAAGAGTTATCTTGAAAGATAAAATCAGGAACTACTTTTGTGTAGATCATACATAGAGCATGGTAAAATTGGTAATAGCATAGAGATCCTTCCTTACATGTTTTCTCCTTGAGGTGCTTATGCATATTTAATCTTCAATCGCTCGTGGTTGCGCAACTGAAACTCCCAGCGCTCCTCTTCTCTTGATCTTGCTGGTGTTTATGCCCTTAGACTCGTTGTTAGTCTATCTTGTACTACTTGACATTGATATTTAATATATCATTCTGGTATTGTCATTATTATGCTATGTTTACATCTGCGATTATGTACATACATGGTAATGTCCCTGGTGACAGATTGTATCAGTGCCCAAACGATGGGTCCCCAATCAAGTACCTGAGTAGATAAGAGACAGCTCTAGTACATGTGAAACTAATATATGGGTTGTTTAGGCACGAGATGCTAACGCAGGAATATAGGTATATCAGTGGTGGATATACTGGACTGACCCACTATAAGGCTCTAACTTGATGTCATGAGTTAAGCTCACAAGTGACAAAAGATGCATTGATCCCTTGACTTGAGGTCGTTGACTCTTCTATATGGTTAGAGACATGCTTTGATACAACCTAATACCTCGCCGTAGTTGGGAGATCATAACGATTGTCATTGGGTATGCCACGACTCATATGAGAAAATCAATGGACAGACATAGGATTTGCCCCTTCTTGAGGGAAGCTTGATATCCACAAGGCCCCCCCCCCTATGGTCACACGACTGAAAGTGTTGGCCGTAGCCTGGTGAAAGCTTGATTTAGTCATGACCATGAGATCGAGTGAAAACAAAGTGGTGATACGCTTTGTCCAATCGGATATTAGTCTAGCAAAGGGATTGTAATGCATCGGTATCTTGTTGCAATGACGGGGATGTCGATATTGATATCCATTCTGAAGACTTGGGTAGCAGTTATACACAGCTAAGTGCCACTCACTACTTGTGATGGCTGAGTTCATCACTGCCAACGTTAGAGGAACCTACAAGGTTGCACAACTTGATACTCGGGTTCTCGTATTGATCGAGTAGCCTTATGATTGAGTTATTGGATAACTCGGATCTATTTGGGAGAATTTATCAGCGCCATTGTGCCTGATGAGATAGAAGGGACTTATTGGAGCTAAATTTCATTTTGGGCCAAATGGGTCTAATGTGCCAGATGAGCCAAATGGGCCTAATAGGCCAAGTAGGCCAAATGAAGTATAGCATGGACCAATAGGCCTTGATGCCCCAATGGGGCGTGAGGCCTAATTGGTTAAGAGGCCCAATGGGCCATCAGGCCTAATGGGCCATGGGAATAAGTCGCCTGGCCCAATAGTCATCATGGGAAATTAATCATGCATTTAATTCTGTAATTAATTATGAATTTAAATCTGAATTTAATTCTGAATTCTAAGAGTCACGTTATTAATGGTCATTATGAGACTTTAATTCAGAGTTTTAATGGGCCATTATGAGACTTTAATTCAGAGCTTAATTCTATAATTAATTCTGAATTTAATTCTATAATAAATGATGAATTAATTCATAGATTAATTCTAAATTTATTTCAAAATACCAAAGGTCACCGCGATTTCTATAAAAGAGAGGGAGAGATGAGTTTGCGCCTAATGCTACTCTTGAATCCTTTGGAAGGATTTTTCTTCTAGGCGCCTTCTCTCTACTTCCCTCTCCTCTTGGCATTTGCAATGTTGGACCTTGGTGAGTTTCCATCATCCCTCTCCTTGGCGTCTTCTGCTTGTGGGTGGCGCAAGTTCTTGAGGACGACTCCCAGAGGCGTGGATCTTCTTCCCAAGGCTAGCACCGAGCGTGGAAGAAGAGAACTCGAGCATCGGCTATGTGCGAGACTGCAAAGGGCGAATATTTGCGCACCTGCATCGCATCCTTTTGCTTCACTTCAAGGTATCATCTCTTACTCACTGTGTCGATTCCCTCTCATGACTCAATCTTTTGGGTTTTTGGAACTGGCCTATTTCGGGGATTTCTTCCGCTATGCATGTCTGTAAAAATTTTAAAATCCCCGGGGTTTTCCAACAGTGGTATCAGAGCAGCTTGTGAGACTCGAATGGTGTTTTATGCTTTCATTGTATACTCACATGCCATCTAAATTTTTTTTGAAAATTTGCATATGCGCATGGGTTTTTCTAAGTAGGAAAAATTGTAAGTTTTTCATTCCTAACATCTATTCAATTTCTTTAGTTTTTCACTATCTTCACATGGTGGGATAGACCCATATGTTAGAGAATTAATTTCTCCCCACGCATGTAGGATAGACTTACTGTGTGGGACTTGTCATAATTATGGGGCATGGTGATTGTCCTAATCTTGGCAGGTTAAGGATTGCAAGGGTAGGTGGCAAGCGTGCTTGGAGCATGCATGCGTCACTTGTAGACTCCTGAGAGAAACGAAAAATCCTAGATTTGTGAAAAGACGTTGAGGTTGAAAGACATGTATTCTAAGAAAATAAAACTGAAGTTTTATGTTTTCATGAGCATATAGAAAAGCATGAGATAGATATCTTGATTGTGCATCATGTTGTGATCATAGTCAAGCCCCTTATATACCTGTGATGTATTGTGTCTGAAGCCTACGTGCCGCTTTTTCTTTTTGTTTTGTAAACGCTCAAAGAAGGTTAGGGGTGCATCCCTCATGGAGCTTGCATCTTAGCGCATCAACCATGATGGCGCATCTTGCTTGGTGGAACAAGTAAGGGCTTGGCCGAACCATAGGGTTTGAGAGCTATCCCTCTTGGCACAAGCATGATAGCGCATCATTCATGGAGGAGTGATGCAGGAGAAGCCAGCTTGACAGAAGGGGAAGATCTGGCCAAGATGGCGCCCCAAAATTTTTCCACATAAAGTACGTTGGGGCACCCAGCGACGGAAGCCACGCCCCGTGAATCCTATAGACAACTACCCGATTCGGGGGCGACTTCACATGCACAGTTTAGATTTTCCACAGAAAGTTCCTCAGGGTACCCAATGACACAAACCATGCCCCGTGAGTCCTGCAGAGAACTACCATATGCACAAGTCAGATTTCCCACAGAAAGTTCCTCGGGGTACCCAGTGACGAAAACCTCGCCACGTGAGTCCTGCGGACTACTACCAGGTACGTAAGTCAGATTTTACACAGAAAGTTCAGGGTACCCAACGACGCAAACCACGCCCTGTGAGTCCTGCGGAGAACTACTGGGTGCACAAGTCAGATTTCCACATAAAGTTCCTTGGGGTACCCAGCGACGAAAACCTCGCCCCGTGAGTCCTGCAAACTACTACCGGGTGCACAAGTCAGATTTTCCACAGAAAGTTCCTCAGGGTACCCAGCGACGACAACCTCGCCCCATGGGTCCTGCGGATAACTACCCTATTCAGCGGCGGCTTCACATGCGCAAGTTAAATTTTCCACAGAATGTTCCTCAGGGTGCCCAACGACGAAAACCTCGCCCCATGGGCCCTACGAACAACTACCCAAAGAAGTCACCGAACTACCCCGACGACCCCGTTTCGAGGTCCACAACCCTCCGTACCACGTTAAACCCTCCATGGAGGGTCCGAAGGAGCCCAACAAGTGATGTGGGGAAGCAACATGACCCACGAAAATACAAATGGAGTTTAAGGTTACCCTAACTAGGGCACCTAAATTTCCATCTCTTGCATTGCATGCATCTTTAAGTTAGATTTTCATTCCTTGCATTGCATGCATCCTTTAAGTTAGATCTCCTAGCATAACTTGCATCATGTGGTAGGTTAGATCCACCCTCAAATTACACCAAGTAGTTACATTCGCTAGGATCTGCCACTTATGTATGGTAGGTTAGTTCACGCTAATGATGTAATAGATTAGCTTGATCCAATTTTGAGCTCAAGTCAAGCCCAAGACAAGTATGGAGGCGCCTATGACCATTCAGCCCCTTTGGTGAAGCACCCTCTACAAAGTTACTCAAAGATCCACCATCCTAGTTGGCTACCAAGTGCAGCCTCTCCCTTTGTTCCAACCGCCACTTTCCCCTTGAGGAGATGGAGATAAGACCAGCAATTCGCCAACCATTCCAGCAACTATATGGGGAAGAATTTCAGCCAACATTACAAGAGGATAGTCTTCAAGCACCTTCTCCATGTACAAGACCCTGCCGCTCCAAACTTGGTAAGTTTCCTGCATTCGGTTCCCAAGAAGACATCAGCACTTAATGGAAGATGTCAGCCCCCTTCAGCACTCAATCGTCCATAGCTGGGGACCCTTCCATTTGGGAAAGACTTCAAATCAAGACTCAAAGCAAATTAGCCATTTGGGTAAAGGGAATCATTCCTCATCAATGTGCCTGCATCATCCAGTTTTCTTTATGTAACGGCTAGTATGAGCGCCGAAACTTGTTTACTTGCTTTGCTTTGGCTTTATAACCTTGTAACCTCTTGGGTGAAATTAGAGTTGAATATTTTGAAAAAAATCATGAAGTGTGTCTTCTAATGGTGTGTGTCACCTCAACTCTCCTCCTCTACCTTTCCATGGATTTAGAAGCTCTATCCTGATGAATTAAATCTTCACGCCCTCCTCGTCACTGCCATTTCATCAACATCGTGTTGCCAACCCAGGAGGCGGATCGAGCTGAAACTTCAGCCATGTCTCCTCCTCTTCCGGTCGAACACACAGCCGGAACGATCTCCCCATCCGACGGCTGGATCGCCGGATCAGGAGATTTCTATTGTCGCTCTAGCTTTGCGCCCCTATTTCCGCCTCCTCCCACTATTCGACGTTGATCTCCCCTGACCACCCACCGCTTGCTCCCAAACTCTAGCCACAAGTCCGCCATGACCCGAGGAGCCTCCAGGTGTAGTAGGTCGGAGTTTCGAGCCGTGCCCGATGATCGTCGGCAACCCCTGCTCCGTCCCGCGTTATCCCCTGTTTCAGTCAGAAATAGGGCAGCGCTGACACCACCGGTTCCCCGATGCCAAGCTGCGGCTGCCGTCCGCTGAACCCCGACAAACAGCTTCACCAACCTGCCTCCTCGTACCCTACAATCACGGCCAGTCGACGGTGCCACCGGAGGAGGCTCACCGCCCAAACCAGTTGCCCATGCTCCTGATCTTGCTCATCACCTGCGCCTGTCTCCTCCCTGCAGCCTCGAGTTCTGCTGGCCGTCCTTCCCCTCGCCTCTACAGCCACCAACGACGTCGTTGTTGTTGTTCCGGCAATCCCTGCCAGCTGATGGGAGCCAAACAACCTCACGCGAGAAACTTCCTAGCTCAGTAACGTGACATGGTTCAGCCTCTTGTTCTCTGAGAGTCAGCTAAGTCTCTAATTTTTGTGTTTCTTTCTTATTCCTTCAAGAGCATCTTACTACACCCTTGCTTGATTATTGTAGGATTATGGCGCTTGAAATGGGGGTTCATCTTGGCGCAAGTTGTCCCTCTCTCTAAATAGTTTAGTCTATTCTTTGTTCGGCAAGAGAACTAGGAGGCCTAACCTCCCTCTTGAAGTTTTGCTTGTAAAGACATTTAACCTTTTATCACTCACTCACCTACACATGTGTGGAATGCTGTAATGCCATGGATGTAAGCTCATAGGGCCCTACTTCGTGTTGTTCCACCATTGGACCGGTGAAGAATGGGAAGGTTGGCCCTTCCATTCTCAAGGGCCGCAAGGTGAGCATTCTTTACAATTTTGTCATTTATCGCATTCCTATAATTGCATGTATAGATTTACCGCTTTCCTAGAACAGCATGTTTACTTTCGATTTTCTTATTATAAAATTACAAAAAAAAAATATGGTGCAAAATCTTTAGTTTAAATGAATTTTCATAGCTATATCCTAAATAGCAAATGTTTTCAAAATACATTGTTTGAATGCTAGCATGATTCCCACCCCCATCAACAAGGTGGAGGTACGGCGATCTCAACGTACTTCTCGATCATCGGACCGTTTTGTAGGAGTGATCAGCCCATTGTCGATCCACACTGAGGCCCTTCCGCCCAAGGGCCTGGGTGGCTATCCACCTGAAGGCCCAATACCTGAGGGGCCGCGCAATCATTTTAGCAACATGGCCCAAGAGCGCGCCACATCCGTCGTAACCTAGCCCATGACGTCCAAATTCTGCTGCTTTGTCGTGGTATGCTCTGAACACGTCTGACCGCCCAACCGCCTCCGTACGAAGACCGGAAGTCCATGTGCCAGCTTCATAGAATATTAGGTAGAATTTTATCATGCTTTGTCTTGTAGTAGCAGCTTGACTACCTTTGTGGCCTGCATCAGTAGTTAGTTGTTAAAGTTGTTTGTCTTTTCTGCTTTGTCTTGTTCCCTCCCCTCTTGTTCTATAAAAGAGGAGGCTGGCGTGTTGTGTTCCTTAGTTCTCTTAGAGGTAGAGTCTCCTGGTGAGCAAGAGTGCCTCTAGCTTGTGTGGAAGACGAGGTAGCCTCGTCTTTAGGCTTTGTAAGAGTCGGCGACCGGTGTCTCGACTCGAAGTGTTTCCTGCTCGTGTTTCCTGCTTTTCAAGAAGTAAATCCCACCATTCCAGGTGGGTCAGGTTCGCCTATTTCTAAATGTTCTTTCTGAATTGAGTTTCTTTCGCCCTCTCACCCACGAGCATCCGAGCATCGAAGTCGTGGACGGTTTCCCTATTCGTTGGTTTGTTCGCAAGTGCATAGGCGCACGAGCTGACCTCGCGATCCGCAAACCCCGTTCGTGTTGTGCTTAAAATTGCTCTAGAGGTTAGTAAGAATTTCAATAATTTTGGGTGCTGTTGGATTTCTCTCGCATTAGTATTGCCTCAAAACAAATTCACACCGATTTCCCGTGTTTCATGCAATACTTTCCAAGCGATTTGACTTCCCTCATCTCAAGACCCTCTCACGATTCTGTGCATTGTGTAAACACCATAGAGTACGGCACTAAGGACCAACCCTCCTATAGTCTCTATATCATTTTGGTATCAGAGGCAGGTTGCACGTTAGATTCTTATCGTTCACACGGTCCAACCATTGCATAGCATATTTCAGCACCGTTTTCGCGTTTTCAACATCCTACACTTAGTCATTTTCAGACTTGTTTGTGCATGGTGACTTCACGGTCACAAGTTATGTCGTCCCAATTTCCAAACACCATCCCTGAAACCCAAGTGTCGGTCCAACCCTCGGAAGGGAGTAGAACCCATTTAGAATCTTTGGCTGTACTTGAAGCGCGTGTAGACGCCAAGTTGGATGCATTGTCCGCGCACTTGGAGTCCCACAAAGGGAATACAAGCACGATGTTTTAGCAAATTATGGCTGGGATCCATAACCTCACAAGTCGCCCTGAGCCATCGGAGCATAGACACTCCAACCCAGTGAACCCACCTCCGTCTGCAAACCCAGCCCCACCAACTAGAGAGTTGCCTCCGATGACCGTGCCCCTGCGGCCGCGAGTCTTCGCGGATGAGTATGGACACCTGCGATCTCATGCGGTCCAAGGAGACCTCAGTTATGGGGACGAACCCCTGGATGAGGATGACGTGTGGGCTGCACAAGGGCCCCAACCTAATGGTTGCTTTAGGCACGCTTGGGCCAGGCAACGGGCCCCAACACGACACCATGTAGAGCGTCCT
Organism: Costus pulverulentus; assembly: GCA_027562315.1. Taxonomy (NCBI): domain Eukaryota; kingdom Viridiplantae; phylum Streptophyta; class Magnoliopsida; order Zingiberales; family Costaceae; genus Costus; species Costus pulverulentus. The sequence continues at coordinate 35,300,858 of CM050439.1, forward strand.
CGCTTGGCAGATGATTTCCATCGCTACACTCAGAACACCACCATGCCTTTTGCGAATGTCCTCGATCCGTCACAATTCCTTGACTGCGTCGCGCCTGTCGACTCTTAGTTTGACCTTAGCAACTGGCCTCCTGACTCGCGCGTTAGGTATGTGAGCACCTTACTCGAAGGCGCTATGCATTTGCATTAGGCAAACGTGGAGCGCCAAAATGCGCAGCAAGCCCTTCCTCCCATTACCACTTGGGAAGAAATGAGGCATCGCCTCCGCGAACGATACGTACCCGGTTCCTATAGGCAGCGTCTCCTTGATCAGTATAGTAGCCTACACCAAGGATCGGGTACCATCGAGGAATATCGCCTCACCTTTGAAATGCTACAACTCCGGTGTAACTTACAGGAGGACCCCGAGTTAGTTTTGTCGAAGTTTAGGAATGGTCTTCGTGTGGATATCCGTCACCCCCTACCCACATATAGCTCCGAGACGTTCAACCTGACCTACCAGTGCGCTCGCGATATCGAGCATGACCTTAGGGCTGCGAATAGGCACAGTGAATCTGGACCCCCTAGGCGCCCTCATTTGGGCGGGCCTCCTCATGCCCACTCTAGACCCGAGCGCCACGAGCCTCGGTCCGACCCACGGCCCGCACCTGCGGCCCATCACTCCCCTAGGCATCTAGCTCCCGATGCCCCATCTTCTCGCCCCACTTGGGAGAAGAAGGGGAAGACCCCACTTGTCGGCCCAACTAGTCGAGTCAACTATTATAACTACCTGCAGCTGGGCCATCTGTCCCGCGACTGCCCTAAGAAGTCCGCCACCATGGACAAAACCCATGCCCATGTTTCCTCTATCGCCCGCGAGCCTGCGAAACACGATGTAGAGGCCGAGCGCTACACGAGTGGCGATGAGTTGGGTCACCCCACGCTTGCGGTCATGCGGTGCACCCTTGTCCACACCCCACCCTCCGAGGATTGGAGGCACTCAAGTAGCTTCACGACTTACATCAAGTGTAATGGACACTCATGTAAGATCGTCATTGATGGGGGTAGTAGCCTGAACATGGTCTTGCGGACCGCGATTGCGCGCTTTGGTCTTCACCTTGAACCCCCACCCCAAGCCCTATTCCATCACGTGGGTGGACACGTCGAGTCTTCCGGTCACCCACCGGTGTCAAGTTCCCATCACTTTTGGGGCTTATCGTGAGATGGTGTGGTGTGACGTGGTGGCTATGGATGTCACCCATGCCCTCTTAGGACGTCCTTGGCTCTACGATAGAGATGTGACCGACCCACTATGGCCGATCGAACACTTACGTGTTTGACCACAATGACCAGAAGATTTGCTTGAACCCGGCTCCGCCCAAGGAGCTTCACGCGTCCACGTCTAAGGGACTGATTACTCCATTGGTGCCTACCCCTCCGACCCCTGCTAGAGTATCCCTCATGCGTGCCTCCGCACTTGTGCACGAGGCCCACGAGTACCAGGTCATGTATGCGCTCATGATTCATGAAGCGCAGGATCCCATTGCGTCCGTGGGCACGATGCCTCTGGCTGAGGTGTCCGCCCTCCTCCCCGAATTCTCCGACATTAGCCCTAAGGACTTGCCCCTTGGTCTTCCCCCAGCTAGGGAGATCCAACACGCGATTGACCGTCTCCCGGGAGCACCCCTCCCCATACCTACCCCACCATCATCTCAACCCAACCAAACATGCTGAATTGCAACATCAAGTGGATGACCTCCTCACTAAGGCGTACATTCGCGAGAGCTTGAGTCCTTGCGTTGTCCCAGCCTTGCTCATGCCCAAGAAGGATGGGTCGTGGCGCATGTGCGTGGACAGCCGTGCCATTAACCAGATCACCGTCAAGTATAGGTTCCCTATACTGCAACTTGACGATATGCTGGACCTAGTCTCCAATGCGTCCTGGTTTTCCAAACTGGACCTCCGAAGCGGATATCACCAAGTCAACATTCGTGAGGGCGACGAAAGGAAAACCGCGTTCAAGACCAAGGAAGGTCTCTATGAGTGGCTCGTCATCCCGTTTGGGCTGTCTAATGCCCCGTCCACCTTCATGCGGCTTATGAGCCAAGTCCTCAAGCCCTATATGGGAAAATTCTTGGTCGTCTACTTTGACGACATCCTGATTTTTAGCCGAACCCAAGAGGACCATTTGGACCACCTTCGCGCTACGTTTGATGTCCTGTGCAAGGAGCACCTCTTCCTTAACACGAAGAAGTGCTCCTTCATGACCAACCAAGTTTACTTCTTGGGCTACATCATCTCCTACAAGGGCCTTTCTGTTGACCCCACTACGGTCGAGGCCATCCGGCACTGGCCTGAGCCTTGCACTATCTCTGATATCCGTAGTTTCCTGGGTCTTGTGGGTTTTTACCGCCACTTCATTCGCGGGTTCAGCACACTTGCGACCCCGCTGACCCAACGGCTGTCTAAAGATGACTTCGAGTGGACTCCGGCCACTCAACGCGCCTTTGAATCCCTTAAGGATGCCATCAGCACCGCCCCTGTCCTCCGCCTCCCTGACTTCACCAAAGTCCTTGAGGTCGCGTGTGACGCCTCCGGTACTGGTATCGGGGGTTGCCTTTGTCAAGAAGGTCACCCGGTTGCCTTCTTCAATGAGAAACTGAACGCTGCTCACTAGCGTTATTCGACCTACGACAAGGAGTTTTACGCCATAGTTTAGTCCCTTAGGCAGTGGAGACACTATCTCCTCCACCAAGAGTTCGTCCTGTATAACGACCACCAGGCTTTGTCTTTTCTCAATGCTCAAAAGAAATTGAGCGCCCGCCATGCCATGTTGGTCGAGTACTTGCAACAGTACTCCTTCGTGATCAATCACAAGGCGGGTAAACAAAACATTGTTGCGGATGCTCTGAGTCGAGTCCGGAACCTTCTGTGTGTTATGCATGCTCGGGTCAATACTTTTGACCACGTTAAGGATGAGTACACCACCTGTCCTGATTTCAGCACCACGTATGCCGCCTTGACTATGTCACCTAACCCCGAGTCATCGTATCAGCTCTGTTAAGGCTATCTTTTCCTTGGGAATCACCTATGCATTCCCTGGTCATCCCTTCGCGACCACCTGCTCCTCGAGCTACACGCAGATGGCGTCGCCGGCCACCATGGCCATGACAAGACCTTCGAGATGGCCAAGGAACACCTCTTTTGCCCCTCCCTTCGTAGGGATGTGGAGTGCATTGTGCGCCATTGTGGCACGTGTCAATTGGCCAAGCCTCATCCTCCGAACACAGGTCTCCACACATCCCTGCCTATGGCTGATGCTCCATGGCATGACCTCAACATGGACTTTGTCCTAGGGCTGCCCTGGACCACCTCACACGTCGATTCCATCTACATGATTGTAGATCGGTTCTCGAAGATGGCCCACTTTTTCCCCTGTCCGCGGACAGCGGACGCATCCCACGTAGCACATCTCTTCTTCAAGGAGATTGTCTGCCTCCATGGCCTCCCAAAGACCATCGTGTCCGATCATGACACGCACTTTGTGAGCCACTTCTGGCTCTCACTTTGGGCCCTCTTGGGCACCACTCTGAAGCTATCCATAGCTTACCACCCTCAAACCGACGGCCAAACCGAAGTCGTTAACCGTAGTTTGGGCAATTTGCTCCGGTGCCTCATTGGCGACCACCCGAGGTCTTGGGACACCATCCTTCCTATGGCAGAATTCGCGTATAATAGTGCAGCCAATAGGTCTACAGGTCTTAGTCCCTTCCAAGTGGTTTCAAGCCATCAGCCAAGTAAACCCATTGACATGCGTGACCTGCCCATGGAGTCCCATCTTTCCGAGCATGCATACTCTTTCGCTCAGCATATAGCTAGCTTGCATGAGGAAGTTTGGCATCGAATCTTTTTGGGCAATACTCATAATGCTTTGAGGGCCAACGAGGACCGTAGGCCACAACACTTTTTTGTAGGTGAGCTGGTAAGGGTGCGCATCCACCCCGAGCGTGTTCCCCACCGAGCACATTTTAAGCTTCAGCCATGATACATGGGCCCTTATGTGGTGGTGCGAAGGATCGGCTCCAACGCCTATGTGCTAGACCTACCCGAGGACATGGGAATCCACCCCATCTTCAACATAGCGGATCTGCTTCCATTCTACAGTCCTTGGGAGGAGCCACTCGACACCGATGAGCCTCTTCCCCCCAGTTCTTCGGAGGAGAACTCTTCAAATGGGGGTGGGGGGAGTTGATGCTGGAGAAGTGATGACACCAAAATTCATAGTATATTTTGTGTCATTTGATAGGTCTTTTGTGTCATATTTATGTTCTTTTGCTTGTTTTTAAGCCTTATTTGTCAACTATTGCAGAATCTATACCATTTCTTATTTTTGATCATTTTCAGGTTAAAAGTGCCATATTTTGATGGATTTTGTAAGATTTGAACACACCAATGGATTCCAGACATCGAAACAAAGCTAACCCTCAAATTTCAAGTCAAAAGGATGCTCCTGACAAAAATACGGCACTGCCGTGTAAATATACACGGTACCGTATTTCACCGCTTTCAACCAGATGAAAATACGGTGCTGCCGTATTTTGCCCCGAAACCTTCACGGTACAGTATTTTGCAGAGATTTCCACCCGAAAGATTGAGGGAGAATATGGCACCACCATGTATATCCACACGGTACCATATTTTATGACAGTCCAGAGCAAAAAGCTCCAGCACAAATACAGCACAACCGTATTTCTCCCCGAATCTTTCACAGTACTGTATTTGCCACCAATTTTGACCAGAGAAGTTTTAGCGCAAATACGGCACTGCCGTAGGAGAATGCACGGTGTCGTGCTTTCTAACCAGATTTCATAGAAAGAAATACGGCACTGCCGTGTACATCTACACGGTGTCGTATTTGCCAACCCAAAAATCTGAGATTTCCATCGAATCAGTCAAAATGCGATTTCCAGAGATTTAGGAGTCCAAATCCAGATCTGAAAGATGCTGCGGACTCGTCGTTAAGAGGAGAAGACGTACGAATAGAAAGCCCAGAATTTTTATCCAGTATTGAGAGAGGCAGTTAGGGTTTTTCCTCGCACCGAGAGGTGTAGAGGACATCTCAGATCGTAATTTTAACACCGAAGCTTCATCTGGAGTAGGAGAGCACGCCCCAGAAGTTTCAGAGTGTTTGGAGTCCGATCGAGGGAGAAATCATCAAAATAGTGGTGACAGCACTATTCACAAGCGAAATTATGGGTTGTATTTCAATTACAACCCTATTTTGTAACTTTTCTTCCCCTTTTTTGCTTTCTAATCCTCTGAAATTAGGGTTTGTTGTAATCCCTTCACCATGAAAGCTTACATCTTCTTTTGGGACATAGGGTGTAATCCCCTTAGTTTGTTAATGACTAGAAAACATTGATTTTTGTCAAGTTTAATTTTAATATGATAATTTTACTTTTGTGATTGATTGTCTTTAATTCTCCTTAGTTTTATAAATATCAGCATGTTTTAGAATTTTACGAAATAGACAGAGAGGTTGATTGTGAAATTCGGAACCCTAGAAATCGAGTTTGGAACTTATCGTAAGAGATTAGGTATGTTCTTTGAATTCTGATTTTTAGTGATTTTATTGTCATACTGATAATTTGAATCTAGGATGAGTTATTGTGTTAGACTTGATTTGATGCTGCAAGAGATTGAGTATCGAGTCGTCGGAGAACCTTAAGTAGAACCTGTGTTGAGTTTCAGGATGCACGAGAGTGATCCTTGAGATTCCACTTGAGATGTTTGACTTAGAATTTGGATGCACGAGAGTGATCCTTGAATTCTTTGTTCAATGATTTACGTATTTTCAGCATTGGATAGATCTTGCACGAGCGTGAGGATTGGTCCTTTGTATGATTATCTGTGTGAGAGCGAGATGACCCTTTTATCAAGTAAGTTATATCTTTGCCATATCAAAATTAGACTGGCAGCCTTTATTTCCTTCTATCATTGGAATTAAGGTCGATGAAACCCTAGTCCCAGTTTTTCCCTCTGATCATCCTTTAGCACACTTTTCTGCATATTTTACTTTATCATATTTGGTTTGCTTAGCTAGTGAGAAAACATCTATTTGGTACTTAACACGTAGGTCTCTGTGGTTCGATATTTTTATTACTTCGAAGTATCCGTGCACTTGCAGACACAACAAGAAGCCAGCATGACAGAAGGGGATGATCTGGCCAAGATGGTGCCCCAAAATTTTTCCACAAAAAGTTCCTCAAGGCACCTAGCGACGGAAGCCACGCCCCGTGAGTCCTGCGGACAACTACCCAATTCAGGGGCAGCTTCACATGCACAAGTCAGATTTTCCATAGAAAGTTCCTCAGGGTACCCAACGATGCAAACCACGCCCCGTGAGTCCTGTGGAGAACTACTGGGTGCACAAGTCATATTTCCCACAAAAATTTCCTCGGGGTACCCAGTGACGAAAACCTCGCCCTGTGAGTCCTGCGGACTACTACCAGGTGTATAAGTCAGATTTTCTACAGAAAGTTCCTCAAGGTACCTAGCAACACAAACCACGCCCCATGATTCCTGCAGAGAACTACCGGGTGCACAAGTTAGATTTCCCACAGAAAGTTCCTCGGGGTACCCAGTGATGAAAACCTCGCCCCGTGAGTCCTGCTGACTACTACCGGGTGCACAAGTCATATTTTCCACAGAGTTCTTTGGGGTACCCAGCGATGAAAACCTCGCCCCATGGGTCCTACGGACAACTACCTGATTCAGCGGCGGCTTCACATGCGCAAGTTAAATTTTCCACAGAATGTTCCTCGGGGTACCTAGCGACGAAAACCTCGCCCCATGGGTCCTGCGAACAACTACCCGAAGAAGTCACCGAACTGCCACGACGACCCCGTATCGACGTCCACAACCCTCTGTGCCACATTGAACCCTCCATGGAGGGTCCAAAGGAGCCCAACAAGGTGGAGGTACGGCGATCTCAACACACTTCACAACTGTCGGATCGTTTTGTAGGAGTGATCAGCCCATTGTCGATCCACACCGAAGCCCTTCCGCCCAAGGGCCTAGGCGGCTATCCACCTAAAGGCCCAACACCTGAGGGGCCGCGGAATCATCTTAGCAACACGGCCCAAGAGCATGACACATCCGTCGTAACCCAGCCCACGACATCCAAATTCTGCTACTTTGTCGTGGTATGCTCCGAACACATCTGACCGCCCAATCGCCTCCGTACGAAGACCGAAAGACCATGCGCCAGCTTCATAGAATATTAGGTAGAAGTTTGTTTTGCTTTGTCTTGTAGTAGTAACTTGACCACCTTTGTGGCCTGCAGGAGTAGTTAGTTGTTAAAGTTGTTTGTCTTTTCTGCTTTGTCTTGTTCCCTCCCCTCTTGTTCTATAAAAGAGGACGTTGGGGTGTTGTGTTCCTTAGCTCTCTTAGAGGTAGAGTTCTCCTGATGAGCAAGAGTGCCTCCAGCTTGTGTGGAAAGTGAGGTAGCTTCGTCTTCAGGATTTGTAAGAGTCGGCGACCGGTGTCTCGACTCGAAGTGTTTCCTGCTCGTGTTTCTTGCTTTTCAAGATGTAAATCCCACCGTTCTGGGTGGGTCAGGTTCCCCTGTTTCTAAACATTCTTTCCGTATTGAGTTTCTTTCACCCTCTCACCCATGAGCATCCGAGTGTCAGAGTCATGGACGGTTTCCCTGTTCGTTAGTTTGTTCGCAGGTGCATAGGCACACGAGCTGACCTCACAATCCGCAAATCCCATTCGTGTTGTGCTTAAAATTGCTCTAGAGGTTAGTGAGTGAATTTTAGTAATTTTGGGTGTCATTGGATTTATATTGCATTAGTATTGCCTCGAAACGAATTCGTGCCAATTTCCCATGTTTCTTGCCATACTTTCCGAGCGATTTGACTTCCCTTGTCTCTAGACCCTCTCATGATTTCTGTGCATTGTGTAAACACCATAGAGTACGGCACTAAGGACCAACCCTCCTATAGTCTCTACATCATTTTGGTATCAGAGGTAGGTTGTGTGTTCGATTCTTATCGTTCGCATGGTCCGACCATTACATATCATATTTCAGCACCATTTCCGCGTTTTCAGCATCCTACACTTAGTCATTTTCGGCCTTGTTTGTGCATGGTGACTACACGGTCACAAGTTATGTCGTCCCAATTTCTAGACACCATCCCTGAAACCCAAGTGTCGGTCCAACCCTCAGAAGGGAGTAGAACCCATTTAGAATCTTTGGCTGCGCTTGAAGCGCGTGTAGACGCCAGGTTGGATGCGTTGTCCGCACGCTTGGAGTCCCAAGAAGGGAATACAAGCGCGATCTTTCAGCAAATTATGGCTGGGATCCATACCCTCACAAGTCGCCCTGAGCCATCGGAGCATAGGCGCTCCAACCCAGTTAACCCACCTCTGTCTGCAAACCCAGCATAACCAACTAGAGAGTTGCCTCCGATGATCGCGCCCCTACGGCCACGAGTCTTCGAGGATGAGTCCGGACACCTACGACCTCATGCAGTCCAGGGGGACCTTAGTTATGGGGACGAACCCCTGGATGAGGATGATGTGTTATCACTATAGGATTGCATGCCTGTAATATTAGACAAAAGATAAAACTAAGAGGATGAGACCTCAAAAAACCCTCAAAATAATATCAAGTCTGAAATAGCCTTCTGATGCGTAGCACTCATCAAGCTATCGATTAGTGGTGTTGTGCACTGTTTCCCACCCTCGTGGGACACACCCACTTATCTTTAGAAGTCGTGTGCTGGCAATGGTTTCCCCAGTCCAGTTGAAAACCTGGGCATGCCTTCGCAAGGAAACTCGTTTGCCCTGGGCATAACGGTTAGGATAGACTTTACTAGTTTTTCATATGTGGTGGCCACATGATGGAACTCTAGAGGCAGCCTCAAGAAGTTATGGTTTTGTATTATTCCAGCCCTAGCTGGGCACAAAATGCTTGAACTATCTTGAGAAGAGGAATTGCCTAGGTGCAATTGGCCGGCGTGCCCACCTTAAAAAGCATGAGTCACTTTATGCATCTCATCCCACCCTCATGGGACGTGAAGCCTCATGTGAAATAAGGATCCCATCTCACTAGGAAATCTCGGATTTCCCAATTGACTTTATGAGTTGTCAATTCAATTAAAATAGTTGGAGCCATGGTCATTTAATGCAAGTCTAGATTAAATGATTTGAAGTAGTACTAATCTGCTTTCTTGGTTATTGTAGATCAATGGCTACGAACAATAGCAGATGGTCACTGCGATCTATCCTGGAAAAGCATAAGTTGGTTGGATCCAACTTTATGGACTGGTATCAAAACTTGAGGATCGTCCTCAAGCTCAAGAGGAAGCTATATGACCTTGAGCAACCTATTCTTGAGCCACTTCCATGCTCAGCCTCAGTAGTTGAGAATGATGCTTTTAATAAGCATCAGGCAGATATGTTGAAGGTTGCTAATTTGATGCTAACCAACATATCACCTGAATTTCAAGGGCAATATGATCGGAAGAGTGCTTTTGAGATTATTTCTAATCTAAGGCAGCTCTTCAATGAATTGGTGAGGCTCAACCCTCCGAAAGTAGACATTCAATGTGTTGAGCCAAAAGGCTTAACTAAGACATTGAAGATAAAGATGGAAAAGGTCATGAATAATAGGTGCTATTCATGTGCAGCGCCAACTCACATCATTGACATGGTGCGACTTCAGAACGAGGAGAAGAGAAGCAAGGCTTCGTCTTCTAGCTCAAGTATTTATGTTACCGAAGTCAACCTTTCTACTTCTATCTCATGGGTATTAGATACCGCATGCGGAGCTCATATTTGTTCAAATATGCAAGGCCTCAAGAAAAGTAAATCGGTGCGGCCTAGAGAGATTGACCTACACGTTCGAAATGGGGAACAAGTTGCTGCTATTGCTATAGGACTTTTGATACTCTCCCTACCTTCTAGACTTCAGTTACAGTTAAATAATTGCTATTATGTACCTTCTCTTACCAAAAACATTATATCTATTCCTTGTTTAGCAAGGAAAGGATTTAAAATTTGAAATAAAAGAGGAGTCTTGTTCTTTTTCATTTGCAAATGTGTTTTATGGGAAGGGTATTTTATGTAATGGATTATATGTCTTGGATATGAATAACTCTATTTGTAACATAAATCATAAAAGGATCAAACTGAGTGGTTCAGTTGGTGCGTACCTTTGGCATTGTCGATTAGCCCATATAAACAAGAATCGCATTCAACAACTCCATGCAAATGGATTGTTAGATTGAACCTCCTTGGAGGAGTTTGATACTTGTGAGCCATGTTTATTAGGGAAGATAACAAAAGTGTCCTTCACCAAGATTGGTGAGAGGGCAAGAGATTTATTGGATCTCATACATAGTGATGACTTCAGTAGATATGGTTATGTCTATTTGATGAGACATAAGTCCGAATCCTTTGAGAAATTTAATGAGTTCATACATGAAGTAGAGACCGACTTAGTAGATCTATTAAGACTCTTCGATCAGATCATGGTGGAGAGTACTTGAGCGGTGAGTTCTTTGACAATCTTAGAGAGTGTGGGATTCTATCTCAACTCACTCCTCCTGGAACACCTCAATGGAATGGTGTGTCTGAAAGGAGAAATCAAACTTTGTTGGACATGGTTCAATCTATGATGAGTCATGCAACTCTACCACCCTCATTCTGGGGCCATGCACTTGAGATAGCTTCTCTCATACTGAATAACGTTCCATCTAAGAGTGTCTCCAAGATTTCGTATGAGGTATGGAGTGGGAGACGCCCGAATCTCTCTTTTATCAGAGTCTAGGGATGTGAGACTTATGTCAAACGTCAGGATTCTAGTAAGCTAGAACCCGGATCTAATAAATGTGTGTTTATAGGGTATCCCAAGGAAACTAAAGGATAGTACTTCTATATTCCCACCGAGAACAAAGTTTTTGTCGCTCTGGGTGCTGTCTTTCTAGAGAAGGAATTTCTCAAGAAAGAAGTCAGTGGGAGAAAATTTTACTTGGACGAGGTCCAAGGTCAACCACAAGACACAACAACTGAGATGGAACCTGAGCCACCTGCACCGATTGCTGGGCAACTAGAGGCTTAGACACCCCGCGTAGGTCTGGTAGGATTCGTCATGCACCTGAGAGGTACAGGTCGTTGCTGACCCAACACGATGAGATCTTCATCATTGAGGATGAACCCAGGATCTATGATGAGGCGGTCGCTGGACTAGACTCCGAGAAATGGCTTGAGGCCATGAGATCCGAGATGGATTCCATGTCAGCTAACCAAGTCTGGGATTTGGTTGAGCTACCTGATGGGGTAAAACCTATAGGGTGTAAATGGGTCTTCAAGAGGAAGACTGACATAGATGGCAACAAAGTTACCTATAAGGGTAGACTTGTGGCTAAAGGATTCAGACATGTCCACGGGATGGACTATGATGAAACCTTCTCGCTAGTTGCCATGATCAATTCCATTCGAATCCTACTTGCTATAGCTGCATATCACAATAATGAGATATGGCAGATGGATATAAAGACAGCATTCCTTAATGGGAAGCTGACAGAGGATGTGTTTATGACACAGCCTGATGGTTTCATCCATCCTACAGAGGTCAATAAGATCTGCAGGCTAAAGCGATCCATTTATGGATAAAAGCAAGCATCTCAAAATAGGAATCTTTGATTTGATGAGGTAGTAAGAGATTACAGCTTTATCAAAAGCGAAGATGACGCCTGTGTGTATATAACATTCAGTGGGAGGTTGGTGATATTTCTGGTCTTGTATGTCGACGGCATACTACTCATCAGAAATGACATCCCTAGGCTTCAATCTATGAAGACATGGTTGGGGAAGTGTTTTGAGATGAAAGACTTAGGGTAGGCCGCCAATATCCTAGGCGTGAGGATCTACCAGGATAGATCCAAGAATCTCCTGACCCTTAGTCATAGTACTTACATTAATAAGGTCCTGGAGAAGTTCAACTTGGAGCAATCCAAGAAATGATACCTTCCAGTGAGACATGGCCTTATTCTCTCGAAGAGCCAGTGTCCCACCACACAGGCTAAGAGGGATGACATGAGTCGAGTACCCTATGCTTCGGTAGTAGGTTTGATCATGTATGCAATGTTATGTACTAGACCAGACATGGCTTATGCTGTGAGCATAACCAGCCAATACCAATCCAATCTAGGTCTGCAGCACTGGGTTACTGTAAAAAACATTCTGAAGTATCTAAGAAGAACTAAGGATTTGTTCTTAGTATATGGGGGACAGGAAGAGCTCAGTGTTCAAGGCTACACTGACGCATCATTCCAGTCAGACCTTGATGACTTTAGATCGCAGGTCAGCTATGTGTTCAAAATGAAGGGAGGCACTATATATTGGAAAAGCTTCAAGCAATCCACCATAGCTAATTCTACGACTGAGGCTAAGTACGTCGCTGCTTCTGAGGCAGCCAAAGAAGTCGTTTGGATTCAAAAGTTCATTTCTGAACTTCAGGTGGTTCCTCTTGGTGTATATGCCCTTGGACCCGTTGTTGGTCCATCTTGTACTACTTGACTTTGATATTTAATATATCATTCTGGCATTGTCATTATTATGCTATGTTTACATCTACGATTATGTACATGGATAATAATATCCCTAGAGACAAATTGTATCTGTGCTCAAACAGTGTGTCCCCAGTCGAGTACCTGAGTGGATAAGGGACATCTCTGGTACATGTGAGACTGGTATATGGGCTAGTTAGGCATGGGGTGCTAACGCATGCATATGGGTATATCAGTGGTGGATATACTGGACCAACCCGCTGTGAGGCTCTAACTTGGTGTCATGAGTTAAGCTCACAAGTGACAGGAGATGCATTGATCCCTTGACTTGAGGTCATTGACTCTTCTATATGGTTAGGGACATACTTTGATACAACCTAACACCTTGTCGTAGCAGGGAGGTCATAACGGTTGTCATTGGGTACGTCACGACCCATATGAGAAGATTAATGGATAGACATAGGATTTGCCCCTTCCTGCGGAAAGCTTGATATCCATGCGGCCCCCCAATGGTTGCATGACTAAAAGTGTGTGGCCACACCCAGGTGAAAACCTAATTTAGTCATGACGATGAGATTGGGTGAAAACAAAGTGGTGACATACTTTGTCCAATCGGATATCAGTTTGGCAAAGAGACTGTAATGCATCGGTATCTTGTTGCGATGATGGGGATGTCGATGTTGATATCCATTCTGAAGACTTGGGTAGCAGCGATGCACTGCTAGGTGCCACTCACTGCTTGTGATGACTTGAGTTCATCACTGCCAACGCCAGAGGAACCTACAGGGTCACACAACTTGAAACTCGGGTTCTCATATTGATCGAGCAGCCTAGTGATCGAGTTATTGGATGACTCAGATCTCTTTGGGAGAATTCATCAGCGCCATTGTACCTGATGAGATAGGAGGGACTTATTGGAGCTAACTTCATTTTTGGCCAGATGGGCCTAACGGGGCAAATAGATCAAATGGGCCAAATAGGCCCAATAGGCTGATTGGACCAATTGGTCCAAAGGAAGTCTAGCATGGAGCATGGACCAATGAGTCTCCTAGCACAATGGGCGTGAAGCCTAGTTGGGGCGTAAGGCCTAATGGGCCGTCATGCCCAATAGCCCATGATAATAAGTTGCATGGCCCAATAAACATCTTGTGAATTAAATGTTGTATTTAATTCTAGGAATTAAATCCTGCATTTAATTCTGTAATTAATTCTAAGATTAATGTTGAATTTAATTCTGAATTTGAAGAGTCACATCATCAATGATCATTATGAGACTTTAATACAAAGTTTTAATAGGTTATTATGAGACTTTAATTCAGAGTTTAATTCTATAATTAATTCTGAATTTAATTTTATAATTAATGGTGAATTAATACAGAGATTAATTGCGGAATTCCAAAGGTCTCAGTGGAATTCCAAGGGTCACCATGTTTTCTATAAAAGAATAGGTGGAGAGGAGTTGGCGCCCACTTGGTCTTTTGGAAGAAATTCTCCCAGGCGCCTCCTCTCTTCTTCCCTCTCCTTTGGGCGGCTGCAAGGTTGGACCTTGGCAGCATTCTTCCATCCTTCTACTCCTCTTGGTGCATTCACTATGTGGGTGGCGCAAGATCTTGAGGAAGTCTCCCAGGGGCGTGGATCTTCTTCCCGAGGCTAGCACCAGGTGTGGAAGAAGAGAACTCGAGTGTCGGCTATGTGCAAGACTGCAGAGGGAGAACATTTGGGCACCTACATCGCATCCTTTTCTTCACTGCAAGGTATCATCTCCTACTCACCGTGTCGATTCCTTCGCATGTCTCGATCGTCTGAGTTTTTGGGACTGGCATGTTTCGGGGATTGCTTCCACTGTGCATGTCTTTAAAATTTTAAAATCCCCGGGGTTTCCAAACAGTGGTATCAGAGCCAACTTGCGAACTCGAACGGTGTTTTATGCTTTGATTGTATGCTCACATGCCATCTGAAATTTTTGAAAAATTTGCATATGCGCGTGGTTTTTTCTAAGTAAGAAAAATTGTAAGTTTTTCGTTCCTAACATCTATTCGATCTCTTTGGTTTTTTGCTTTCTTCACATGGTGGGATAGACCCATATGTGAGAGAATTAATTTCTCCCCACGCATGTAGGATAGACCTACTGTGTGGGACTTGTCAAAGATTATGGGGCATGGTGATTGTCCTAATCTTGGCTGGTTAAGGATTGCAAGGGTAGGCGACAAGCATGCTTGGAGCATGATGCGTCACTTGTAGACTCCTGAGAGAAACAAAAAATCCTAGATTTGCGAACGGACGTTGAGATTGAAAGACATGTTTTCTAAGAAACTAAAACTAGAGTTTTATGTTTTCATGAGCATATTGAAAAGCATCAGATGATTATGCATCGTGTTGTGGTCATAGTCAAGCCCCTTGTATGCCTGTGATGTATTCTGTGTGAGGCCTGCGTGCCATTTTTTCTTTTTTTTTTTGTAAACGCACAAAGAAGATTAAGGGCGCATCCCTCTTGGAGAGTACATCTTGGCACATCAACCATGATGGTGCAAGTAAGGGCTTGGCCAAACCTTAGGGTTTGTGTGCTATCCCTCTTGGCATAAGCATGATGGCGCATCATGCATGGAGGATCCATCAAGGTCTTGGCCGAACCGTTGGGTTTGTGTGCTATGCCTTGGTGTGGAGGACCTTGAAGCCGCACTTGAAGATAGAGCTTAGTGGCAGCTAGGTTAGGTCTTGTTGGGGCATGTCACCTAGGTCAAGCATGGAACATCCTTTGGCATGTGATGGTTCAATGTGTTGATTAGGCTATGACCACATCGCTTGTTTACTACTTTCGTTTTCAACAAAAGCATGCCTAGATGTGTTTTATCACTTTGTTATCACTATAGGATTGCATGCCTATAATGTTAGACAAAAGATAAAACTAAGAGGATGAGACCTCAAAAACCCTCAAAATAATATCAAGTATGAAATAGCCTTTTGATGCGTAACCCTTATCAGACTATCGATTGATGGTGCTGTGCATTGTTTCCACCCTAGTGGACACACCCATCTATCTTTAGGAGGTGTGCGGTGACAATGTTTTCCCCAGTCCAGTTAAAATCCTGGACGCACCTTTGCGAGGAATTTGTTGGCCCTAGCAATAACGGTCAGGATGGACTTGACTAGTTTTTCTTATGTGGTGGCCGCATGATGGAACTCTAGAGGCAGCCTCGAGAAGCTAGGGTTTTGTGTTGTTCTAGCCCTAGCTGGGCACAAAATGCTTGAACTGTCTTGAGAAGGGGAATTGCCAAGTTGCAATTGGCCGGTGTGCCTACCTTGGGATACATGCATCACCTCGTGTAGTACATCCTGCCCTAGCGGGACACGAGGCTATGTGAGGAACAAGGATCCCATCTCACTAGGAAATCTCGGATTTCCCGATTGACTTTGTGGGTTGTCAATTCAATTAAAATAGTGGGAGCCATGATCTTTAATGCAAGTCCAGATTAAATGATCAAAGTCGTACAAATCTGCTCTCTTGGTTGTTGTAGATCAATGGCTATGAACAATAGCATATGGTTACTACAATCTATGTCCAGGAAAATGATAAGTTGGTTAGACCAACTTAATGGACTGGTATCAGAACTTGAGGATGGTCCTCAAGGTCGAGAGGAAGCTATATGTCCTTGAGCAGCCTATTCCTAAGCCACTTCCATGTTTGGCCTCAGCGGCTGAGAAAGATGCTTTTAATATGCATCAGACAGATACTTTGGAGGTTGCTAATTTGATGCTAACCAACTTATCGCCTGAATTATGAGGGCAATATGATCAGAAGAGTGCTTCTGTGATTAGTTATAATCTAAGGCAGCTCTTCGATGAATTGGTTGGGCTCAACCCTCTGAAAGTAGACATTCAATGTGTTGAGCCGATAGGCTTAACTAAAACATTGGAGATAAAGATGGAAAAGGTCAGGAACAATAGGTGCTATTCATGTGAAGTGCCAACTCACATGATTGACATAGTGCGACTTCAGAATGGGGAGAAGAGAAGCAAGGCTTCATCTTCTGGCTCTGGTATTTATGTTACCGAAGTCAACCTTTGTGCTTCTATGTCATGGGTATTGGATACCGCATGCAGAGCTCATATTTGTACAAATATGCAAGGGCTCAAGAGAAGTAGATCAATGCGGCCGGGAGAAATTGACCTATGAGTTGGAATTGGAGCACAAGTTGCTGCTATTGCCATAGGACTTTTGACGCTCTCCTTGCCTTCCAGACTTCAGTTAGAATTAGATCATTGCTACGATGTACCTTCCCTTACCAAAAACATTGTATCTATTCCTTGCTTGGCAAGAAAAGGATTTAAATTTGAAATAAAAGAGCACTCTTGTTCTTTTTCATTTGCAAATGTGTTTTATGGGAAGGGTACCTTGAGCAATGGATTATATGTCTTGGACATGGATAACTCTATTTGTAACATAAATCATAAAAGGATCAAACTGAGTGGTTCAGTTCGTGTGTACCTTTCGCATTGTTGATTAACCCATATAAACAAAAATCGCATTCAACAACTCCATGGAAATGGATTGTTAGATTTAACCTCCTTGGAGGAGTTTGATACTTGTGAGCCTTGTTTATTAGGGAAGATGACAAAAGTGCCCTTCACCAAGATTGGTGAAAGGGCAGGAGGTTTGTTGGATCTCATACATAGTGATGTGTGTAGGCCATTCAGTAAATAAGCCAGAGGAGGGTACAACTATTTCATCACATTTACTGATGATTTCAGTAGATATGGTTATGTTTATTTGATGAGACATAAGTCCGAATCCTTTGAGAAATTTAAGGAGTTCAGACATGAAGTAGAGAACCAGCTTGGTAGATATATTAAGACTCTTCGATCAGATCGTGGTGGAGAGTACCTGAGCGGTGAGTTTGTTGACTATCTTAGAGAGTGTGGGATTCTTTCCCAACTCACTCCTCCTGGAACACCTCAATGGAATGGTGTGTCTGAGAGGAGAAATCGAACTTTGTTGGACATGGTTTGATCTATGATGAGTCATGCAACTCTACCACCTTCATTTTGGGGTCATGCACTTGAGACAGCTTCTCTTATACTGAATAATGATCCATTCAAGAGTGTCTCCAAAATTCTGTACAATGTATGGAGTGGGAGATGCCCGAATCTCTCCTTTATCAGAGTCTGGGGATATGAGGCTTATGTCAAACGTCAGGATTCTAGCAAGCTAGAACCCAGATCTGATAAATGCGTGTTTGTGGGGTATCCTAAGGAAACTAAGGATGTTACTTCTATATTCCCACCGAGAACAAAGTTTTTGTTGCTCGGGGTGCTGTCTTTCTAGAGAAAGAATTTCTCATGAAAGAAGTCAGTGGGACGAAGTTTGACATGGACAAGGTCCAAGTGCAACCACAAGACACTGAGATGGAACCTGAGCCACCTGCACCGGTTGCTAGGCAACTGGAGGCTCAGACACAGGCCCTGCGTAGGTCTGGATGGATTCGTCGTGCACCTGAGAGGTACGGGTCACTGCCGACCCAACACGATGAGATCTTCATCATTGAGGATGAACTCAGGACCTATGATGAGGCGGTCGCTGGACCGGACTCTGAGAAATGGCTTGAGGCCATGAGATCCGAGATGGATTCCATGTCGGCTAACCAAGTCTGGGATTTGGTTGAGCTACCTAATGGGGTAAAACCTATAGGGTGTACATGGGTCTTCAAGAGGAAGACTGACATGGATGGCAACATAGTTACCTTTAAGGGTAGACTTGTGGTTAAAGGATTCAAACCAGTCCACGGGGTGGACTATGATGAAACCTTTTCGCCAGTTGCCATGTTCAAGTCCATTCGAATCTTGATTGCTACAGCCGCATATCACAATTATGAGATATGGCAGATGGATGTAAAGACAGCATTCCTTAACGGAAAGCAGACAGAGGATGTGTATATGACACAACCGGATGACTTCATCCATTCTGTAGAGGCCAATAAGGTCTGCAGGCTAAAGAGATCCATTTATGGATTAATGCAAGCATCTAGAAGTTGGAATCTTCGATTTGATGAGGCAGTAAGAGATTACGGCTTTATCAAGAGAGAAGATGACGCCTGTGTATACAGAAAATTCAGTGGGAGCTTGGTGACATTTCTGGTCTTGTATGTCGACGACATACTACTCATCGGAAACGACATCCATAGTCTTCAAGCTGTGAAGACATGGTTGGGGAAGTGTTTTGAGATGAAAGACATAGGGGAGGCCGCCTATATCCTAGGCGTGAGGATCTACCGGGATAGATCTAAGAAGCTCTTGGCCCTTAGTCAGAGTACTTACATTGATAAGGTCCTGGAGAGGTTCAACTTGGAGTGAACCTTCCAGTGAGACATGGTCTTATTCTCTCCAAGACCTAGTGTCCCACCACACAAGCTGAGAGGGATGACATGAGTTGAGTGCCCTATGCTTCGGCAGTAGGTTCGATCATGTATGCGATGTTATATACTAGACCAGACATGGCTTATGCTAGGAGTATAACCAGCAAATATCAATTTAATCCAGATCTGTAGCACTGGGTGGCTGTAAAGAACATTCTAAAGTATTTGAGAAGAACTAAAGATTTGTTCTTGGTCTTTGGGGGACAGGAAGATCTTAGTGTTTAGGGCTACACTGAGGCATCATTCCAGTCAGACCTTGATGACTTAAGATCGCAGACAGGCTATGTGTTCAGATTGAGTGGAGGTGCTATGAGCTGAGAGAGCTCTAAGCAGTCCATTGTAGCTGATTCTACGACCGAGGCTGAGTATGTCATTGCTTCTGAGGCAGCCAAAGAAGTTGTTTTGATTCGAAAGTTCATTTCTGAACTTCAGGTGGTTCTAACTTCTGTGGATCCGATTGAGCTCTATTGTGACAACAATAAAGCAATAGCACAGGCAAAGGAACCATGGTCTCATCGAACATCCAAACACATTCTCAGTAGTTTTCACCTGATCTAGGAGATCATTGGCAGAGGTGATGTCAAGATAAGTAGAGTTGACACAGATAGCAATCTGGTAGACCCACTGACCATGGCTTTGGCGCAGTAGAAGCGTGTTAGTCATACGAGGGACATGGGGTTGAGATTTCTCAATAACTAAGTCTAAGTGCAAGTGGGAGATTGTTGGTGTATATGCCCTTGGACCCGTTGTTGGTCCATCTGTGCTCAAACGGTGTGTCCCCAGTCGAGTACCTGAGTGGATAAGGGACATCTCTGGTACATGTGAGACTGGTATATGAGCTAGTTAGGCATGGGGTGCTAACGCGGGCATATGGGTATATCAGTGGTGGATATACTGGACCAACCCGCTGTGAGGCTCTAACTTGGTGTCATGAGTTAAGCTCACAAGTGACAGGAGATGCATTGATCCCTTGACTTGAGGTCATTGACTCTTCTATATGGTTAGGGACATACTTTGATACAACCTAACACCTCGCCGTAGTAGGGAGGTCATAATGGTTGTCATTGGGTATGTCATGACCCATATGAGAAGATCAAATGACCCATATGTCATGACCCATATGGTTAGGTGAAAGCCTGATTTAGTCGTGACCATGAGATTGGGTGAAAACAAAGTGGTGACACACTTTGTCCAATCGGATATCAGTTTGGCAAAGAGACTGTAATGCATCGGTATCTTGTTGCAATGATGGGGATGTCGATGTTGATATCCATTCCAAAGACTTAGGTAGCAGCGATGCACTGCTAGGTGCCACTCACTGCTTGTGATGACTTGAGTTCATCACTGCTAATGTCAGAGGAACCTACAGGGTCGCACAACTTGAAACTCGGGTTCTCGTATTGATCGAGTAGCCTAATGATCGAGTTATTGGATGACTCGAATCTCTTTGGGAGAATTCATCAGCGCCACTATGCCTGATGAGATGGGAGGGACTTATTGGAGCCAACTTCATTGTTGGGCCATATGGGCCTAACGAGGCCAATAGGTCAAATGGGCCAAATAGGCCAAATAAGCTGATTGGACCAATTGGGCCAAAGGAAGTCTACCATGGAGCATGGACCAATGGGCCTCCTAGCCCAATGGGCGTGAAGCCCAGTTGGGGCGTAAGGCCTAATGGGCCATTAGGCCCAATAGCCCATGATAATAAGTTGCCTGGCCCAATAGACATCATGGTGAATTAAATGTTGTATTTAATTCTAGGAATTAAATCCTGCATTTAATTCTGTAATTAATTCTGAGATTAATGTTGAATTTAATTCTGAATTTAATTTTAAATTTAATTCTGAATTTGAAGAGTCACATCATCAATTATCATTATGAGACTTTAATACAAAGTTTTAATGGGTCATTATGAGACTTTAATTCAGAGTTTAATTCTATAATTAATTCTGAATTTAATTTTATAATTAATGGTGAATTAATTCAGAGATTAATTGCGGAATTCCAATGGTCTCAATGGAATTCCAAGGGTCACCAAGAGGAGTTGGCGCCCACTTGGTCTTTTGGAAGAAATTGTCCCAGGCGCCTCCTCTCTTCTTCCCTCTCCTTTGGGCAGCGGCATGGTTGGACCTTGGCAGCATTCTTCCATCCTTCTACTCCTCTTGGCGCATTCACTGTGTGGGTGGCGCAACATCTTGAGGAAGTCTCCCAGGGGCGTGGATATTCTTCCCGAGGCTAGCACCAGGCGTGGAGAAGAGAACTAGAGCGTCGGCTGTGTGCGAGACTGCAAAGGGCGAACATTTGGGCACCTGCATCGCATCCTTTTCTTCGCTGCAAGGTATCATCTCCTACTCACCGTGTCGATTCCTTCGCATGTCTCGATCTTCTAGGTTTTTGGGACTGGCCTGTTTCGGGGATTGCTTCCGTTGTGCATGTCTTAAAATTTTAAAATCCCTGGGGTTTCCCAACAGTTCCAACTGTTGTGGATCCAATCGAGCTCTATTGTGCCAACAATGGTGTGATTGCACAGGCAAAGGAACCAAGGTCTCATCAAGAATCCAAACACATACTTAGGAGATTTCACCTGATCAGAGAGATCATTGACCGAGGTGATATCAAGATAAGCAAAGTTAACACAGATAACAATCTAGTAGACCCACTGACCAAGGCTTTGGCGTGGCAGAAGCATGATGGTCATACGAAGAACATGGGGTTGCGATTTCTCAACAACTAAGTCTAAGTGCAAGTGGGAGATTGTTGGTGTTTATGCCCTTAGACCCGTTGTTGGTCTGTCTTGTACTACTTGATATTGATATTTAATATATCATTCTGGCATTGTCGTTATTATGTTATGTTTACATCTGTGATTATGTACATGGATGGTAATGTCCCAAGAGACAGATTGTATCTGTGCTCAAACGGTGTGTCCCCAATCAAGTACCTGAGTAGATAAGGGACAACTTTGGTACATGTGAGACTGGTATATGGGCTGGTTAGGCACAAGATGCTAACGCAAGCATATGGGTATATCAGTGATGGATATACTGGACTGATCCACTATGAGGATCTAACTTGGTGTCATGAGTTAAGCTCACAAGTGACAGGAGATGCGTTGATCCCATGACTTGAGGTCATTGACTCTTCTATATGGTTAGAGACATACTTTGATACAACCTAACACCTCACCGTACTTGGGAGGTCATAACGGTTGTCATTGGGTACGTCACGACCCATAAGAGAAGATCAATGGACAAATATAGGATTTGCCCCTTCCTGAGGGAAGCTTAATATCCACGCCCCCCCCCCCTTTGGTTGCATGACTGAAAGTGTATGGTCATACCTAGGTGAAAGCCTGATTTAGTCATGACGATGACATTGGGTGAAAAGAAAGTGGTGACACGCTTTGTCCAATCGGATATCAGTATGGCAAAGGGACTGTAATGCATCGGTATCTTGTTGCGATGATGGGGATGTTAATGTAGGCACTCCTCCAAGAAGATCAACAAGGATTTGCAAGACCCCAATCAGATATGTGATGAACATTTGATTTACTTTTGCACCCGGGAACTTGTCTAATTTCTATTTTGAACTTATTAATTTCCTGCATTTCATGTTATTGTAATGTTGCCACAAACTTTACTTACTCTCAGCCCTTAATATTTTAGTAATTAGGAATAACCTAGGATTTATTTTGAAGTCTTTGTTATTGTTTTAGTGAATGTATTATGGTGTTTCTAGCCTAAGGATTTACACATGTAATGCACAATGCAGCACCTAATCCCCTCAAAGAAATGTGGCCTTGGTATGAGTGGTCAATTGCAATCAAGACCAATCAAAGACAACCCAACAGTCAACTCTGGTCCAGCTCTAGGGTTAAATCGGCATAATTGAAGTCTAGCTAAAACCAACTTCCATTCAGTAGGATCCAGCTCAAGTCAACAAGACCCAGCTCCTAACTCAAGTCAAGCACGGGTCAAGACCAAAAAGTGTTATTGCATCAACAGCCTAGAGTCTTCAGCTCAAGCCAATCACCAGTAACCACATGTTAAACAACTTACTAGCAACCTTCTTCCAACGGCTACAAGATCTTCAAGTCAGCATGTGCAAGGGGATCATGACGTCAACTTCCACTTATCAGCAATGTACACTGCAGCTAAGGAATGCCAAAGGTCACCACATGTAATCATTGAGGGATAGGTTTTAAGCTTGCATCTTGTACACTTGCACTTAGGCTGAAATATTTTGAAATCTGAAATCTGTGTGTTAGCGTGTGTCTGTGTAGGGTTGAACTTGCTCCCCGTTGAGTTGAGCTTGCTCCTCTAAACATCCCATCTTCCCGGCCATCAAGCACTTCATCCTTCCTCACTCCATTAACCGCACACTGTTACTGTTCCATTTTTGCATTCCAAACTTCTCAACAAGACATGTCTCGGCCTGGAGCTAGGAGGCATTGGAGGTGCAACCTTCAACCACCTGTGGATGTCGTGCCCAAGAATTACTGCCTGAAGGAGTCAGAAGGGGTCGGCCCCGTTCCTTTAAGGGGGGCCCTAGGTGCATTCCTTCCAAATCATTTTCATACAACTGCACTTACTATTGTCTTTGCATGAGTGACATACCTAAGGGATCTCAGGCGTATTTTCGTTCTTCATCAGATGTCGATGTTGATATCCATTCCGAAGACTTGGGTAGCAGCGATACATTGCTAGGTGTCACTCACTGCTTGTGATGGCCTATTTCATCATTGCCAACATCAGAGAAACCTACAAGGTCGCACAACTTGATACTCGGGTTCTCGTATTAATCGAGTAGCCTTATGATCGAGGTATTGGATAACTCGG
Source organism: Costus pulverulentus (assembly GCA_027562315.1). NCBI lineage: Eukaryota > Viridiplantae > Streptophyta > Magnoliopsida > Zingiberales > Costaceae > Costus > Costus pulverulentus. The sequence goes on from CM050439.1 coordinate 35,324,665, forward strand.
ATCTCTATGGGAGAATTCATCAGTGCCATTGTGCCTGATGAGATGGAAGGGACTTATTGGAGCTAAACTTCATTTTGGGCCAAATGGGCCTAATGTGCCAGATAGGCCAAATGAAGTATAACATGGACCTATAGGCTTTGATAATGGGGTGTAAGCCCAATGGGGCATGAGGCCTAATTGGTCAAGAGGCCTAATGGGACATGGGAGTAAGTCGCCTGGCCCAATAGTCATCATGGGAAATTAATTCTGCATTTAATTCTGAATTTAAATCTGAATTTGAAGAGTCATGTTATTAATGGCCATTATGAGACTTTAATTCATAGTTTTAGTGGGCCACTATGAGACTTTAATTTAGAGTTTAATTCTATAATTAATTTTGAATTTAATTCTATAATTAATAACAAATTAATTCAGAGATTAATTCTGAATTTATTTCAAAATACCAAAGGTCACCGTGATTTCCATAAAAGAGAGGGAGAGATGAGTTTGCGCCTAATGCTACTCTTGAATCCTTTGGAAGGATTTTTCTTCTAGGCGCCTTCTCTCTTCTTCCCTCTCCTCTTGGCATTCGCAAGGTTGGACCTTGGTGAGTTTCCATCATCCCTCTCCTTGGCGTCTTCTCCTTGTGAGTGGCGCAAGTTCTTGAGGACGACTCCTAGAGGCATGGATCTTCTTCCCGAGGCTAGCACCGGGCGTGGAGGAAGAGAACTCGAGCATCGGCTGTGTGTGAGACTACAAAGGGTGAACATTTGGGCGACTGTATCACATCCCTTTGCTTCGCTTCAAGATATCATCTCTTACTCACCGTGTCGATTCCCTCACATGACTCGATCTTCTGGGTTTTTTGGATCAGCCTATTTCAGGGATTGTTTCCGCTGTGCATGTCTATAAAATTTTAAAATCCCTGGGGTTTCCCAACAGATCTCCCTCTCTCGATCTCTCCAAAGTCTAGTCGTCTCTCTAGTCTCCTCCTCTCCAAGGCTATATCTCCTCCTTGTGGACTGCTGGTCTCTCCTTTATCCCCTGTAAAACTCCTCTTTACCCCCAGGAAATCAGTTGCTACCCATTTCCCATGACCTACAAAAACCTGCACTTTCTTCCTCTTCACATAACTTCTTGATCATGGAAGCTTTTCCCTCCAATAGACCTCCCCAGGTCTTCTGATCGAAGGGGGAGAAGTTACCAAGTCACCATCCATCTTCCCCTTTGGTTAGGTTAAGAAAACCATAGTTGAAATTTCAGTTTCGAAATAGGCGGGTCCATAATCACGAGCACGATTCTAGGCGTGATCCGCTCAAGATTGCCCAATTTTAGCTTTCAAAGATAGAGGCAAATTACAGTCAAGATCCTGATCATGACCCGGTCGTGAGTCTTATCCAAGGCTTTAATAAATCTGAAAATCTCTAGATAGGCTCTCCTTGATGCTGGAAGAGCTCCTCTACTCTTGAATTCCCAAAATCTACCCACTAAATGATCATTTTGTCCTGAAAATACAAAATTGCCAATATAGGTGTAGATTCCATAGATTTATCAAAATTTAGGCAATTATAGGACATAAACCATGAAATGGAGATGATTTTGTCAGTAAAATTATTCATAAAATGCTATATAAAAATGTGTTAACACCTGTATCCGCTGATGCAGTATCTCACTCATTAGACCAATGATTATGATTCATAGTCATGTCCTCAAACAAAGTCGTCGCATCTTCAATGTTCTTGCTCATGATAGCACTCCTAGCCATTGCATCCACCATGAGTTTTGTGCTATAGTCCAATCCAATGAAGAAAATATGGATTAAGACCCATCGCTCAAGCCCATTATGCGGACACATGCGCTAGAGTTCTTTGAAGCGATCCCAAGCATCATAGAGTGATTCTCCCTCCTTCTCACCAAATTAAGTTATCATGTTCTATAGCTACACTATTTTGCTAGGTAGGAAATATTTTGTCAAAAACGCCTGTGAAAGTTCATCCCAAGTAGTAATGATTCGGAAGGAAGAGAATAGAGCCAAGCGTGCGCACAATCCCTGAGAGAAAATAGAAATAACCTTAGTCTAATAGCATTTGAAGATACACCATTTACCTTCACGGTGTCACGATATTCTAAGAAAATAGCAAGATGTGTCGGAGAAATCCCAAATTGGTTCTGCTGAACCATAATTATTAATGCTGGCTTTAATTCAAAGTTGTTTGCCTCCACATTCGGGCGAACAATGCTGGAAATGAAACCCTGAATGTTAGGTACATCAAAAATCCTTAGTGAATGATTGTTCGCCATTGCGCCTTCCTTCGTAGCTTTTTGAGTTTAAAATTGTAACTTTCTTCGAAGTCGAAAGGTGCGTTCAATCTCTGGATCTTCGGGAAATAAAGTACCTATCTTAAGAGCTCTGGGCATACAACGTGTTAATCAAAAAAAGAAAAGTAAAATAGCAAAAAATAACTATAAAAACAAAAAAGAAAAGAAAACGTCTAATTTATAAATTTATCGATGAAATCGATATTGGCTGGCCTAATCTCCGGCAACGGCACCAAAAACTTGATGCCACCACAAGTGCATGGCTTTATCAAAGTAATAAATAAGATATCATTCCCAGTGAAGATCTAGCAGTCAAGTACCAATTATACGATTTATCTATAGCTAGACAATTTAAAGTGTCATTTTGTTTGGAAGCTCCTACTTCGAAGGAACAAAAGTGAGTGTTTAGGGTAAAAATCAATATGGAGAAGTCGGGACTCGGGGTTTCACCACACTGACAAATATGAATTTAGTAAAAATAAAATCTTTGAACAAAAAATTAAAGTGTTGAAAGGGATTTATCCTAATATACAGATTACCTTCTCCCAAAGCATAATCCGGTACCTAATCACAACAACTCCCTACTCTTGTGATCGGATTCATGGGGCTAAAAAGAATAGATCCAACATCGCGATTCATCTCTCGGTCCTTCTCGCAACATCTAACACGTACAATTACTTGGCTAGAGTAAAATTACGTAATAAGCACAATTTTGATCAAATCAACTCTATAAAATTCATAACAAAGATTTAAAATAACAAGTTTAATCCATAAAATCGTTAGTGGGTTACACCCCTAATCCCGAGAGAAAGTTTAAGTGTTCATGTTTATAATAAATAGCATGTACATTGATGAACTTTGCATGAAAACTTAGTAAGATTACAAGAAAACACTAGGAAAGTAATTAAAAACCCTTATCCTCTATTTGGAGATGAAGATGGAGCATCTAAATATTCCTTTGCATGATCTTCTTGCTTGAATTTTGCCCAAAATTCAGTTCTTGTCCTAACCGCTCCTCTATTTGTATTCGTCCATGGAAGCCCCCCTAACCCTCTAAAAATTCTTCATTTTATATTTAATTGGTTCAGAACCCATCTAGAAAGGTTTCTGCAGAATTTGGTTTAGTTTCGACTTGATTCAAGGCCGAATAGAGTGAAAAACCGAGTTGGGCAGAAGTAATCACGGCCCGTGAATCATTCACGGTTGCGGCCGTGAAAGTTTTTGCTAAAAAAATAACTTAGCACCGAGGCATTCACAGCCCATGAATGATTCACAGCCGTGACCATGAAAGTTTATGTGAAGAAAATGACTTAGCCGCAGAAATGCTCCCTGAAGCACGCGACATTCATGTCCCGTCAAGGAGTCACAACTGCGACCATGAATGTTGCGTTTGACCTACGTTTTGCTCCAAATTTGACGTACAACCTGGTCTTTTCCTCGGGAATCATGCCATAGTGTCAAAACTCATGAAATTCATCATTTTTGTGTGATTTTCCTTGCATTTTTACAAAAACCAAGAAAAGTGAAGATTTCATACCAAAGGAGATAAAAACACTAAAAATTAGTGTAAAATCATATAATTAAGCTTAAAATATTATATAAAATACAGTGAAAAACATGGAATAAATGCAACACATCAGTGGCGTTGCATCTAGAAGACACAAAGTGTATTCTTCTCTTGGCAATTCATGCACTCTTATTTTGGCGCAACCTCTTGTTGTTGGTGCAATCAAAGCAAGAAGAATCTCCCTCCTTGCCGCGGATCTCTACTCCCGAGGCTAGCACTAGGCATGAAGTCAGAGGGATCTCAAGGAGTCTGTGTGTGCGCAATTGTAGAGGATGCTCCCTTGCGCATCTAAGATTTTCATTAACTTGCTCTAAAGGTATTCTACTATCACATCTATTGGTATCTTCTACAAAATCAATCCTTGTTGGTTTTGGAAACCTATTTTGGGCATCGCTTCCACTATGTTTAAGATTTTAAATTGTCCGGGATTTCCCAACAGTGGTATCAAAGCCAATTTACAAGACTAAAATGGTGTATGTTGCTTCTACATCCGCCCATGTCATGAAAAATTATTATAAAATTTTTATGTCATGTTTTTCTGCTTAGACAAAGATGGTAGGTCTATCTATGCTATATAGTTCATATTAATTTTTGTGATTTTTGTTCTCTCTATACATATCAAGGATAGAACTTCTATGTAAGACATGTAAAAATTATACAAAGTATGGACTGTGTGATTACTCTAATTTTTGCATGGTATGTGACTGATTTAGTGGCAGCAAGCATGTTGTCCACTTTGGACAGCAAGCATGTTGTCCACTTTGGACAGCAAGCAATAACTAGGTCTTAGTGTTAGTGGAAGATTGCTCATGTATATGCCTTAGGATTAGTTGCTAGTCTAACTTTGTATTACATTCACATTAATATTTTATATATATCCTGGCATTATCATTATTGTGCTTTTATTACCTCTGTGTTAATGTATATTTGCATATGAAAGTCCCTGGAGATAGATTCTATCTAGTCTCAAAGTTTATCCCCAATCAAGTGTCATAGTGAATAAGGGACAACTATGGTATATGTGACATTATTATATGCGATAGTCAAGCACGTAGTATTGATGCAGGCATATGGGTATATCAGTGATGGATATACTAGACTGACCCACCATGAGGATTAACTTGTGTCACAAGTTAATCTCACATATGATAGAGATGCTTTGATCCTTTGACTTGAGGTCATTAATACTTTTATATAGTAAGGGATATACTTTGATACAACCTAATGTCTCACCATAGCTGGGGGGTCATAATAGTATCATTAGGTATATTTTAAGTTATATGAGAGGTTCAAGTGACAAATAAAGGATTTGCCCCATTCCTTAAGAGAAGCTTGATATCCTTGTTGGGGTATGCCCTTAAGGCTAATGTTTGAAGCCTTGGGATTATATCAGTATCATGTATAAACTCTATGTTTATAAAGGCAATGGTTGTTATTCAGGTTGTTAC